>BMAC01000419.1:744796-765099 GCA_014905375.1 Phtheirospermum japonicum | reverse complement strand
CTCCGTGACGCACTTCTCCTAGCTCGAGAGATGATTGCCACCTTGACTAAGAGCAACAATGAGATGATTTGGGAAATGCTCCGTTCATCGGGGGAGAACGATGTGAAGGACGAGCGCCTGAAGGAGGCGGAAGCCGAGATAAAGAGTTTGACTCAAGATGGAATACGTTTCTTACGAAGTAACCATGCACTCCGTGGGGAGAAGGTTGACCTCTTGCAGCGAATTGAGGAGTTGGAGGCCTGCATCAAAGAGTTTAACGTGAAGACCAGAGCGAACGAGAGGAATTTGGATTTTTGGAAGCGGCGCTTGGATGAGGCTAGCGAGAAGATCGTCGCGTTAGAGCGTTTGGGCTCCAAATCCCCTTAGAATCTTAGGGGCTTGCCATTATTTATCTATTTATGTTTTTCCATTATCGATTCGTGGAATTGTCTTTCCACCTTATCCTGTTTCGTTTAGTTTCAATTTCATTTTATTTTGGTTGTCTACGTATTTTGTTTTAAGCAATTAATAAAATTTTATTTTTCGTATGCCTTGCTTTTTCATATTTCTTGCGCCATGGACGTTCTTATTTTCTTGTGAGATTGTGCAGTTGTCCAATGGTTAAATATCACTTAAGACGAGGGGTAAATCGCTGGATTACGAACGGTAATAATTTTTTCGCCGCCCTGCTATCGCGTCGACCGATGATCCGTCGACGCTACGTCGACGCGATGCTGACCCGCATCAATCGACGCTATGTCGATGCCATGTCAACGCCGCCTGCGCCTAGCGACCGGGCTGCCCTGGGCGATAGCTATGATTTTCGATAACCGTTCTGTTCAACGAATCGCTGAGGAGCAGTGGCAACGATCTAATAAATTTATTATTGCTGGTTTTTATTCTTATTTTTTTTATTTTGGTTTGAGGACGAACCCATTCACGCGGCTCTGGGAACGTGAAGTTGCATAGCTTCATTGAACGAACTCGACCATTCCTCTGTCAGGGACGTTTTCTTACCCTTTCCTTGTTTGAATTGCTTTTCTTTATATTTATGGCAATTAGGGGATTGACGGTTTTTCAAGAGGGGGGGATGGTTGAGTATGATTAAAAACAATGTGCAATTTTGAAAATTTTACGTGATTGTGTTTGCTATTTCTGCGCTAAATTATGTTTGTATGGCATGCCTGTCGAAGTTAGCTATTTATGAATTGAAGTTTTTGTCTTTGAGCGTGCATAAGTGCATAATGTTTCAACAATTATTATTTATATATTGTAAATGGTACTTGGACGCAATTGATTTCGCAAAAACTTTAAAAGCAGCGTCAATTCAACACTTTTTTATGCAAAAAGCCAGTGAGTAGCCTGAGTGTCTATCATCTTTGCATGTACTTGAATGAGCTTTGATTGGAGATCTTTTTGAAACCGCTGTGTGTAGTTGACTTGGAAAATGAGGCTAAGGCACATAAAAACCCATTCCGGCCATATTCATATATATTAGCCACTATAAATTACGAATGAGCCCCTCATAGCCAAATAATCCATGCCTACAGCCATGTGTGTTTTTAGTCGACCCCTACAACCCACTAAAAGAGTGGGGTAGGAGTTTGAATTTTTTATTGGTTATTAGTGTTTTGGAGTTTTTATAAGGGATTTATGAATTTTTTTTAATAAAGGATCACCATCCTTCAATTAAAAAAAAGAGAAAAACGAGACCCCATAAAACAGAATGAAACAGAATTAGAGGGGGAATAAAAAAAAGAAGAGAATAAGAAGGATGGTGAATTGTGTTGGTCATTGCCTACGCGCTAACGAAGTCTTATTTATTATTGTTTATTTTATGACACTTACTATTTAAAAGGCAAAGTGTTGAGTTGTAATAAGTGGTTTTGAGCTTTAAGTCGGTTTAGAGTTTCGAGTTGGGAAATAGCCTATGTTTAAAGGCTACGTTATGAATGTTCACTGAGTTTTTTTTATCTTTGAACGAGGTGAAGCGTGTTTCTTTTTGATTAGAATAGGTTTGGTGAGTTATTGGTCACGTCAGATCGTGAGTTAGCCACACGACTTATATATTTCATACCCGTCCATAAAGCCTTACATTACAACCGAAAAGACCTTTTCCGATTCTTTGTTCGACAATACACTTAATTTGCGATTGAAAAGAGATTGATTTTCGGTGCTTGTTTTTGTGCTTGTATTTGTATGATTTGAGTGTATACACATCCTATACAGTAAAAACTCGAGTGCTTGAGCGTATACCCCTATATATTTCCCTTTTTGTGAGGATGCATGAATTCAATTTTGAGGCGACAATGTAATACGGGTGGAGTGTTTGAAGTTGCATTGCATGTACCTATATTTTCAAAATTAGTTAAGTAGTATAGCACGACTCATTGCTTGGACTGAATTTCATTTCTTACTATACTTTGAATTTATCATTCGTTCGAGGACGAACAAACCAATTAAGCGTGGGGTAGTTGATTAGCACATATTTGTCCTTATTTTTAGTAGGTTTATAACTTGTTTTTACTATTGTTTTTGGTATAAGTTGGGTAGTTTAAGCTCGATTTCGTATATTTTTACTCTCAGCTTATTTTACCGCGTTTTGATCTAGATTGATACAAATAAGTGATTATTTGTGGTTTTTCACTTTACAGCTAAGTAACCGGATGAGTTCGGCGCATAATGAGATGAAGTTGATACTCGCAAAATGGAGAACGAGCTTTCCGGTGAACGAGTAGCAAACAGATAGAAGGAGACGGAGGCAGACGCGCAGCTGCGTCGACTGACGCGACCGTCGACGCTCCGTCGACGGGAGTCATGACCTGCGTCAGTCGACGCAGTGTCGACGCAACGTCGATGCTACTTGCTGAAGTGTCGATGTCGACGCATCTATGTCGACGCAACGTCGACGCTACTTGCTGAAGCGTCGATGTCGACACACACCGTGGATGCACCCGCCCAGCCGATGCACGCGCCAGGTAGCACCGACGCCGAGCACCAGCACGCGTCAGTCGACGCACCGTCGACGCGACGGCCCAGAATTGGGAATTTTAGGGTTTCTTATGCTCCAAGTCAAGAGAAATCTATTTAAACCCTTCCAAGTCCGTCCCAAGAGAGACACTTCTACCGATATACACTGAATTCTTGATCGTGAGGTTCGAGAACAACACCATACACACCTTAATCACAAGTGATCAAGATCGAAGATTCGAGGATCGTCAAGCTCCAACCGTCCGTTCACGATCCGTTCTTCGACCAAGATCATTCACCCCTCCGGAGTAGCTGGAGAATTTACTACGCTTTCTAGTTTAATAAGTACTCTAAACCTTTTATTCATTTTCGTAGTTTAATTTTTGCGATTAAGTAGCTGCTTTTCGATAATTGTTCTCGAGATATTTGATGCTTTGAACCTTAGATGTTTTTAGTTTAATTAATGTTTAGTTATTATTAATGCTTGGTTAGTTTACTTCATTTCCATTTCGTTCTAGATAATTGATGTTCGTTTATGCTAGTTAATCTTGTTTTAAGTTCTTAGAATAATTTCTCTAGATTGTAAGTTCGAATAGCTGAATTTAATTTCCTAGTTTAAATTATAGGTTCTTGCGTTTTAAATTCTTAGATAACCAAACAATCAAACCCCCCCCCCCCAATGTATGTGAATTTAAGTTGAACAAACTGTTTGAGAATTCCGATTGTATATTCCTCGAGAGACGACTCGAGTCAAGTTGCCAAACTACGCGCGACCCCGTTCTCTTGCGGGCAAGCTATTGATCTTTTGACAAATTTTCATAAGTAGGCAACACAAAAGCTTGAATCACTAGTCTATTTCCACGACGGACATTTTACGGCGGTGCTTTAAATATACATTCAAGAAAGTTTAATTTCCAGAACGGACATTGAAAAATACCTTCTAGAAAGTAGTAAAAAAAACCCAGAAATGAAAGCAGGTGCACCAAAATTGCCAATAATATAATTTTGTACAATAAATTCAGCTCAGAAAAACTAAATCATCCAAAACTCGAACTCGAATTTTCGTCTCTCAGTTCGTAATTCATCACCAACACAATTATAAAAGATTATTCAAATAAAAAATCGTCACAAATTGACTTTTATTTTAATTATTTGAATCAAAACCAACGATGAATATAGCATTTAACGGTTCCGACTAAAGCAAGTGATTCTTCAAGGGCTTGGAGAAGATGATCGGGTAGTCTTCGAGATGAGCATAACCATGCTCCGGTTTCAATGATATCAAAACCTTACCAATAATTTTGAAAATGCGGATTAAAGTTGCAAAGGTTTAGTAATAGTTGTTGCAAGTAAAAATAATAAATAAATAAATAGTCTCAGTTTCTAGGATTTTCGTAAGTTTCTTGTGGAAATTTACCTTTCGTGCATAGCCACCGAAAGCTACTCCACTGATCAAAAGCATGTAAGGACTCAATGAATTTAATGGTACTTTCTCGCAGTTTGATTTCTCTGCATGAAATTGAAATTAGTATTGCTGGATTCATATTGTAAGTGGGCTGAATTAATATTAATTGAAGTTAACCGTAAGTTAAATTCATTTAGTACCAGAAATGGTGGTGGTTTGAAATAACATCTCCCTGTTTAACCCCTCAACAGTATGAGCATTGGTACCACCCGCTAACTGAAGAAAACCTATTACAAGTTAATTCATCATTAGCTTCGACAAAAATGATAATTTACAAGAAAACATTTTTATTTTATTCTTTTGCATGAAAAATGAACTGTTTTAGAGAATATTGCAACCGTTGGGCTTGTCTCTAATGGAAGCTAAATGTAGAGCAAATTTATTTGCTTCTCTAGTCGCGCCTCGTCCAGTATCTGCACTCACGGGACGGCCATCCAACTACAGTTATCACGGGCATGTAAAGTTCATTAGAAACACAAGATCACAAATAAGATAAATCGCAATAGATAAATATTCTATTAAACGATTTACAAGCTCGTATCTGCCATAAACTGAGGCAATGCATGTTGACATTTCATTGTTTCGTACATAGAATTCATCGCAGTTATAGTTAACTCCCCTATATCAGGCAAACTAACCTTCACAAAATTGAAAAATTAATTAAATTCTCCAATCATTAAACGAACCCAATGTGCAAATTTGACTATTGTAATTTTGTAATTTACTTACTGCTACAAGCCTCAGCTTATCAATTGAATCTCCCATACCATTCCAAAGTTCTTGGAAACAATCTGTATGCCTATGGATGATCACTACATTAATTAACTAAATTTAGAGATCTATGTGAAATCGAACATTGGAAGTTAATACGAAAAAACTCAAGTTTCCAAAACTGGATACAAGGCTCTGCTTAACAAATCAAACTAAGACAATTTCATTTACACAACTGTTCCAATAGCAGAATAGTAAGCTAATGAAGATAATATAATAGAACAGTCCAAAGTTTTGTTTTTCCCATTGAACTAAGTTCATGGGATCTCCAGTCATCATGGTTGGGTTTCCACTAAAAACCATTCTTTTGTGTGGAATTTAAGCCCATTCCCTCTAGCATAGCATATAATTGATCTCGATTTATACTCTTTGTAAATGGATCCGCTAAATTCTCCTTCGACTTCACATAGTCAACGAAAATTATACCTCTTGAGATCAATTAACTAACAGTATTATGTCTCCAAGGTATGTCGCGACTTACCGTTATACATTTCACTCTAAGCCCTTGCGATAGAAGCTTGATTATCGCAGTGTATCATAATAGGTGATACCGACTTACTCCAACATGGAACATCTTCGAGAAAATTTCGAAGCCATTCAGCTTCTTCAGCAGCCTTATCCATGGCTATGAACTCTGACTCCATGGTGGACCGGGCTATGCGTGTTGATTAGCATTGATTTGTCCTTATTTTTATTAGTATTTTAGTTCATTTTTCAATTTGTTTTTGGTATAAGTTGGATAGTTTAAGCTTAATTCCGTATTTTTACACTTCCAGCTTATTTTACCGTATTTTTATTGTAATTGATGAAAATAGGTGATTATTCGTTGTTTTTCACCTTACAGCTAAGTAACCGGAAGAGTTCAGCACGCTGAGGATGGAGAATGATGATCGAGAGACAAAGATCGAGCTTTCCGGTGAAGGAGTAGCAAGAATTTGATGCTGCTGATTATTTATAACGGTTTTCCATCTGGAACCGTTATAGTAGCACTACCGACACTAACTGCCGGGCGCTGCCGATGCTGCTGCCAAGGGTCGCCTGCGTCGCCCGATGCTTTTCGGCACTGATCGATGCACAGGACCGATGCAACTCTCTGTGAGCGTCGACCTAGGCAGCGTCGGCCGACGCGAACTAGCCAGACCACCGACGCTGCCGAGCCATGACTAGCGTAGACCGACGCACCCATCGACGCTAACGAGCTGAAAATGCATTTTTAGGTTTTCTTGTGCGCCATGCAATAACAATAAATACTCTTCATATTTCGGGTTTTTAGAGACACACGACTACCTAGGGTTAGAGAGCACCGAAATAACGCATCTACACACTCCGTTACGTAGATAGAGATCGAGATTGAAGATCCAAGTTCCTTACGTTCAAGATTTACTTCAAGTCAAGATCTCCATTCCAACTCCGGGCTCGTTGGAGATTTTTATCGCTTTTACTAGTTTCAATAAGTTTTCTAAACTTTTTACTGCTTTCTTAGTTAATTTTAGGATTAGAGAAATTGTTCTTGATTTACTCTACGTTTGATACTTGGGATATTTTGGAAAATTTAGTTCTTAATCTTTCAGTTTTTAAATTGTATTTATTTCATGATTGGATATTGGATAGTTGAATTCAAGTTACTATGAGATTAGGTTCATACTATTTAACTCCGTTCTTAAGATTCATGATAGTAATTGCCTTATGTTATTCGATTTTACTTATGCTTTATAGATTTGTTGTTGCTACTTTTGCTATTTGATTTAGTTTAATTATTGCTTCTAAATTCTAGCTGGTAATATAGTTAGGGTTAATTAGTTTAATTAGTTTAAATTTAATATTGCTTAAATCTGTAGTTCATGATTAAATCAAAACCATCAAACCCCCCAATTTGTATGTATTACACGTTTACTTGTGATTGAGAAAAGCATCCAAGATACCGAATAGTTGTCCTCGAGAGAATCGACTTGAGTCAACTTACCATCCTTTAAGTTCCTCGTACTCTTTCGAGCAAGCTTGAATATCTTAATAAAAAATATATATTTGGGGTGCACAAAAGCTTGAATCACACGTTTGCTTTGTGGACTTCCAAGACACAGCACCTCCGCCAATGGTAAACACGTACCCACTAGGGGAGTGTGAATATTTGTAATCCGATATCCAGTTGGAATCACAATACCCTTCCAGAACCTTTGGATATCTCGTATAGTGCAGCTCGAAACTCTAGGTAAATCTCAAGTATCGCAACACGCGATTTAGCCCTGTTCAGTGACTACTGTTCGGATTACTCGTGAACCTACTTAGTTTGTTCACTAAATAAGCTAGATCCGGTCTAGTACAATTAAAAAGGTACATCAGAGTCCCAATGATCCTATCATACTCCAGTTGTGTCACTAGATCACCCTTGTTTTTCACTAAACAAAGGTTATCTTCAAAAGGGGTCTTTACAGTTTTACTATCTGCGCTGAACTTCTCAAGTATGCTCGCTACATAATGAGATTGAGACATTATTATGCCATTCGAATTCCTTATGATCTTTATCCCAAGAATCACGTCAGCTAACCCCATATCCTTCATATCAAAGTTGTCTTTCAACATGTTTTTGGTGTTTGTGATTAAATTACTTGAGTTACTCAATATCAACATGTCATCGACATAAAGACAAACAATGAAAAAAGAGAAAGGTGTGTTTTTCATATAAACGCATTTATCACATTCATTAATGCGAGAGCCATTGGCCAACATCACAGTATCGAACTTGATGTGCCACTGCTTTGGTGCTTGTTTCAACCCATACAACGATTTAACAAGTCTACACACCTTGTTCCCTTGACCTGGAACTACAAACCCTTCATGTTGTTCCATATAAATCTCTTCATCTAGCTCACCATTCAAAAACGCTGTTTTCACATCCATTTGATAAATTTTAAGATTGTGCAGCGCAGCAATCGCCAAAATCACTCTAATCGAGGTGATTCTTGTTATAGGTGAGTAGGTATCAAAGAAGTCGTATCCTTATCTTTGTTTAAAGCCTTTGGACACTAGCCTTGCTTTTATACTTATCGATTGAGCCATTATCTCTATACTTCTTCCTTAGAACCCACTTGCATCCAAGGGGTTTAGTTTCTTGAGGAAGATCCACCGATTCCCATGTATGATTCTGCATGATAGAATCAATCTCTAAATTTATACCTTCCTTCCACATAGGAGCATCAGGACTAGACAAGGCTTCTTGAATAGAACGAGGTTCGTTATCTAACATATAGATCACGAACTCTAGACCAAACGTCTTTGAAATCTTAGTCCTCTTGATTTGCCTGAGTTCACCATCATCACCATCTTGTGATGCATTTTGAACTTCAACCGGTTCGTCTTCACGAGTTCTCTTATTAGAGATCTCGTCCTTTCCTTGCAAGTATATGTGTTCAAGAACACTGCATTCGAATGGCCGTTCTCTCAATTACATCAGGTATCTCAGACTTATGTACTAGGAACCTATATGCAATAATATTTTGTGCATAACCGATGAAGATACAATCGAACGTCTTAGGTCTTATCTTCACTTGCTTCGGTTCATGTACTCTTACAATAGCCAAGCACCCCCACACTTTGAGATAATCGTAAGTTGGAGCTTTACCTCTCCATAGCTCGTATGGAGTTTTCTCTCTTCCCGTGTGAGGAAACCTATTTAAAATATGGTTAGCGGAAAGAACCGCTTCCCCCCACATGTTAGGAGGTAACCCTGAGCTTATTAGGAGAACGTTCATCATTTCTTTCAGGGTTCGATTCTTGCGTTCAGCAACACCATTCGATTGAGGTGTATAGGGGGCAGTCGTTTGATGAATTATTCCGTATTCAGCACACAACTCTTGAAATGGAAAAACATACTCTCCACCTCAATCAATGAGAATCACCTTAATTCGTGTGTTCAATTGATTCTCAAGTTCATTCTTGAAAGTTTTAAATGCATCAATTACTTCATCTTGGCCTCTTAATAGGTAAACATGGCAAAATCTTGTGCAGTCATCAGTAAAAGTAATAACGTACTTTTTACCTCCTCTAGTTTGCACAAGTTTCATATCACAAATATCAGTGTGAATTAACTCTAGAGGAATCGAACTTCTTTCTACTGAATTAAAAGAAGGTCTTGCCACTTTTGCTTCAACACAAATTTCACACTTGTGTTTTGAGTCAAGCTTTACGTTATTTAGTAAATTCACCTTTACCAATTTCTTAATTTATTTCATGTTAACGTGTCCAAGTCTAACATGCCATAAATCACATGACTCAACAACCTACGAAGAAGCAATAACTTTATTATTAATAACTGGCCATTTAGCCATTACATTCAACTTAAAGAGTCCCTTCTCGAGGTGACATTTGGCTAGAAACTTCCCGCTCTTAATGAGCACAACTTGACTAGACTCAAATACTAGCTTAAACCCATGCTGGACAAGCAGGGACCCAGAAACAAGATTTTTCCTAATATCAGTAACATGCAGCACATCCTTCAAAGTCAAATCCAGACCAGACATCATCTTCAGTAGCACCTTACCAACTCCCGCAACCTCGGCAGTAGACGAGTTACCCATATGGAGACTTCTTTCAGTAACAGGGGTATAATCAGAGAATAACTCTCTATCAGAGCAAACATGACAAGTAGCTCTTGTATCTATAAACCACTCTCTTGGATTATCAACTACGTTGGCCTCCATCACCACGGCACAAAGGTCTTAATCGGACAATCTCTTCAGTGATGACATTTGCTGCATTCCGATTATCCTTGCGTGGTTTTCGTCAATCTTTCTTCATATGTCCAGGCCTACCACAATTATAGCAGTTGCCCTCGAACTTCTTGGCTTTCTTCTGATTCATTTTGCCTTTGCCTTGGCCTTGGTGCTTGCACTTTTTCCCAGAATTAGCTTCCGCCAAATGAGCCTTCGCCTCCATCATCGAGGTCTTTCCATGCTTCACCGTGGATTGTCTATTTCCTTCCTCGACACGTAGTTTGACAATCAAATTCTCCAAAGTGCATACCTTCAGCGTGTATGCTTTGCAAAATCATTTGCAACTCTTGGAGTTGGCTCATCACAGTTTTCGAATCAACCTTGACAAAATCCAAGAACCGTCCGACAATAAAATTCTTAGTGCCGACTTCATCAACCATGTACTTATTTTCCAAGGAGGTCCATAGTTCTTTAGCGGTACTCTTGACCGAACTATATACCCCATACAGCACATTGTCTAATCCATTCAGGATATGATGCCTGCAAAGATAGTCCCCTTGTGTCCACACATCAAGGGCGATTCTACAATCGAAACTCATATCGTCCGCACTCACAACAGGTGCATCCTCGATCAAAAATCGAGACAAGTTCAAAGTAGTTAAGTAAAAAAACCATCTTTTGTTGCCAAGATGTAAAATTATGTCCATTAAAATTTTCAGGTTGTTCAGCTTGCGCAGCAACGGAGGCGGGTATCACAGAGCCAAAGGGAATCGAGCCCGATCCGGATACGAAAGTGAAAGGTGCAGACATCAAGGGTCTGCCAGTAAATAGCCCAGATAGACCGGTGCCAAAAGAGGGCATAGTGGAGCTCGTCTGTCCAGGTACGGTTGAACTCATCATGGATGGTGCCATCGAGGAGGTTGAAGCGGGCAACGTCGTGTTGTTAGTTGCAGACGTGGTATCCATTAGTTCAAATTGAAAAATAAGAAACTTAATCTATTGGGATTATAATAGTGAACTTGGGATTACAGTAGGGATAAATTCAAACTAATAGAAACAACAATCATCAAAGAACAAATAACACAGAAAAATAGAAAGGTGTCGAGGCGAGCGAACTCTTTCCTTAAGATTCTTATTGTCCCGTACTACGTGCTCACGGTTGGATAAAAATGGGCCTCGGGCCTCAGGACAAAGGCCACGGGCCTAAGCCTGAGCCGAGCCGTGCCGGGCCGGGCGGGCGGGTGGTGGCACGCATGTGGGGATTCCCAACCCTACTCAACTTGTAACCAATGCCCATTTCACTTTATTTAATAAATTCATCCACAACTAGGTCTCCTTCCAATGTGGGACTTTCCATATACCAAATGGAAATCCCACTCTCTCTTCAACTTCCAAATTCACATATAAAATATCCAACTTTGAACATTGATTACTCACTCATCCCATCATGGATTTGTGAAAGTAAATATACCACGTTCATCTAATAGCAACGTAGATTAAGAATATGAAACTCGTGTTTGGAAATAACGAACTTTCCATACTTGGAATATTGGACCAAAGTTACAAAAAATAACTTCCCAATTATCTAAATCCCCAACACCAATTTCTATACTAACTAAAAGAACCTTAACATGTCCATGTCTGCACAACATGAATAAATAGAATCTTACAGTTCGCTTAATCACTTAGAAAGCATGTCATGGAGATCTGAATTGTAGATGAGTTTACACAACTCGACTAAAAAATTTGCAGTGCTAGATGATATAATTAACAAAGTATAACTAAAATGCATGTCTCTGAAATGGGAAATAAAGATATAGAAACTAATAGCATTTCATGTTCAAATTGAGTTTTACATAGAAGAAACGGAACACATAGATTATGCATTGGTAGGGTCCCTCAGTCTAAGAAATCACCAGTAGTAAATGAATGAAGCATGTCTTGATATGATGATTTTATCGCAATTACCAGGTTGAGGTTTGAGGTTGAATTTCAGACCTGAAAAGCTGCATTCTAACAGAAATAGAAATAAGTTGCAAGTATCACCTGTAAAATGCATTTATGCACATAAGTATGATACTAAGAGCTAATATAATTCATTGGTCGTGGTCAAACAACCGATGCCTATATAATCTGGGGAAATTAATAGCATCGGTTGTTGTAAATAAACCGATGCCTATAATAATAAAAAAAAAACAAAACTTTCTTTAAAATATAATAGCATCGGTTCATGTAAAACAACCGATGCCTATAACCAAATCCGAGCATCGAATCTTGTTAGAACCGATACCCATGCGAATTTGATTACGCACGCATCGTTGGAAAAAGATGAATAAAAATTGGCTGAGAAAAATTTCAAAATCTGAAGCATCGGTTTTGTTACACCGACCGATGCACATAATAATAAAAATATTTATAATTTCTGTAAAATAAACAGGCATCGGTTGTTTTGAAACAACCGATGTCTGAAACCAAACTAGAACATCGGTTTTTTTATTAGAACCGATGCCCATTAAAATTTAATTACGCGCGCATCGCGGGAAAAAAGTGAATAAAAATTGGCCCCTAAAAATTTCAAAAACTTTAAGCATCGTTTTTTCACTGAACCTGATGCATATAATAAATTAAAGTCTAGATATGATAATAATAGCATTAGTTTATTTGTAAAACTGATGCTAATGATTTTGGCCTCATACAGTATGCATCAGTCACTCGCTCAACAACCGATGCATATTGTGAGTTGCTGTCTTCTCTGAAATGCCGACATTTTTAAAATTAGTGAAGAAAAACTCATAATTCTGAAGTGGATCTTCACATTTATAATTTATGAACAAAAATTCAAAACCTATTCCATTATTCTACCCAAATATCTTTCATCTTTGCTAATGAATTTGCAATTGGATTTTTCAAAATAACCACGAAAACCTACCAGCTTAATTTTCCCTCTTTGTGCAGCATCACTGTGCACCGTCTCTTTGAAAATTGAACTGCTCAAGTTATGTATTTATTTTTTGAATTTAGTAATTTACATAAAATTTATCTGCATATACATTTGAAAAGGCGTGAAGCAACATTTATTTAACCTAGAATTCCAAGGTTGTGCTGTTCACACACTAGAAATTGAAAAGGCATCGATGCATCGGGAAATTAAATAGGCATTGAGAATTCAAAGAGGTGCACTGAACTTGTATAAATACCATTGTTTGTGGAAAGTATTAATCTTCACAACTAAACTGCACCTTTTTTGCAAAATTTAAATTTAATCTCCATCACAAAATAATGGATGACAACACGATTTTGGGACCACTTCGCAAGCTAATGGAAACTCAGGAAAAACAAATTGTCATGCTTATGAAACAAATGCGGGAAGAACATTCCGCAGACATGCGGAAAGTATCCGGCCAGTTAGAATCACTCACCCACATTTTGAGCACTATAAATGCTCATTGGGGTGAGGTGGTACTATCCATCTCCAATCTCGAATCTATTCTCATCACCAAACTTGGTGCACGGTTTGATGATGATGATGTGGGTCGTGCCTAGGCGGGGAGGAAGAGGAAGGATGCCGACGCTTGATCTTTTTTCATGCGTTTTTAATATTTATTTTTATTTTTTGCATTTGTAAGTTTTTTTATTTTTGCTAATTGGAATAAAAATCACTATTTTCAATTACTGTTTACTTTTTTTAAAAATTATTATTGTGTGCTACATAATAGTAAGGAATAAATAAAATTTTGGTTTGTGTTGAACTTTAAGGACTACAAATTACAAACAAGTTCAACTGACTCATACATGTTATCTTTTGTTTCAGAAGTGAGTCGCCTAATAAAACATTATGTAAAACAAATGTAGCCTAATAACAGAGTTATTTAATTATCACAAAATTCCAATTGACCGATACACATAAATATAGAGTGCTCAACTAAAATAATACATCCTAAGGCATTTCACTATGCATGTATACAAAATTCACTCATTGAAGGCCATATCTGAAACTTATTGTCAATGGGACCTGCTGAACAATGCAGGTCCTAATAATGCAAATAATACTTAAATAAATAAGTTAAAACAATAGATGACTGGAGAATATTGGAGCTACACTTGTCTTTCAATAGTTGACTTTGGTTTCCTTAACATAATAATAAAAATAATAATTATAATTAGTTTAAATTTTTATCCCAATGTTAATTATAATATAATATGAACCTAGCTAACAATATATATATTTTTCCAAGAAAACAGAATAATTAAAAAAATAATCAATTAATAAGAAAAAAAATTATGAACAAAGATACATGCATATATATGGAGTTTTCTGGTAAATTAATTTTTGTTTCTTTGTTAGTTTTTTTATTAAGTTCTTAATTCAATTGTGCAGCGGTAGAGAGTGTATCGAAGTTGGATGTATGGTAAACGTAATACACTTGAATATATTTAAGGGGTTGAAGTTTTTCTTAAATTTGCTGTGGAGAATAAAGATAAGACTGCTTGGGAAACGATTGTGTGTCCTTGTGTTGATTGCAAAAATCTGAGACAATTTCGGACTACGGACCAAGTGAAGAGCCATTTGATACGTCATAGTTTTAAAGAAGGTTATTCACGATGGATATGGAATGGTGAAACTTTATCCCCGACTGATAATACAACTCACACGACAGCTCCATCTACGTATGATACTAGTGATAGTAATACAGAGACCGACGAGGATGTAGACAGTGATCGATTAGATGAAATGATGCATGATATAGGAGGTGATATCAAAAATGTTGCTGCGTTTGAAAGATTATCTGTTGATGCTGGAAAATCGTTGTACCCTAAATGTACAAAATTTACAAAGTTATTGTTCATGCTTAATCTATATAACCAAAAGGCAAAGAGTGGATGGAGTGATACGAGTTTCTCGAGGTTACTAGAGCTTTTAAAAGATGTGTTTCCTGATGATAATGAGCTTTCCCACTTCAACCTACGAGGTGAAGGAAATGTTGTGCCCGTTGGGTCTGAAGATCGAGAGGATACATGCATGTCCAAATGTTTGCATATTGTATTGGAATTAATTCAAGGATTTACGGGAGTTCCCAAAATGTGGGGAATCGCGCTATAAAATAACAGGCAGTGATGATGGTGGGCTTGTACATAAAAAAGGACCTCCGGCTGTTTTGTAGTTTTTAGTGGTTTTGAAAATAAAGGTTTATTTGGCTTGATATTATCGTAAATCGATTCAACTGACGGATCAAAGTGTTTGTAGCTTGAAGAAATAAAAGAAAAATGAAAATAACGCAATTAAACTAACTAAACTACACTAGGAAATGTAAAAAGCAAGTTAGTAGAATGCTTCGGTCTTATGCCTTGAATTGAAAAATCAAACAAAAGTTGAAAATAAGCAAGATCAAGTAAGTTTCATTAAGTACAACTAGATCAGCCTAGAGTACAACCATACTTGCATGAACATAAAATCTAGAAAAATGAAAATTGATAAAAATTGAAAGCATGAATAGAAATAGCATGAAAACTAGAGGTCAAGGTTTAAAACTTTATGTAAAATAACAAGCAACAAGAAGTAGATCTAGGATTTAGCATGAAACAATGCATGAAAATAAAAATCTAAATAAAGCATATGAAATACTCAAAATAAAAATGACCCATGACTCGGTCTATGATTTAGACGTGTCACTCATCTAGATTTCATGGACGATTCATAAGATCTAACAAGAAATCAAGGAGCTAAGCAAAAGGCATAAAATTGAAGAACATGCATGAAATTGAAGAACAAAACATGAAAATGAAAGAAAGCTTACTTGAATTAAAGAGAGAATCCAAAAACTTGAATGAAATTACAAGGGAACTAAAAATTCAAGGGAGTACTTTAATTCTTCTTGAGCTTACAAACCCAAGGAAAAGCTTGAAATTAAATCTAGAGAGAGAAAATTAGTCCCAAACCCAAGCTTGAGTTGGGAAGAGGTGTGATCATTAAAAAAATGAGAGTAATCCTCTATTTATACAAGGTTTAATTGGGTTTAATGGGCCAAATTAGCCTTAGAAATTTGAAATTCCCGGGTTTGACTAAGTTTGACCCGGAATGGCCTTGCTAGCCACTTGGATAGCCTTTTGGCTTGACTGGGCTCAGGGTGGATCGTTATTTGGCCGAGCCTGGGTGCTAGGTCGGCAGGTGGGCACTGCATTTGGCAGGAGATGGCCGCTGGAGATGGCAAGGGGCTGGCATGTTGGCGTAGAACTTGGAGCAGCATGTTGGCGAAGCACTTGGCGCAGAGGATGGCATGCTGGCGCAGCACTTGGCGCAGAGGATGGCAGTGCATGGCTTGGGATGGCTACCATTCCAAAATGTTTTCCCCTTTGAAGCTCCTTCTTGGCATCAAGTTGGGCTTGGATTTTGGCAAGGCATGGCTAGTACTTTGGCCTTCAATGCTTTTACCTATGAAAAGAGGGATTTTGAACATAAGAACTCAAGAGTTTCAAGTATACTCATTTAAAAGCAGCTATGAATCTGTTCACACTAATCTCTTATTAGATATAGTTTTCAATGTTTGAAGAATGAATCTTATTGTTCTTGAATATTGATTGCTATCTTTTGAATGTTGTAGCTTCTTGGATGTCATGGACCCTAGGCGAATAGGCAACCTGGAAGAGCATTTATAACAGTTGTAGCAAGCATGGATTTGATGGCAAGATATCTTATTTCATCTCTTCTTGGATTTATGAAAAATGCTTTTGTTGTTTATTTGAACCAAAACTTACCTTTCAGACTTTTGGAGAGAATCACTTGCTGAAGTTTACCGGAATTAATTTGTTATGACTTATTTTTATTACGATTGTCAGTTTGTTATAGCTCTTTATCGTTTTGCTGGTATGTTTTCCAAACATAAAGAAGAAATTTTCAAAACACTTTCATTTTCTTTTAGTTAATTAATTGTTTGTTCTTGCGTTAACTTTGTAAGTTATATGCTTCTCAAATAATGCATAATTAAGCTTCTCGATTTCGCAAGATTAGCTCATGCAATTAATCTATGTAAAGCTTTATTAAATCAATTTGTGTAGTGCGACTATCACTACAACAAATGACACCTATTGGAAGGACAAAAGTCGTTCCTACAAGTGTTGTTGTCTTTGCGTTTGATCTATAGGAACGACATGTCGTTCCAAAATTGTCGCTCCTATAGGCATTTGCCTGTATATCTATAGGAACGACTTGTGTCGCTCCTGTATCTTAAATACCAATAGGAACGATAAGTCGTTCCAAAATTATCGTTCCTATAGAATTCTGTCTGTATATATATAGGAACAACTTTGTGTTGCTCCTGTAGATTAAATACAAATAGGAACGACAAGTCGTTCCAAAATTGTCGCTCCTATAGACTTCTACCGGTATATCTATTGGAACGACTTTATGTCGCTCCTGTAACTTAAATATCAATAGGAACAACGTCTCGTGCCAATTTCTCAAATTTCTGCGTCTCAATGGCCTCCCTATTTTGTCATTTTTATTGATTGTGCGCCTATTCAAACAAAATTTTGTTTCAATTTTGCCGTTGCCAAGCAAATTAGGTATCAAAAAAAAAAGACCGTTATTATAAGTTAAATTCAAAAGATAGGAACTCATAAATAACTCAAAATAATTCGATATTAAGCATATACATTGCAACACGCAACTTGTACACTTCAAATTACATCAACCAATCCTATTAATTTCACCATTAGSTAGAGTAGTCAAAATGGTTATACACTTCAATACCAAACTAAGGTGAAGATCCATCATGCTCGTCCGCATCACGGGCATGATCATCACCAAGCATATCCTCTATCTCAACTTCTATCCCAACTTTTGCCTTAAGAAGAGGAACAAAAAAAAAAGAAAATATTCTTGGTATAAATTGTGAATTAATAGAATTAAATCAAATTATATTATAATTCTGCACCATTTAATTCCTTATAAGAAACATATATGTTTAYCTTTAAGGTGAACCAAGATAGCACTCGTGACCTCATTGCGTCCCAAATTCAAAACTTTTTCTAGAATTCTGCACCAGAAAAAGAGGATGTATCTCTTAAACAAACAAATGAAATTTATTTAAAAACTGCTTGATATGACTTCATCACCTGTCAATAACATCAATTAAAATTGAAGGAGGAGAAGGATAGGCATGAGACATTACTAATTACTGTATCACGAYCCAAAACATATATATTAAGGTTGSTGCAATACATATTTTACAAAGTTTGACTATATATTATATCTAAAACATGAAAGCATAAAAATTCAGTGGTGACTTACGCCACCTTCTCTTGAACTTAAATTTGAAACGCTTGAAGTAAGATCTCGACTTCTGGGCTTTGACAAACAAATACAATTTCTAAACTTGTTWTATCCTTTCATAAAATGGTTTYAGTTTACACGCAGTCTAGTTATAAYATGTTTATACCTGTGASGTGGAGAAATTCCAGAAATTTCAAATGTATCTTCCTTTATAACTTTTACCAGGTCGAGGTTGAATCTCAGACCCGAAAAGCTGCATTCTGATGGAAATGCAAATAAATTGTACGAATCACCTGTAAAATGAGTTATGCACATAAATATAATACCAAGAGCTAAGATAATTCTTAATTTCACTCAATAAAACTTTTAATAGCTCTTCAGCAAACTAAAGATAGTAAATTAAACATCAGTTTAATATTGGTACAATTAGACTAAAATTCAGTACGTAGTGGTTTTCTTTACATAAAATTAAAGAGGGAGTTAAACTAAATAAAATGTTTAAAAAACTACTCAACTAGTTTGCTCATTTGTCCTGTGTCCAGCTTCACCTCTTCTCTGTACAGCTCCTTTACCAAGGGCATATCTAAGAAAACACATTTAAGGGGAAAAAATATCTCCAACTCACTAAAAAATACAGTAAGAACATCTCGCTATTTATCTGAGAAAACAATTTAAAACTAATGCTATTTAATTGAATCAATCAATGAAAAGGATACTCTCTGATCCCAAGAACGCTGTTGTGATTCTCCATCGTGTACACAAAATTACTTTGATTGMCCCAAGCAAACATCTCGCCGACGAGTTTCAATGCAGYTGTTGCCMCAGAGGTAAATATACATTTATACTCTCGAGGAGACGCGTTAAAGAAACCAAGGACCTGCGCGAAATAAAAATAAAAAAAGATAATAAATTATCTCAGAAAGAGAAACTATACRAATTTGTATACATCACAAACATGTCGTTGAGCCTCGCACACAATGTCACTGGTCATTAAGCTGCAGTTGCTCTGGCTAGACTAAAACGTAGAACCAAATTATAATTCGTACAGGACAAGTCTAGCTTGAAATAGAAAAACATCTCAATAAGGTCTCTAATTAACTTGGTAGAAACAAACTTAACAGAGTTCAAACAAAAGAAAAATAAAAATGCAACAGAGATCTAGGGTTCTTCAAGCCCTTTTAGAGAGGGTCTCCTTGCTAATACTTGGAAAATCTAGTTAAATTTGCCACGAGAAGTAATAACCAAGAGCTATGATAGAACTCCTACAAGATGCTTAGGGGACACATCTACTGGCATAAGGATGGTATCGACTACCGCTAATATAGCCTGCCCTACAACCATACATAACCCTCCTGCTCCCTCACCATAACCAGCGCCAAGGCCAGATTCATATCCTGCACCTGACCCCGCACCATAACTCCCATAGACACTGCCACCACGGCCATAGGCCGCACCAAGCCCACTGCTATATCCCCCACCAAGGCCCGCACCATAAGCACCAAATCGACCCGAGTAGCTAAGTGGGCCATCTCCTCTATAACCAAACTCACTATTGCCATAATCCCCGTACCTACCACCAAATTCACCTCCAGCACAATAACCATCATATGTTGAACTAAAWTTAAAATTAATYCCCCCGGATACATATTATTTAGCACAGTATATTAAGTTCATATACAACCGGGTTAATTAAGATAGGTTTACTAAACCCTTGACCCAAAATGCAGAATCAAGTACTATAAAAATAAAACCCTATTTAGATAGGTTTATCATTGAATAGACTGGAATATTKGRAAATGTKAAGTAATTAATACCTCAACGCCATATTTGATGGCGACGCCGGCGAGGGTATCGAATTTGGATACGGTGTGTAGTATGTGATTCAACCCACAGTTCAGATCTACGCCCATGGCGGCGGAAGGCGGAGAGGGAATCAGAAGTGATCTCAACGGCGGCGGCGACGACGATCCTACTGTAACTCTGGCTAAAAAATCCATCCCGCCATTATTATCTCCGTTCTCCTCTCTTCTGCCATCAGCGATATATGAAATATTTATATAGGTTATATAGATAAATAGATATATAAACCCCAACAATCAATTGAGAGAAGATTTGGGGCAGAGCTGGGAGGAGGGAAATT
>BMAC01000419.1:705730-734104 GCA_014905375.1 Phtheirospermum japonicum | reverse complement strand
TGTGTTGTGAACCCACGGCTAGCTTACACCTGAACCATTGAGGGTCACACCACGTGTTTCCTGATTATTGAAAGCGATAGCTAGAAATTAATTGTTAATTTTAGCATAGTTAGATATCAATATGATTGAATCTAAGGTTCATAATTATAATTATGAATTGAGAAAAATACGAGAAAATTATTCTGGACGCGAAAATATAATTGTTATATTTTTCAGAATTATCGTTTGCGAGAAATAATTTAATTCAAATGGGTTTTTAATTTAAAATTGGGTCGACCAATAAACCATTTCAAGTTATTGGGCCGATGCTATTTAAAATTAAGAGGCTTGGTTCTTTATTTTTTTTTGGGCCTTTGAGCCCATTTAGAAGAAGGGCTTTTGTTTTAAATTAAATTAAAAGTTTTGTTTTGTTTTTAATTAGGCCCATCCGGAAGTTGGGCTTGTTTTATTAAAAAAAAAAAAAAACAAAGCATATAAATGAAAAGAAGGAGAAACAGAAGGACAATTTTGAAAAACAGAGACGGAAAACTTTTTTCGGAAAAAAAAAGGAAGAACCCTAGCCGACCCTCCAGCCGTCCACCTCCGGCCGCCGTCGTTTGCCGCCGGCCGCCGCTGCACCGAAGCGTTCGGCTCGTATTTCTCCGTCATTCTCAATCCCTCGACGGATCTAGTGCTCCGTCGTAAGGACGTCGGGACGTTCGGTGTGTGATACCGATTATCGGAGATAAATCAACCCCGCAACGCCGCCGTCGGATCGTCGTTATTGTGGACGTAGCGCCGCTGCGTCATCGCCGAGAACGCTGCACCGCCGCTGTCATCACAGCCCCGCATCGCTGCTGTCGAAGACGACAAGCGCCGCCGCCGGGCGACTGTCACGGCCGAGAGTTCACAGAGCCTGTCGCCGTGCCGTGAACGACCGCACTGCTGCCAAGAATCGTAGCCGGAGTTCCAGGCATGTGAGCAGCGCCGCCGCCTCGCCACCCCACCTCTGTGAGGCCGTCGCCGCTGCCGTGCATCGTAGTCTGCTGCCGGCGCATCAGAATCGTCGCCTCCACAAAGTTGCTGCCCGCCGTTGTCGTGAGGTATAAGGTTGCTCATGAATTTATATATATGTGATATATATATTTATATTATATATATATATATTATATATATATATATATATATATATATGATATATATTTGCATGCAGTATAAGTTATATATATATATTCTATATGCATGCGTGTAATATATGTGTGCTGCAGTGATATGTGTGTTAATGAATGCATGCTTAGTATATATATGATATATATGTATGCATGTGATATATTATATGCATGCAATTTATTAATTATTATATATATATATGTATATTTGATATGTATATATATAATATATATAATTAAATATATGATTAATATATTAATATAAATATAATTGTTATGTATATGTTAATATATTAATATATATATATATAATTGTTATATATATGTAATTAATAGAAACGTATCATGCTCGTTCGATTTTGAGAAAATCAAATTGTTTCTATTTATTAAAAGAAATTAAAACATTGTTTGAATTAATTGATTATGAAATTGGACCGTCGTCAATTGAATTCGATTCAATTAATTTAATTTTGAAAAAAAATTTGTTTTCCGCTACACGACGGTACCACCAAATCCCAACATGATCACCCCACACTTATCAAGGATCGTGGCTAGAAGAGTGTGTGAATGTGGACTTGGCAATTGTCGCATAATGACCAAGAGATCCGGATCGGAAGGTGGAGTAGGGTAATGCACCAGTACAAGTGGACCTATGTGAGGAGTAACACCCGCATATGTGTTGTCATAACCAAAAAATGGATGCATGTGGTTGGTAGGAGGGTAAGGAGAATTATGAGTCGGCGGTGGAGCAAAGGATGAACTATCATAACCGGATCCCACTTGATTGCCATAACCTCCATACACGTCCTCCAGATGAGGCATCGACATATTGAACGAAGGAGATGAAGGACAAGATGTGGTACCAAGACCAAACATTCCACACGAAATACACGAAGGATCCGGCATCGGGCTAGATAACTTAGCAATTTTAGCATCCAAAGTCGCTAGTTGCTCTTCAAACTCAAGCACCCTAGAGGAAGAAACTTCACTCACTTCATTAGCACTATAAACATTGCTTGAGAAGACTTTAGCTTAGGAGGAGTAAACACCCTCAAAAAGGGTTTGTTAACATCTCTCATAGTGCGGAGGCGGGGCCCACTTGCGATAATGGAGCTCGGACCTCCAAACAACTCATACGGATCGGGCTTTGGAGGATTATTGTTGGTGCCAATCGGTGCATGATTAATATTGTAAATGGTCTCCAAAAATGGTTTGTTCACGTCTCCCATAGTCCGGATGGGGGAGCCACTTGCGACAATGGAGCTCGGTCCTCCAAATAACTCATACGGATTGGGCTTTGGAGGACTATTGTTGGTGCTAATCGGGGAATGATTGAAATTGTAAGAAGGAGGATCTCCCTATGGGCAGAGATTCGGATATTGACCACCCACATTCCCATTCGGACTCCCATATCCACCATTATACATATTCAGATAGGGATTGGGAGCACTATAACCCCCATACGGACCAGAATTTGGAGTGTCCATATTTGGAACGTGATTAGGAGCACCATATCCTCCATACGGACCGTTCGTACCCGTGAAGCCATTATGCCCAACATGGTTTGCACCATGCCCTCCCATGTTGGGTTGTCCATAGCCGATTCTACCATTTTCAATGTGGTTTGCACCATGTCCTCCCACGTTTCCAAAACCATTATACATCATTCCATTCCAGACATGGTTTTCACCATGCCCTCCCATGTTGGGAATGTACCCTCAATTGCCATAAGGACCTTGCATACTTAACAAAAAACGTCAAATACAAAAGAAAGCTAGAAACACAATGAAACTAAAAGCAAATCGATAAACTTAACCAAGCCGAGTCGCAGCGGCACCATTTTGAAAGAGTAGTTTTAGTGGTTTAAAAGGTTCATGGCTTGATATTATTGGAGTTCGGTTGCTAAGTAGGATCAATTGTGCTTTTAGCTTGAAACAATTAAAGGAAATGTAAATAAAAGGAAATTAAAACAATTAAAAGCAATTAAAAACATCCCCAGCAACGACACAATTTTAAAAGAGTAGTTTTAGTGATATAAAAGGTTCATTTGTCTTGATATTATCAGAAATCGATTCGATTGAGTAATCAAGGTGTTTATAGCTTTGGAAGTTTAAAGAAAATGAAAAATAAGCAAATATGAAAATAAACTAACTAAACTACACAAAAGAATTTAAATGCAAGTTGGTCGGATGCCTCGTCGTATGCCTCGAAATGAAAATGAAAGGCAATAATGAAAATAAGCAAAAACAAGTAAGTTTCATCAAGTACAAGCATGAAAGCTTAAAGTACAATTATGTGTGCATGAACATAATAACTCTGAAAATGTAAATTGGCAAAAAATGAAAACAACAATTGAAAGAGCATTAAAAGTTGACGTGAAAGTTTAAATCTTTTCGAAATATAACAAGCAACAAGAAGTAGATCTAGGATTTAGCATGAAACAATGCATGAAAGTTTAATTCAAAATAAAGCACATGAAATACTTAAAATAAAGACGATCAAGGACTCAATCTATGATCTAGGTGTGTCACTCACCTAGATTCCATGGACGATTCACAAGATCTAACAAGAAATTAAAGAGCTAAGGAAAAAAGTATAAATTGAAGAACAAGCATGAAACATATGAAATATTCAAAATAAAAATGATTAAGGACTCGATCTATGATCTAGATGTGTCACTCACCTAGATTCCATAGACGATTCATAATATCTAACAAGAAATCAAAGAGCTAAGGCAAAAGGCATAAGATAAAGAACAAGCATGAAATTAAAGGAAAGCTTACCTGAATTAAAGATAGAATCCAAAGTCTTGAATGAAATTACAATCAAAATAAATTTCAAGGGAATACTTTAATTCTTCTTGAGCTTACAAACCCAAGGAAAAGCTTGAAACTAAATCTAGAGAGAGAAATTAAGTCCCAAACCCAAGTATGGGTTGGGAAAATGAGAGATAATTTTCAAAATGAGAGTTGTCTCTTATTTATACTAGGTTTTATTGGGTTTAAATGAGCCAAATTAAGCTTTAAACATGGATTTTTCTGAGTTTGACCTGACATGGTGCTCTGTTGCAACGCTTAGCTTTGTTTGGCTCGGGGCAAGGCGATGCCGGGCATGGCTGGTCGGCAGCTGGGTGCCGCTCCTCGGCAGGACAAGGTTGGAGCGCCTTGGCTCTCGGCAGGCCGCGCAGCTCCTTGGCAGGATGCGCAGCTACTTATCGGTAGGTTATGGTTAGCGCGCCTTAGCTCTCGGCAGGACAGGGTTGGCGTGCCTTGGCACTCGGAAGGATGCTCGCTGGGCGTGTGCTAGAAAGCGTTGGGCACTGGCTTGTGCTGGCGTGGTCAGGCTTGCCTTGGCACGGCTTAGCACGTCCTGGCGATCATTCCAAAATGTTTGGCATTTTGAAGCTAGTTTTTGGCTTGGATTGGCATGTCTTGGCTCGTCTTGGCTTCTATTTTGGCCCGCAATGCCCCCGCCTTTAAAAATAGGAATTTGAAACAGAAAAACCCAAAAATTACACCAAATCTCCAATTAATTGCACCCATTTAACCATATTAAATATAAACTCAACAAGAAACTCAAAACAACCTAAACGAGAAACATAAAAACCTTAATTAAGAACACGATAAAAACACCACAATTACATTTAAAACAATTATGCAACACGAAAATTCGCACTTCTATTAGCAAATGGGACCAAAAAAGTGGATATGGCATACAAATAAACAATTGCTTAAAATCATCGACTCCTTTAGGAAAATTGTTCTATAGAAGATTTTTCAAATTCACAATCGGTGACTAGATTTCTATAGCATATATAGAAAAGAAATCTCTCTTCAACTTAGATTTCTCCCCCCGCAACTCAATGACACTATTACCCATGTCCTTCGGCAATAAAGAAATATCACAGATATCAAACGGTGTGAAAACAAACTGAATATATGAACTAATACTTAGCATGACCTGTTAAATTCTCGTTTAGACACCTCACCGACGAATGTGAAACCTTTTTCATAAAATTCAGCTTAGTAAAACCCGCAAATCATATGCTGTCTATATCAGTAATATGTACAGGATTGAGTTTTTGAATCATCTCTGACAAGTGGAGAAATCCAGATCAAGAGTAATATAAGAAAAAAAGTTTACACATAAGAATATGTGATAATTCAGTTTGATTCTCTAATATCTTAACTATATTTACTAATTCTTAATAAACATGAATCAGAATTTAATAAAGCACATATGATATAAACATAAGTTTATTACCTCAAATTTTTCAAGGGCTTCTTTAAAAGGCCACCGACTCTTTTTGTACACTTCAAAGACTTACGTTCACTTGAAAAAAACACAAATACAAAACACATCAGATATCAGATCATACATGTCATGACTTAGATTTTTTTTTTGTAATAACTTAAATATATTTTCTAATACATAATGTTAAAAATAGAAAAATATTAACATACCAAACAAATATGATACTTTAAGCCTATTGTGTGGTACTTTAGATGAGTTTTGTAATACCTGAACTATATCTTCTAATACATAATGTAAAAAAAGGAAAATTAAACCCCCCATAACATATATGATACTGTAAAGCCTATTGTGTGATTCCTTTGATGTGATTTTTAAAACTTTAACTGCATTTTGTAACAAATAATGTAAAAAACTTCTAAACATATATGATACATTCAGATTATTTTGTGATACTTTAGGAGGAGTATAAGATATAAATATTTTAAAATAATACCTTAGATACTTCACCAACTCCTTCACCGGATTTTCCTTTCCTTTAACATTCTTCACCTTTTTCATTTCATTCCCTTTACGGCCCTTACCACAAAACTCATAATTGGACTTCTTCGTCCGCTTCTCAACAACTTCGCATCATCCTTTGGTTCTTTAGCCAACACCTTGTCATAGGGCCTAGAAGTCTCATCTAGCAGGATTTTATTTGCCACAAGCTTATCATCGGACATTCTCACCTTCTTCATTGGCTTCTTCAATACCTTGTCATCATACTCGGGTTCTTTAGCCAATACCTTTTCGCTGGTCTTGGGGATCTCCTTCTTATCTTCTTCCAAAACATTCACCACAAGCTTATCATCAGACTTCTTTTCCTTCTTCAATACTTTATCATCATCCTTGGTTTCTTTAGCCAACACCTTGTCACTGGGCCCGTGAATGTCCTTCAAAAACACTTCATCAACCAAGTGGTCTTCTCCCAAAACATTTGCCACAAGCTTATCACCTGATTTGTTTGCCTTCTTCACTGGCTTCTTCAATACCTTGCCATTATCATTTCGTTCTACTGCCTACTCCTCATCATTGGAACCAAGGATCTCCTTCTCCAGCTCTTCATTAACATTATGATTATCTCTGAAAGCCTTCTCCAAAATCTTCTTCAGTGGCATTTTCTTCAAAAGTTTCCTCAATTACGTGCATCCACTTTTGTATCTTCACCAGTATTCAAAACCAGTTTCGTCGATGCATTTAGTTTGTAAAGGGTTATTTTTTATCGTCTTCATATCTAGAAGTTTCATTTCTTGCCATTGTTGGGATATGAAGTCCTTATCGCTATTTTCTTTTTCATAAATCAATATAAAAAAAAAAACATGATATTAAACACACGGAAAAATGACACAAACACAACATAAAAAATGTCTCCCATGTATTGAAGAATCGGTGAACAAATACCACACAAAAAAGAGCAAACCATATTTTCTAAATAATATCACATAAAAATCGGGGAACCATATCATCTAACAAAATCAAAAGTCACACAACACACATAATAAGCACACGAAAAGTAATAAAATATAGAAATAAACCAAAAGAATCAGAACCTTAGTTTTGTAGTAAATATAAGATACTGGTATAGATAACACTACACATCGAAAAAAATAAGAAAAAAAAAAAACCTATTTTGTATCTATAAAGTAATTAACTAACAAGTCATAAGAACAGAAAATTCAAACATATGAAAGCAAGTTTTAAAGAGCAGTCAAATTATATATGAAATGAAAAACACAAACACTGTAAATACGGGACCGTAAATAAAAATTGAATGGAATATAAAAAATTACCTTCGATTTTAACCGCTGAAGTCACCGCTAATGATCCTTGGAAGATTATGATCTCCACCACAAACAAAAATAGTGATTTCTCTCTCTAAATCCAGAGCTTTTGGGTGGATGATTATGTGGGATTGAGTAAAATATGTACAGTTTTCTTCTCTAGAGATTTCAGGTGGATGATTGTGTGACATTGTGTGTAATATGAACAATCATTTATCTAAATAAGTAGGTGGACACATGTGGGCATGAGTCAATATATAAAAATAGTAAGGTTCCACGTAAGTATTTGCCAATGATATGACATCTAAGCGTGTATGTACATATTTTCTGGATATTATATTTATGCCTACACTAGTGCCGAAACAGTTTTCTAGAACGCCCTATTTCAGTTATTCTAGATCGCCCTGCCCAGGCGTTCTGACTAGAGCTGTTCTAGAATATCAGATTTTCCAGATCAGCTTTCTGAGGCGTTCTAGAATATCCGATATTCTAGAACGGTTATTTGAGACGTTCTAGAATAATAATTTACCCAATCTAGAAAACATTTTTCCCGGTTAATATATTCTATAAAATTACATTCCAGATCGGTTACCAAAAAAGACGTTCTAGAAAACGTATATTCCAAAACGTCTTTACGAGATGACGATCTGGAAAATGTATATTCTATAACGTTATTTTCGAACATGACGTTCTAGAATAAAGATTTTCTAGTTAGTCTCTTTCTATGGCATTCTGGAATATGTATATTCTAGAACGTCACGTCATTTCGAAAATGACGTTCTAGAATATACATATTCCAGAACGCCAATATTTAAAGCGATCTAGAAAATACATTTCCCAGATCGCCTTTTCGAAAGCGATGTTCTAGAATATACATTTTCCAGATCGTCGATTTGGAAAACGATCTAGAATATTTTGAAAATTGAACAACTAATTGAACAACATAAGATACAAATTGAACAACTGCATGCATTATACAAGCATCTGCTAATTCGTTACTTTTTTTTTTCAAATCAGAAATGTTGTCATATTTATTTATAGATCTCAATGGAAACTATTGTTTACCTAATATGGCAAAGAGCTCCTGTGGCGTTGGCTCCCAAATTGGCAATTCAGTATAAAGCTGCGCCAATATTTCCTTTTCTACACTGCATGATGCTTCAGCTACATCACATTATCTTGAAATATTTTGAATTATTGCTTCTTCTGCTTGAACCTATAAATTCAAAGTCAATTCAACACATGGGAAATCATAAAATCATATGAAAACCCAACAATTGCATAAAAGAGAATGATTTACCCGAGACATGACGGTTAATTGTATTGGAAAATCACAAGAAACAAAGGACGAATTTTTAAGAGATGGTACAATTTTTCTTAGTAGGGAAGAAAAATGAAAATAAAATAAAAAATTGACAGAGTAATTGATTAGGAAGAAAAAATTAAGATCCTCACATAGGGTAAGAGGAGTACAGTACAGATTTTAGCAGCCGAGAAACTACGAAGGAAAGTTAGGGATTATGAAGATTGGGGGAGATTTAGAGCCTTTGGTTTGGAAGCTTGAAACTGGTTGACGATTGCATGTTGCGGTGGCGATTGCAGGTTGCAGTGGTGATTGCAGGATGCGGTGACGATTGCAGGTCGCAGTGACGATTGTGGTTGTTGGGAATGGTGGGAGTTTAAATTGGGGGAGAATTAGGTCTTTTGGTTATGCCATAGCTTCAAATCGGTTGATTATTGTAGTTAGTGGTGGCGATTGCAAGATGATGGCCGTCGTGGTTTAGAAATGGCGGTGGTTGAATCGGAGGTGCAGGGGAGAGGAAAGGTGCGGGGCTGAGAGGAGAGGAGAATCGATTTCTGTTTTAAGGTTTCCAGACAAGGTAAGTAAAGTGTTAATAAATAATACTATATACCAGATCGCCTTTTAAGACGATCTAGATATTTAAAAAAGGGCGATCTGGTATATCGAATATACCACAACGTCCATAAGAAAGGGCGATCTGGTATATCGAATATACCAGATCGCCCTTTAATAATGACGTTCTAGATATAGGATTTACCAGATCGCCTTTTTAACAACGTTCTGGTATATCGATATACCAGATCGCCTTTTTTAAAGACGTTCTGGTATATTGATATACCAGAACGCCTTTTAAAAAAGGCGATCTGGTATATAACACTTTTATTACGAAAATGCAACCAGCTTATATTCCAGATCGTCTTTTCCTGGGGCGTTGTAGATTGACTGATTTAGAATATATTTTATGCACTAGTGCTATAAACTAATTACTTTTGTTATGTAAATATATATATAAATATAAATACAAATAATATATATATATATATATATATATATATATATATATATATATATATATATATGTGTGTGTGTGTGTGTGTGTGTGTGTGTGTGTGTGTGATCTTATAGATCTTGGATGTCAAATTTTGATTGTAGATAAGTCCCCGATCTAATTTTCTCTATTATGGTCCAAAATTTTATACTCACAATTACCTCATACCATACTTAGATGCCTATAGTTTTTATATGTAAAATAGTGAAATATAAAAAACTTTTTTTGTTGCAATATAGTATTTTCTAAATATCATTTTTCATGAAAGAATATCAACATGTTACTATATGAGGAGGTCATGTAAAAGTTTTTTTTTTTTTTTTCTGTTGGCAATACTCATATTCTCTATTAGTCAAATATTTTTCTTCCAAAACTCTAATGAAAATATTAACTTTCCATTTAATTCATAAACATTTCATTTAATCAAAATTACTACATAAAATTACTAATTTATCCTTATTACTCTTTTTTTTTGGAATTTAATTCAACCAAACTCCCACTAACACATGCTAATTTTATACTGTCTATCGGCACTACCACCAGCCGCCGATCGACGGTCACCGGTTCTCACCGCCAGTTAAATATCATACAGTACCATGGAATTTAACATTAAGTTGTGAGATTTCGTACAACACTGTCTAATCTTTGAAAAAAAAAAAGATGCAATTATTCATCTGGTTTAGAGTGCGGGCAGTTGTTATGGTCATTCTTAGCCTTAGCCTAATGAGCCTCTGCCTTTGTATTGTATAGAGTTAGTTGAAAAGTCTTGGTCTTTTTCTCCTCACTAATGGACTAACTAATTTTTCAACTTTTTCACTATCACTACCAAAAAACTAAACCCCACTAGGGATGGCAATGGGGGCGGCGGGGGCGGGTACGCTTACCCCCGCCCCCGTCCCCGCTTGAAAAAGTCATCCCCATCCCCGCCACGCACCCGCTTCAAACTAAGCGGGTATCCCCGTCCCTGTCCCCGCGGGTATATTAATTGTCCCATCTCCCATCCGTAATACCCGTCCTCGTCCGTATACCCGGTTCGAACCGCTTGTACCCGCTTATATTTTATTATTTAAAAAAATAAAAATTACGGAGTTTATTTTTAGGTATACTTATATATAAAAAAAGAGAATTACAAGAGAATTCAAATATCATGATAAACATTGAGTATATTACATTTAAAAATAGTTTAAAACAAAAAAAAAAATTAATATATGCGAGTTTGAAACGGGTCTTAAATGGGGACGGGTACCCGGCGGGGGAAATATCATCCCCATCCCCGTACCCTCCCCCGCAAAAACCCGCAATTCCACACCCGCCCCAATCCCCATCCCTGCTTAAAGCGTGTATCCCCATCCCCATTGGGGGGGGACGGGCGGATCCTCATTTTAACCAGGTTTATTGTCATTCCTAAACCCCGCCTTACGTAAAATTGCCAGAGTACGATTATTAATATATATCCAGAATCTTATATTACTAATCTCATACGACAAATCTTTTACAAACATAATTTTACCACTATGACGGTGGAATTCTATACTATAAATTTTTTATTCGTTTTGTTATTTTTCACATTAACTTTAATTTCATACTATGTAGTATGAACTCCCGTAAAATATGATCGACGAATCATCGACGCTCTAATTTGAGAACCGTCTCCGCAAGAGTACGGAGCCGGTTGTAGGGCGGCGAGTTCTTCCCGAGTTGTGTCTCTCGAGGATGGATGTTATCGGCTATCGGTTTCTTAATTGTTCTTATCGTCGGTTTATACGAAACTAATTTAAACTAAGAAAGCAGTAGCCATTGTTCGGTTTTGAGTTTTACGACTAAGATTTATATTGAAATACAAGATTTAAAAACATTAAAAATGAAAAGAAAATTAAAGCTTATTTAAAAACGACCAATCTAAACTGATTAACTAATAAAACTTATAATTTTAAATTAAGGAAAATGGAGGGAAAATTAAAGTCTAGCTTATTTGAAAAAGTCAACATTAATTTAATAAAATTTAAAGTTCTAAAAAGGAGGATTATATAAAACTTCTAAAACTTAAAGATTGATCTAACCACTTAACAACTTAAAAGTATAAGTTCAAAAGCTAGAAAGCTGAAAGATGAAAATAAGAGTTTTGATGATCAATTTAACAACTAAACTACGATCAAACATCAACACACAATTAAATGAAATAACAAGGAAATAAAACTATATTAATGGAAAGAGTTTACCAAACTAAGGATTCCACAAAAGCTTGAAGAGAAAATCTTGAAAGCTTGAAGGATTCTTCACAAAAGAAATCTAAATCAAAGCTTGAACAACTAACGAACTAAGATCTAAAGCTTAAGTAATCTATTACTATTTAACTAATTTTCTAGAATTTTTCTTGATTAAAAATGAAAGAGGAAATGTTTTCTGGTTTGAAGGAGCTTTCTTGGGGAAGAAAGGCCTTCTGCAAGTTGCCTTCCCTTGAAAAGACGTTTGATTACTTATTCAATCTCAAAATTTGTTTTTCAGTCGATCGATCATGTCGGCAGTCGATCAATTGCGATGTCAAAACGGTCTGAAGCCCTGGAATCCAGTCGATCGTGAGGGCTCCAGTCGATCAGCCAAGTAGGCAGTCGATCGACTGCGTCGTCTAAAATGCCAAAAGTCCCTGGAATCCAGTCGATTTTGGGGGTTCAGTCGATCGACCAAGTTGGCAGTCGATCAACTGAACATCTAGTCGGTCGACTGGATTCCAGCACCCGGCTCGATTTCTCGTTCTTTTCACGTCCGCCGGTTGATCGAGCCTCGTCTGTTGAGCTCCCTTACTTTGTCCATTCATTCCCGAGTCGAGTATCAACGATCCCAAATGAGCGCGAGCCCCGCTTGGACGTCCTACGGCCAATAGAAAATCGAAAGGGTGAAAAACTACGAAAACTAATCAATAACGTACAAAAACTAAGAAAACCTAGAAATAACGAAAAACGGCCAACTCGACTCCTAAAACACCTAAAAGCAAGCGAAACACACGCAACGTGATACAAAAATGATAGCAAAAATATGTACAAAAAGATGCAAATCACCACCCCACACTTAGAACGGTTGCTTTTCCTCAAGCAAAACTAACGTAAATTACAAAATTACCCCCGACCAACCCTAAACTAATGCACAAAATAATTCGAGCCGCCGTACGCTACGTTTCTTGTTAGCTTTGGCTAAAAGGACGACAATGTGCGTTGTTAAGGAAATTTAGATCGACTTCTGAACCCTAAAAGAACTTAAGCAATCCATCAAGTCGGTCTCCCCGTTCTTGCCCAGGCTAAGGTCTATCCACGCTCGAACCGTTAATCGGCTCCCTACTAGCCAAAATCATCTACGCCTCTCTTTAACAAATATATACTAAAAATCGGACAAGGGAAAAACGTGCTATCAACAACTTCAAGGATTTATAATGTATCCTTGTTTATTCGTCTCTTTTTCTTTTTTTTTAATTCTTTTTCTTCTTTTTTTTTTACGGTAAATAAAGATGAAAATACGAAACTTTCAACGACTCCGATCATTCGTTGCTACTAGCAACTTACAAAATTCTCGATCAAGCACGTGGAGCAATTGACGACTCCAAATTACAAAACAAAAACCTATAGAGAGCGTTTGATGACGAGGGCTAGTCGAGGCACTAGTTCTAAACGAGCACAAGGATAGCACGAAGCTAAAACCGAACGGAGATCCCAACAAGATAAACCACCTAAGTCCACTATATTCGATCGAAAATCTAAACACCCTAGCAAATCATCAAAACTGCGTTACTTCGCCAAGGGTCCAAGCAATAATAGCACACACGTTACTCAAATTAACACAAGCAAGCATACGACGAAATTAAAAATCTATGACGAACTCTAACCACCCCACACTTAAAACCTAGTAATGTCCTCATTGCGTATTTAAGCTAATAAAAGCAGTAAAAAGGTGTAGGGAAAAGATAACGCCCTTATGTCCGAGGTTGTGTCGTCGTGATTCTGCAAAAGTCGTCGCTGGGAGCCGACGCAAGCAACAAGCTATCTACAAGGTAAGGTAAGGTATAGAATTTGCACAAAAACAAACTATTTACAAAAACGAAAATATTTTTGAGTTTTTGAATTTTCTAATTTGTTTAGATTTTATTTTTCAAATTTGTTTTATGTTTTGAGAATATATTCAAAGAAAATGAAATTAAACTATATACAAAAACGAAAGCAATTAAAAGGATTTTTTTTACAAGAGTCGAGACGAGAAATAAAAGAACATAATTGAAAGATAAAATAAAATAACACATAAAAACAATAAAAAATAAAAATAAACAAAGGATAAATTAGGAGATTTAACGACGTCTCCTAGGTCGGGCATGGAGGGTCGCGGCCTCGTCTTCCTCCTCCTCCTCGTCATCATTTTCACCGTCGCCGCCGTCATCGTCGTCGTCGTCGTCTCGACGCATCCGACTCTCGACCAAAAGGAGCCGGCTATGGAGGCCGCTGAAATCTCAGTCTTTCCTTGCCTGCCCCTCGTCGAGCTGGTCGAAGCGAGAAAACACGACCTATTGAAAGTTGTTCCAACCCATCTCGGGACCCGAGCCGGTGCTCGAACCTCCGTACTGCGGGACTGCCGCATGGTTCGTGCTCGCTCCGCGGTGCGCACCCGAACCGGTGTTCGGGACGTCGCCGGCTTCGCCTTGCTCGTGGCCCCGGTGGCGCTGGCGTCTCGAATTTTGGCTCGCCGGGTTCGTCGGGGCTCTTGGCATTTTGAACGTCAATTCCATGAGATCGACCCTCGTCATGTTGGCCGCCTCGGCCTCAAACCCGAAGTAATGGGCAAGAATGGTGATCATCGGACCCATGCCGACTTGTGCGACGCTCCCTCCCCTCGTTTTCCGTATCCCTCGAATTTGCCCACGGATCAACGGAAAGAACGGGACCGGATGTCCATTCAATACGCACCAAAGCACGTACACCTCCTGGTGGGTGAGGTTGGTGCTCTCATGTTTTCCCATCAAGACGTGGGCGAAGAACTTGTAGGCCCCAAGTAGAGCTAAATCGGTGATCGCCGACGCCGAGTATCGATCCCGAGTACCACGTCCGCCCGTGATACTCCCCCAAAACTCATCTGCATGAAAACCACTCACCTGTGTGTACGAGTACTGCTGGCAGTCAAGCCCGAGCACCCCTTGGAGCACCCCCTGATCRATCCGGTGCTCAATTCCCCCACAACGGACATTAAAAACCCCGTCGTCGGTCTCCTGGTATGAGGTGAAGAACTCGAGCACTAGCTCCCGATAAGCCGGTGAGCGGAAAGACGCGAACATTCGGCCGTTTATCACGTCGATGAAACTTAGTAGACGCGTGTCGAATCCGTCAAAATCCCCGTTCGCCACCCACTCTTCTAAACGATCGATGTTAATGAAACGAGGGGTAGCGGAATGCCGCTGGGAAAGATTTTGAAAAAGTTCCCCCTCGTATGTGGAGTAGACCGGGAAGGGGGCACCGTAAGTTCCGGCGATATCGGGGTATTGGGGAAGGTTGAAAATTTCGTCATCGGAGTGGCCATCCATGGTAAAAGAAGTGAAAATAGGGAAGGAAGTGGCTGGAGTTATAGTAGAGAGTTTTAAAAATCGAACGAAACGAAAAACGACGGAAAAACGATGAAAACTCAAATCGAATGTTCTTTGGGGCAATTTGTCGAACAGTTGGTGGGCAAGTTTTTTAAGGAAGAAAACCAAACAAGAAAGGCTCAAATTCCTACCCACAAACACAACCAACAACAAAAATCAAGTTCCCAATTTCCCAAAGGATCGTTTAAGCGAAGTACCTTGATTAATTGGTTCGAAAAAGGAACGAGGAATCGAACGATAACCAAAGAGAGTTTTGAATGTGGAGAGGAAGGAACAAAATGAAACTTCCCGCGTAACTGCTCGCCGTCGATCGACACAAGTTGTTTTCTCTTTCTTTTCTCTCTTTTTTTTTTATATTTTTCGCTTCTTTTTGTTTTATAATTTCCGCCCCTTTTTCTCTGCTCTCGGTCGATTGGATGGGGGAGGAATGGGAAAATTAACTGCCTTATATAAAGCCCGCTGGTCTCTGGGCAGTCCGGGCAGTCGATCGACTTCTCTCCTCGGTCGATCGACTGCTCTTGCAAAAAGCTTAAAAAGTTCTGGAATCCAGTCGATTTCTCCTCCTTAGTCGATCGGGCGCCAGTCGATCGACTGGCTGTCGAACAGCAAATGACCAGTCGATCGACTGCTCTTGCAAAAAGCTTAAAAAGTTCTAGAATCCAGTCGATTTGAACCCGTCTGTCGATTGGGCAGTCGATCGACAAGCATTCCAGTCGATCGACTAGATATGCAGTCGATCGGCTGAATTCCAGCAATCCATCTCCATTTTCGATCCTCTTTTCTCCCAAGACTCCAGAATTGAACCTACACAAAAACAAAAACTCCGTTAACATTACTTAAAGATAGAATATACACTAAATTACAATAAAAACAAGAAAATAATTAGAAAATCGTGGGCTGCCTCCCACGGAGCGCGTTTGGTTAACGTCGTTCGCTCGATGACCCTAGTTCGACGATCAAGACCCCGTCGGGGGCAAGTCGCTCAGGTCCTCCTCGTCTACGACTACTGGTTCGAGAGCGTTTGTTTGCAACACGCTATGCCGGTAAGGTTTGACTCGAGCACCATTCACTTGAAAACGTTCGTCCGTCTTTGGGTCGATTAACGTCACGGCTTCGAATGGGGATACCTTCTCGATTTTGTACGGCCCGCTCCATTTGGACATAAGCTTCCCAGGAAACATGGCCAGACGAGTGTTATAAAGGAGTACTTGCATTCCCTCCTCCAACTCTTTCAGTACGAGCTTCTTATCTTGGAGCAGCTTTGTTTTCTCCTTGTACAGTCGGGCGTTATCAAATGCATCGTTTCGTAATTCTTCGAGCTCCTCCAGTTGGAGTTTTATCCCCTCTCCGACCTGCTTCAAATCAAAGTTACACGCTCGGATTGTCCACCACGCTCTATGCTCCATTTCCACCGGCAGATGGCACGACTTCCCATACACCAGACGATAGGGACTCATTCCAATAACCGTCTTATAGGCCGTACGGACGGCCCACAAGGCATCGGTGAGCTTCGTTGACCAGTCCTTCCGGTTTGGTTGCACAGTTTTCTCGAGAATGTTTTTGATTTGACGATTACTCGTCTCGACTTGCCCGGCTGTTTGCGGATGGTAAGGAGTGGAAACCTTGTGCACGACTCCATAGTTCTTCAACACTCGTTCAAGTAGTTTTTTGTTAAAATGCTTGCCACCATCGCTGATTAGCACCCTCGGAACTCCGAATCGGCTGAATATGTTGCTCCGAACAAACTTTACTACTGTTTTGCCATCATTTCTCCTTGCCGGGATTGCTTCTATCCATTTAGAGACGTAATCCACCGCAACCAATATGTATTCGTACTCGTCAGACTTCGGGAAGGGACCCATGAAATTGATCCCCCAAACATCAAAGATCTCGATGGCCAAGTTATACGTCATCGTCATCTCATTCCGCTTTCCGATACTACCCGTTCGTTGGCATCGATCGCACCTTTGACAATGCTCGTGAGCATCCTTGAAAAAAGTAGGCCAATAGAAACCCGACTGGAGAACTTTATAAGCGGTCTTTTGGCCACCGAAATGCCCTCCGACTAGATGATCATGGCAATGAGTCAATATCCCCTCTTTTTCCTCTTCCGGAATGCACCTCCTCAAAACACCATCCTTCCCGATTTTGAACATAAGAGGGTCATCCCAATAATAACCCCGACACGTGTCAAGAAACCTCCTCCTCTCGTGATGAGACAGGTCCGGACGGAGCACCCCGCTAGAAAGGTAGTTAGCAATATCGGCGTACCATGGTGTGACGGACACACCGAAAAGGTTCTCGTGAGCTTGGTTTTCTCCGATGAGTGGGGACTCTTTCTCTCCATTCCTGACCTCCAAACAAGAGAGGTGGTCGGCGACTACGTTCTCGCACCCTTTTCTATCCCTGATCTCCACGTCGAACTCCTGAAGTAGAAGGATCCACTGGATTAGCCTCGGCTTCGCTTGAGGCTTGTTGAAAAGATGTCGTAGTGCCTCATGATCGCTATGCATAATCACCCTCGACCCAATGATATATGATCGGAACTTCTCGAGCGAGTAAACCACGGCAAGTAGCTCCTTTTCGGTAGTTGTGTAGTTCCTTTGAGCGTTATTGAGCATAAGACTTGCGTAGTAGACGACCCGGAGGAGTTTGTTTACTCGTTGCCCTGGGACGGCCCCCACTGCTTCGTTCGACGCATCGCACATTATTTCGAACGGGAGGGACATATCCGGGGCTATCACCACGGGAGTATAAGTCAAGCTTTTCTTCAATGAATCGAATGCCGCTAGACAAGCATCGTCAAACACAAATGGGACGTCGGCGCTAAGCAGATGGCACAAGGGGCGGCTAAGCTTCGAGAAGTCCTTAATGAACCTCCTATAGAACCCCGCATGACCGAGGAAGCTTCACACTCCTTTCACGTTGATCAGTGGGGGAAGTTTCTCAATCACGTCGATCTTTGCCTTGTCGACCTCGATTCCCTTGGACGACACCACATGCCCCAAAACTATTCCACTTCTCACCATGAAGTGGCTTTTCTCCCAACTCAAGGTAAGGTGGTTCTCCACACATCTCTCCAAAACACTTGAYAAATGATCRAGACACTCGTCGAAGGTAGAGCCGTAAATGGAAAAATCGTCCATGAAAACCTCCATATATTTGTCGAGCATGTCGGAGAAAATCGAAAGCATGCACCGTTGAAAGGTAGCGGGTGCATTGCACAAGCTGAAAGGCATACGTCGGAAAGCGTATGTGCCGAAAGGGCACGTGAACGTCGTCTTGGATTGATCCTCCGGCGAGATAGCGATTTGGTAGTATCCTGACAATCCATCGAGAAAAAAATACAAATGATGCCCCGCGAGCTTGTCCAACATCTGGTCAATGAACGGGAGTGGGAAGTGGTCCTTCTTGGTGGCGGCATTGAGCTTTCGGAAGTCTATACACATTCACCAACCGGTGGTCGCACGGGTCGTCACACGCTCGCCCCGTTCGTTCTCAATCACGGTTATTCTGCTCTTTTTCGGCACCATGTGGACTGGGCTCACCCATTCACTCTCTGCGATCGGGAATATCAAACCCTCGGCCACAAGTTTCAGTATCCCACCCTTCACACTCTCCATCAAGTTCGGGTTCAATCGTCGTTGGCCTTCCCTCGATGGTTTTAATCCGTCTTGGAGGATGTCCTATGCATACAAGTGGAGGGGCTTATGCCTTTAATATCAGCAAGGTTCCACCCTATCGCCTTCTTGTTCCTCTTTAGTACTTCCACCAATCGTGCCTCGTCTCTCGGGGGAATCTCGGCTTAGATGATCATGGGTTTTGTCTCGTCGCTTCCCAAGTAAACGTATTTGAGATGGCTCGGAAGGGTCTTGAGCTCCAGTTTTTCCCAAAGGGGCGATTCTACGCTCGATAACTCAAATATTTCTACCACCCCCTCCGATCGAAGAGCTCGCCACTCGTTGTCCTCAACATCCTCGTTCACAATCTCCTGAGCAGCTTTTTCAACTAGTTCTTGTATCGGGTCGATCATAGCACAATCTGCATGAAAGGAGGAAGGCGGAACGGCTCCCAAGTCGTGGATCGAGAAGTTTACTGTATCTCCCAAAACCAAGAAAGATAACTTCCCATTTTTCACATCGATCAAGGTGTTCGTTGTGGCCATGAAGGGTCGACCAAGTAAGATAGTGTGTTCTCGGCCTTCGTTGCTCACCTCCCCGACGTCCAGTATAACAAAATCCACAGGCATGATGAGGCTTCCTACTTGTACCAAAACGTCTTCGACCACGCCCTTTGGGTATCGGACTGATCGGTCGGCCAGATGCAAACACATTCTCGTCTCCTTGAGGTCGCCCAACTCCAACTGTTTAAAAATAGAGTACGGCACCAAGTTTATTCCTACACCGAGGTCTATCATCCCTCGTGTCTCCTTGCCGTTTCTGAGGGTAATCTTGATACAAAAGCTTCCTGGATCACCCTCTTTATGTGGGAGAGAGTTGCTAAAGGCAATGCTTGCCGCGTTCGAGATGCATATCTTCTCATTCTCCTCGAATCGTCGTTTCTTGGATGTGAGCTCCTTGAAAAACTTCATGTACGCGGGAATATTTCGGATTATGTCGAGCAAAGGGAGGTTAATGTTAACCTTTGATAGCATCTTGTATAGCTCGAGGAATTGGTCATCTTGCTTTGTCGTTCGGATACGGCTCGGATATGGAATCGGAGGTCGGTACGGTGCGGCGGACTTATGTAACCCCCCGTCAGCCTAGGACCCCTTCGCCTCACCACTAGAGAGTGATGTGAGAGGGTTAGGAGCGGCTGCGGGCTCATTCGAATCTGAAGTAGCACGATCTTCTTGAACACTCGTCGAAGGTCCGTCGTCGAGTAGGGCGACCTTATTGTCTACTACCTTGCCACTTCGGAGAATGGTCACGGCTTGAGCTTGGGCCGGTTGACTTGGTAGGTTGTCCTTGTCCCGTGCTTGTTTTAGTTCGTTGACATCCGTAGCTATTTGCCCCATTTGTGTCTCCAAACTTAAGAGCCGTTTGCTTAGCTCGGATAAGACGGATTCGAGGATCGATTGTAGCGGTCTCGGATTGTCTTGGGGTGGTTGAAACGGTGCTTGTTGAGGTGGTTGGTGAGGCGGAAAAGGTGGTCGAGCGGCATATGGAACTTGGGGGGGCGTTGGTTGAGCTTCTTGTGTCATCGGGGGTCCAGGTGGAGTTTGAGTGTTCGTTGGTTCCTTCCACCTAAAGTTAGGGTGGTTTCTCCAACCGGGATTATATAATGGGGCATAAGGATCGTTGTTGCGTGGAAAACCTCCCCGATTTGCTTGGTATCCTTGGATCGCGTATGCTTGCTCGTCAAACTCGTTCGTTTGCCCGTAGTTAATCGGGCACGCACTAGCTCCATGCCCCGGCATTCCGCACGTAGTGCACGTCTCTATCGAGCTCGGATGTTGCTTGGTGAGCGAGGCTATTTGATTTTCTAGCTCGACGATCTTACGGGCCCACTCGGGCCTTTCTTTTGTCGAGCCCTCTTTCACGTGCTCCTTTTGTTCCAAAACACTCATGCGATGATCGTCGGTGGCCATGTTAACAAAGATGTTGTATAGTTCTCTCGTCGAGCGGCCGGCTAAGTTCCCGCCGGCGGCATTGTTCACCATGCGCTTTGATGCGAACGCCAATCCGTTATAGAAGAACTGATTCCAGAAATTGTCGGTAAAATGATGGTGTGGGCATTTAGTAAGGTATCCTTTGAATCGCTCCCATGCCTCGTAGAAAGTTTTGTCGCTCGCCTGTCGGAACGAGGCAATCTTAGCTCGAAAGTCGGCCGTCTTCTCTTGAGAATAGTATTCCCCCATGAATCATTCGGAGACCATATCCCAATTGGTAAGGGAGTCGGACGGTAATGTCATGAGCCAGTCAACGGGCTTGTCCTTCATCGTGTACGGGAAACATCTCATCTTGATTTGGTCGATATGAATTTTTCCTTGGCGCGGAAAGCTCGACACCGTGTAGGAGAAGATACGTAGGAATTGCATGGCGTCCTCTTGCGGTAAGCCGTGGAACGTGGGTAGTCGGTTTAGGTCTATCGGCCGCAAATCGTATTCGAGAGCCTCGGGGCTCAATTGAATACAAGAGGAGAGTTCGCCCATGTACGGCCTCGACACCTCCTTGATACTATTGGTAGGACCCCCGTCGGGGGTGGCGAAAGGATGACCTCCGATATCATGAGCGGTGTACGGGTTTTCGTTGAAGGCGGGTGCTCGTGGAAAATCTTGAGGTATCGGGTTTCGGAATCGAGGCATGGGCCGGCCGGATGCGGGAATCGTGGCTCGTGCCCGTGGGGGGCGTAGTGTGGACCTTGATGAAACTGCCTCGGGGCTTGGAACGGCGGTTGATACGCGTACGGCGGCCCTTCGATGATCGGACCTCGGTAGGGCGTCCCGTGAAATTGAGAATTCGAACTTTGGGGGTCTTGGTTCGTAAAACCATTTCCCCCTTGGTCGAACGTCGTCGCATAGACGGGCTGTGGGTCTTGAAGAGCCGCGGCTTGAGGTGCCGGCGTGGGGCCGGTCGATATTGGCGGGTGCGGAACCCTTGGTTGTCGTGGGCAGGGGCAGGAGGCGTCGGGTTTTCGACCGGAGTGGCCATAGTTTGGTCTTCTATCACCGGTGATAATAAGGGAGGCAACGGGACGTCGGAACCGTGTCTCGCCTAATTGCGGCTCGTGCGTCTCGTCGCAACCTCTCGGGGTTCGGCAAGAATGGGGTCAACTCCTGTCTGAGCGATCGCCAACCTTACATACACAACAACAACAAAAGATCACGCGTAAAGAATGTAAAGAAATTAATTAACTACTATTTACAATAACAATAAGTGTAATTAAGAACGCCATTGGCTTTTTATCCATCCCCGGCAACGGCGCCAAATTATTGATCGACGAATCCTCGACGCTCTAATTTGAGAATCCATCTCCGCAAGAGTACGGAGCCGGTTGTAGGGCGGCGAGTTCTTCCCGAGTCGTGTCTCTCGAGGATGGATGTTATCGGCTATCGGTTTCTTAATTTTTCTTATCGTCGGTTTATACGAAACTAATTTAAACTAAGAAAGCTGTAGTCATTGTTCGGTTTTGAGTTTTACGACTAAGATTTATATTGAAATACAAGATTTAAAAACATTGAAAATGAAAAAAAATTAAAGCTTATTTAAAAACGATCAATCTAAACTGATTAACTAATAAAACTTATAATTTTAAATTAAGGAAAATGGAGGGAAAATTAAAGTCTAGCTTATTTGAAAAAGTCAACATTAATTTAGTAAAATTTAAAGTTCTAAAAAGGAGGATTATATAAAGCTTCTAAAACTTAAAGATTGATCTAACAACTTAACAACTTAAAAATATAAGTTCAAAAGCTAGAAAGCTGAAAGATAAAAATAAGAGTTTTGATGATCAATTTAACAACTAAACTACGATCAAACATCAACACACAATTAAATGAAATAACAAGGAAATAAAACTATATTAATGGAAAGAGTTTACCAAACTAAGGATTCCCACAAAAGTTGAAGAGAAAATCTTGAAAGCTTGAAGGACTCTTCACAAAAAAAATCTAAATCAAAGCTTGAACAACTAACTAACTAAGATCTAAAGCTTAAGTAATCTATTACTATTTAACTAATTTTCTAGAATTTTTCTTGATTAAAAATGAAAGAGGAAATGTTTTCTGGTTTGAAGGAGCTTTCTTGGGGAAGAAAGGCCTTCTGCAAGTTGCCTTCCCTTGAAAAGACGTCTGATTACTTATTCAATCTCAGAATCTGCTTTTCAGTCGATCGACTGAAAAAGCAGTCGATCGGCTGGCAGTCGATCGATCATGTCGGCAGTCGATCGACTGCGATGTCAAAACGGCCTGAAGCCCTGGAATCCAGTCGATCTTGAGGGCTCCAGTCGGTCGACCGCAGTCGATCGGCCAAGTAGGCAGTCGATCGACTGCGTCGTCCAAAATGCCAAAAGTCCCTGGAATCCAGTCGATTTTGGGGTTCAGTCGGTCGATTGGATTCCAGCGCCCGGCTCGATTTCTCGTTCTTTTCACGTCCGCCGATTGATCGAGCCTCGTCCGTTGCGCTCCCTTGCTTTGTCCGTTCATTCCCGCTTGGACGTCCTACGGCCAATAGAAAATCGAAAGGATGAAAAACTACGAAAACTAATAAAAAACGTACAAAATCTAAGAAAACCTAGAAATAACGAAAAACGGCCAACTCGACTCCTAAAACACCTAAAAGCAAGCGAAACACACGCAACGTGATACAAAAACGATAGCAAAAATATGTAAAAAAGATGCAAATGACAATATAAATTTCATTCTACATCTATTAATATATGAAAGCATCATACACTTCAAACTTCATACCATCACTATCATAATTTATACTAAGTTATTGATATTAATCCTATTAAAATTTGTATTAATCTTATTAATTTTCATACTAGCCCTAAAAACTCTCTTAACATAAACCCACATCCAGCAACATGTGTATTAAATGAGAAGAAAACCACATCATCACTTGTTTTGATTCAATGTTCTTGACCACCGCTATTTCACCACAAGAAAACCACGACAACAAAGCAACCCAAATCAAATCCAAATTGCCATTTTGTTTTCTCCCAAATGGGGCAACCATCAATGGCAAATTAGGTGGTGCCAGGCTTTCATTCTAATACTCTACAAGGAATTAATTAATACAAAATATTAAATTTTGTTAATGATGGGAATTTAAACAATCTGTTTGGGTTTGCACTTCAATTGCGACAAGTTCTTATATGTAGTGGCATAGGAGAAAAGAGAGTGCAATAAGATTTTGCGGATTGAGTGCACGGACGCGGAAATAAATGAGAAGAATAATATTGTTCAAAACATTTTAGTTGTAATTTGTGATTTAATAGAATAATTAATCTTGAATAGGAAGAAACTATTTAAATGTATTATATGAAAATTTATATTAACGGCAATTTGAGGATAAATTCTCAATCTTTTTAAATTATTTTGCACTCCCTCTTTAAAATAATTTGGTCTGCACTCCCTCCTTCTATATTTTTTTTAACTCTACTCCTTATTATTAGATAATACAAAAATACTCCTTCAAACCTACCCACCTTCTCACCTCGGCTCACAAAAATTCCTTCTCTCAAAAACTCCGTCTCTGTTCTTTCTCACCAAAAAATCACCAGCTGAAAATTTGAAATTCCACCTCAACAACAAGAAGGCAATTCGCTAGCCCTAATTCTCTCTCCCCAAAAACCATTAGCGGAATTTTGAAATTCCACCTCAACAAGAAGGCCTTTTGTTAGCACTAGCCCTAATTCTTTCTCCAAAAAACGCAGAAACTTTGAAATTTCACCTCAAGAAGAAGCCTTTTTTTATCGATTCGCTAGCCCTAATTCATTCTCATCTTTTCCAACCTTGTGAGATTTCAGAGAATTGAAGAAGGTCATTCCTGTTTCAAAGAATGAGGACCTCAAAATCTGATCCTCCTGTCGACAACCCGTCAACCTCCGATAAGCCGTCGACTTTCGCTGGCAATGTAAGGAAAAAGGAGAAAGCAAACAAAGATGCGACCTCCGTGCAAAATTCAGAAAGAGAGGTTTGTTTATAATTTCAAGTTCTCAATCTCAATACTTGAATTAGCGTAGGTCGCTTCTATATTGAAGGAAAATAAAACTTAGAACATTTTTTTCAAATATTGCATACTTAATTTATCAATGAAAAAACAAGAAAAATTATTTGATAGCAAGGGGTTCTTCATATAATTGTTGAGTTTGGAATTCTTTACTGGTGATACATTTAATTAACTAGGTTTTTGAGTTTTTAAATTAGATTTTGTACCCCTGTGTTTTGTTACTTTTCAAATATTTTCTTGAAGTTGAAATGTAGAATTCAATACCTATATGACAAAGATAATTAAATGAATCCCAGTAGTGTTTGTCGTTTTAAGTTTTTTTTGGGGGATAGCATCCGTGACTTTGTGTACCTTTGGACAATGGGGATCATTGGTACTTCAAGTCACGAACTTTTGTATACAAATTAATCTAAAATCATTAAGAATCTAGTATGTTATATTGAGTTTTATTAAGAAAAGAAAATTATTAGGATGTTTTTGTTTATTTCGTTGTTATATGAACTTGGTATGTTTTGACGTTTCGCATAAATTTATTTGATATTTTTGTTTTAAAAATTATTCACCAATTTCGCTGGTTTTACGAATCAAGTTCCAATAGTCTTAATTTTTTTTATTGATGTTTATTTTATATAATAGGGTGGCGACAAATTATCCCGGTGCTCGTCAACCGCTATAAAAGAAACAATGGATGTGATCACTCCATTACTCACCAACCAAAAAAAGGACGCTCTAATAGGGAGTCCTTTTCACTTTTTCATGAGTATGCCGAATTTAAGAATTAGCAACAAAATAGTGGAAGCATTAGTTATTAGGTATATGTCAGATAAAATGCTTTTATTATAGGAGATAATATACTTGTGAAGTTCGAAGCTTCCGAATTTTGTATTACAATGGGGCTAAAACTTGGTGGTCGAGTTGTAGATATGGATTCGGAGAGGAGAACAGACTCCGTGAACAGGTTGTTTTCGAGTGAAAATCATCAGGGTAAAAAGAGTAAAAAGTCGGGGGAAACTATAAAAAGGCCTGCTATTATAGAAATGATGAAGAGGTTTGCTGGAGATGATAGTCGTACAGATGATCTTGTTCGGATGTACACTCTTTTGATTTTTAATTCTATTTTATTTCCGCATTCTTCTTATGCGACGCCAAATTTTTTGCTCCCGTACATTGATGATCTGCCAAGGATTTGTGAGTATGCGTGGGGCATTGCTACTCATAAATTCTTAGTTGGAGAGCTCGTTTGGCATGCTAGAGATAAAAAAAAAAAAAAAAAAAGCAATACATTGATGGATGCACAATAGGCTTGATGGTTAGTGAAGTTTTATTTAGGTTTTACTATATAATTGATGTTCAAGTATGATGCTAAAATTTTAATTTTAATTTTAATTTTAATTTAACAGGCTTGGCTATTATGAGCGCATAACATCACTAGGTTTTTGTTAGGATTTTTATCACTACAAAAAAACTTGCAATTTTCCGAGGGGAAAATCGAGGGTTTCATTTCCCTCGGCGAAAACCGAGGGCAAAACCGAGGGAAACTGAGACCCTCGGTTTTTTCCGAAGAAAAATAAGACCCCTCGGTTTTTCCCTCGGAAATTAGCCGCCAAAACTTACCGCCATAATTACCGAACGTAATACCGAGGAATTTCCGAGCGGAGTTATTTCCGAGGGCATCAGACCCTCGGAAACACCGAGGGTCAACGGTTACCGTCGGTTTCTTGATAACCAAAAGTAAAATAAAATTAAAAAAATTCACAAAAAACCGATGGTCGCTTATACCCTCGGAAAAAACCGAGGGTAATTGCCTCCCCTCGGTTTTTAATAATAAAAAAATTAAAAAAAAAATTAAAAAGTCGCCCAAAAAACCGAGGGTCATAAGGACCCTCGGAAAAAACCGAGGGTCAGGGTTCCCCTCGGTTTTTTTATAATTAAAAAAATAAAAAAAAATAAAATAATTTGCTGATTTCTGAGGGTCTTTTGATACCCTCGGAATATTCCGAGGGTTATTAGACCCTCGGTTTTTTTGAAAAATAAAAAAAAATAGAAAAAAATAGGAAAAAATAAAAAAATCATAAAATTGAACAAATCCTATCATCACGGGCACGTGGGGAGGTTATGGCTCCATTTCGGTCGAAAGTGCGATCAGGGACAGAAGTTCTGGCAGAAATAGAACGATTGGGGCTTATGAAAGTCACTGAACCGGAAGCAGCACTTGTTAATGCGCAAATATCTCGAACGTCTGGTTGGAGAAAACGAAGCATATTCTGGGATCTGCCATATTGGCGCWCAAATCTAATTCGTCACAATTTAGATGTTATGCACATCGAGAAAAATGTGTTTGACAATATTTTCAACACTGTGATGAACGTCAAAGGAAAGACCAAGGACACGCTTAAATCCAGAGAAGAGTTAAACGAGTATTGTAATCGTTCAGAGCTGGCGCCTGATGGGTCGGGAAAGTGTCCTAAAGCCATTTACACACTTGATAAGCCATCGAAAGCTGCCATTTGCGACTGGGTCAAATCCCTTCGATTTCCAGATGGGTACGCATCAAATTTGGGGTGTTGTGTCGATAAAAAGGAATCTCGTTTAATCGGGATGAAGAGTCATGATTGTCATGTATTCATGCAGAGACTGATCCCAATAGCATTCCGTGAACTGCTTCCTCCAAATGTGTGGAAGGCTATAACCGAATTGAGCCTATTTTTCAAGGATCTAACGTCAACTGTCATTCGCACCGAAGACATGAGCCGACTCGAACGTGATTTTCCGTTAATACTGTGTCAACTCGAACTGATCTTCCCTCCGAGTTTTTTTGATTCAATGGAACATCTGCCCGTTCATCTTGAGTATTAAGCGAGAATTGCTGGCCCTGTGCAGTATAGATGGATGTACCCGTTCGAGAGGTATCTTCGCAAACTTAAAAATAGTGTGAGAAATAAGGCGAGCGTTGAAGGGTCGATAGCAAACGCATATCTGGTTGACGAGGCATCAGCTTTTAGTTCGTACTATTTTGAGGATCACGTGCTAACCAAAAGAACAAATTTGCCTAGAAATGACGACGGTCAGAATTTCTACCCTCGGTTTATTCCAGCCGGTGGCCCTCGGAAACACCGAGGCCAAAACCGAGGGTTATGGACCCTCGTTTTTTTTTTTCTTTTTTTTTAATTTTAATTTCTATTTATTAAAGAAATCCCAAAAAAGTTGAAAAATATAAATGAATATACAAATTAATAAACCAATTATTATAATAAAAATATCTGAAAATTTAGAATTATTACATCCGTTCGACACACTAACAAAGTTTATGTAAATCAAAATATCCTAAGATGGGGGGGAGGACTGCTGTAAACGAGCATACAGCGCGGCCCATCTGGGCGTTCATCTGCGCCTGAAATGCCTCCTGCTGCCGGCGCTGCTCGTCACGCTCCTCCTCACGTCGTCGCTCAGAATCGACGTATCGCTGCTGGATCAGCTCAAGCTCCGCCCTCTGCGCCTCCTGAGCTCGTC
>BMAC01000419.1:681378-695474 GCA_014905375.1 Phtheirospermum japonicum | reverse complement strand
ATCTTTTTTTTTTTTTTTTAATTCTTTCTGGATGGTGGTCCTTAATTACAAAAATAATAAATTCCTAATAAAATTTCCAAAACACTAATAACCAATAAAAATAGCGAACTCCTACCCCACGCTTTTAATGGGTTAGTAGGGGTCAACTCAATAAAATCACTCATGGCTAAAGGCCATGGATTATTTGGCTATGATTGGCTCATTCGGAATTTATAGTGGCTTAAAATATATGGATATGGCCGGAATAAGATTTTATATGTGCCTTAACGTTCATTTTCAAAGTCGACTACACACAGCGGTTTCAAAGAGATATCAAGACTGAAACTTATTCAAGCCACATGCAATGATGATAATCACTCAGGCTACTCACTGGCTTTTTGCATGAAAGAGTTTTGAATTGACGCTGCTTTTAAGGTTTTGCGAAATCGATTGCGTCCAAGTACCATTTTACAATATATAATAATAAATTTTGAAAAATTATGCACTTATGCACGCTCAAAGACGAAAACAAATAATCATACTTAGTCAACTTTGACAGGCATGCCATACAAACACAATTAAGCGTAGAAATAGCAATTAATCACGTTTAAGCATATAATTATTACAGGGCTAAGTATCAAATAAAATTACACAATTAATCAATACAAATCACACTCGACCACCCCCCCTCTCTAAAAATCCGGGCAATCTCCTGATTGCCACAAATACATCAAAAATCAAAAAGAGGAAGGAAAAAGGAAAACCATCCAGGATGGTGGATATGTTGATTAATTGCCTACACGCTTATTAAGGCTTGAATTTTATTGTTTATTTAATGAAGCCTTATGTTTAAGAGGCAAAAGAGTTGTGATTAAGTGGTTTCTGAGCTTCAAGTCGGTTTTACGGTTTGCGAGTTAGGAAATAGCCTATATTTTAGAGGCTACGTTATGAGTGTTAAGTGAGGTTTTTACTTTTGTACGAGGTGAAGAAATGTGCTTCTCGATTAGATTAGGTTGAGTGAGCGATTAGCCACACGACTTATATATACCATACCCGTCCAAAGGGCCTTACGTTATAACCCGCGAAGACCTTTTCCGATTCTTAGTTTAGACAACACACTTAATTTGCGATTGAGAAGAGATTGATTTTCGGTGCTTATTTATTGTGCTTGTATTTGAATGATTTGAGTGTATACACGTCCCATGCAGAAAATACTTGAGTGCTTTTGAGCGTACTTATATATATTCTCTTTCGTGGGGAAGCATGATTTTATTTTGAAGCGACAATGTAATAATGGTCAAGTGTTTGACGTTGCGTGACTTGTACCTATATTTTCAAAATTATCTATGTAGCAACGCACGACTCTTTGCTTGAACTTATTTTCATTCTAGTTATATTCTGAATTTATCGTTTGTTCGAGTACGAACAAACCAATAAAGCGTGGGGTAGTTGATTAGAGTAGATTTGTCCTTGTTTTTATTAGTGTTTTAGTACGTTTTTCTATTTATTTTTGGTATAAGTTGGACAATTTAAGCATAATTCCATATTTTTATAGTTCTGACTTATTTTACCGTATTTCAATAGTAATTGATGCAAATAGGTGATGTTTCGTTGTTTTCACTTTACAGCTAAGTAACCGGAAGAGTTCAGTGCGTAATAGACAAAGTTCGATGTTCAAAAATAGGAGAACAAGCTTTTCGGCGAAACGAGTAGCAAAAGATAGAGAGAGACTGAGGCAGACGCGCAGTCGCGTCGACTGACGCAACCGTCGATGCTCCGTCGACGCGAGCCATGATCCGCGTTAGTCGACGCAGCGTCGACGCACTGTCGACGCAACTTGCTGAAGCGTCGATGTCGATGCACCCAGTCGACACACCCGCCCAGCCAACGCACACGCCCAGGCAGCACCGACGCCGAGCACCAGCGCGCGTCAGTCAATGCACCGTCGACGCACCATCGACGCGACGGCCCAGACTTCGGATTTTAGGGTTTCTTGTGCGCCAAGACTTGCAATATCTATATAAACCCTCTATATTTCGGATTTTTAAAGGAGAGACACCAGAGACACGACCACCTAGGGTATTTTAGCTTATAATAACAATAATCCCACATCTCATAACGAGAATTGAAGACGGAGATCAAGGATCGAAGAACAACGCGTCCAAAACATCGAATTCGAGTTCGGGATTCATTCTTCGCCCAAGATCAACGTTCAAACTCCGGAATAGCTGGAGCTTTTTACCGCTTTTCGTAGTTACAATAAGTGCTCTAAACTCTTAGTTAATGTCGTAGTTAATTGCTTAGTTAATTCTAGTTTTGATAATTAGTTTAATCGTTTTATGCTTGAGTATTGGATATTGGTTTAATTTAGTTTATTTACGCGAGTTGATTTATGCTTAGTTATTCGTTAATCTTAGATTCTTATGATTCGTTGCTTAGTGGTAATTTTTTATGCTCATGCTTTTAGATTCGTTAATTAGGTTTAATTTATGGTTGCGTATTATTGATAGTTCGATTATTGCTCGTAGTTGATAATTTAGTTAGAATAATTAGTTTAATTAGTCTTAGTTTAATTATTTCTTTAGTTTATAATGATCAACTCAATCTCTTTTAAAATCCCAATTGTACATGTATTTTATTTTAGTTCATAAATTGAGAAAAACATCCGTAAGACCGAACAGTTGTTTCCTCGAGAGATACGACTCGAGTCAAACTTATCACCCTACAGTTACCTCGTACTCTTGCGAGCAAACTAACGTGCTTTTAAATTAATTTATTGAAAACGGGGTGCACAAAAGTTTGGATCATCCTTGAGAGAACTTTCAAGTCATATACAGACAATATCAAGTATATATTTCTTCCAGTATATAAGAAGTACCATTTCTTTCTTTTATTATTGGACATGAAGCAGAAGAAGTTTATTTACTTGAACTCGACAGATAATGCCATTTATAGGGGGGCAGCAAAAACTTTGCTTAGTACCTTTTTTTTTTGTGTGTGTGTGTTTCTTTGTGATTGAAATATGTGTTTATGTTGATATTTTTATCAATTTAATTTATTTTTAGGTAAAGTTTTTGGCTGGTTATATTGGCTTTAAAAGTGGGATAAAAGTTGAAAAGAAACTCAGTTTTCGTTTCGTACAAAATCAAGAGGGGTCAACAGATTGTGGCGTGTTTGTGTGTTTGTTCATGGATTGTTACGCCGTTGATACTGAAGAAATGTGGACACGACAACAAAGATGGCCAATTGGTACATATAGAGTGTACATGGGTGCTCGGATTCTTAGGCATGCAAATGGAATTTTGGGACAACAATGAGTATGGTGTAGCATTTTCATGYATGTGGTTGGTTGAAATTGTTATCGCATTATTATGAATGTGTTTTCATTTTGGGGTAGTAAACATTGTGCAATTTCTAGAGAAGTGAAAGTTATGTTGCTGGTGGAATTTACATTATTTTGAACCTAAGTGCTATTTTCACTCCAATCAAGTATAACTTGTGTTTCGACTAAGTACCGCAACCATACTAAACAATATAATGTTTATTTTCCACACTAAGTACTAGTTATATTGAAACTAAGTGCTATTTTCACTCCGATCAAGTATAACTTGTGTTTCGACTAAGTACCGCAACCATACTAAACAATATAATGTTTATTTTCCACACTAAGTACTAGTTATATTGAAACTAAGTACTATTTTCACTACGATCAAGTATAACTTGTGTTTCGACTAAGTACCGCAACCATACTAAACAATATAATGTGTATTTTCCACACTAAGTACTAGTTATATTGAAAGTAAGTACTATATTTCACTCCGATCAAGTATAACTTATGTTACGACTAAGTACCGCAACCATACTAAACCATATGATGTGTATTTTCTACACTAAGTACTAGTTATATTGAAACTAAGTACTATTTTCACTCCGATCAAGTATAACTTGTGTTACGACTAAGTACCGCAACCATACTAAACCATATGATGTGTATTTTCCACACTAAGTACTAGTTATATTGAAACTAAGTACTATTTTCACTCCGATCAAGTATAACTTGTGTTACGACTAAGTACCGCAAACCATACTAAACCATATGATGTGTATTTTCCACACTAAGTACTAGTTATATTGAAACTAAGTACTATTTTCACTCCGATCAAGTATAACTTGTGTTACGACTAAGTACCGCAACCATACTAAACAATATAATGTTTATTTTTTGCACTTAGTTTATTCCCACCAAATAAAGTTTATACATACAATGGATATAAATTTCTAGTTAATTATTAATCTTACATTTTATATKTATAGACAAAGTATTGATGTATATAGATGTGAATGGAAAGATATAACTCACTATAAGACAATGACACAATACCATGTAGATATAGAACCAATAATGTTTTCCTTTAAAATGTATTGAAACCAAGTATTGTTGATGTTTTAATGATATGATTATTGAGTAGATTCGTTTATACCAAATATTTTTATGCATCCGATACTTGGCGATTTTATTTTTTATTCGTTATGCCTTCTAGTACTTAGTGTATGTGCACCTAGTACTTAGTTCACACGTACTTAGTACTTAGTTTTTATGCATCCGATACTTAGTTTAAATGCATCCGATACTTGGCGATTTTATTTTTTATTCGTTATGCATTCTAGTACTTAGTGTATGTGCGTCCAGTACTTAGTTCACATGCACTTAGTACTTAGTTTTTATGCATCCGATACTTGGCGATTTTATTTTTTATTCATTATGCCTTCTAGTACTTAGTGTATGTGCATCTAATACTTAGTACTTAGTTTTTATGCATCCGATACTTAGTCTAAATGCATCCGATACTTGGCGATTTTATTTTTATTTGTTATGCCTTCTAGTACTTAGTGTATGTGCGTCTAGTACATAGTTCACATGCACTTACTACTTAGTTTTTATGCATCCGATACTTGGCGATTTTATTTTTTATTCGTTATGACTTCTAGTACTTAGTGTATATTCATTTAGTACTTAGTTCACATGCATTTAGTACTTGATTTCTATGCATTTGATACTTAGTTTAACTGCATCCAATAAACTAAATACATAAATCTACCAACCTAATGGAACATATTCGGAGTATCCATGTAATTAATACACAGCCAAATAAAATACAAATCATCATAACAACTGCAAGTAAAAATTCAACATTCATCATAAATACTTAATATGCAATATGTTAGCATCATAGAGAATTCCACCAGTTAATCCTAGGATTTGATTACAATAAATCCCACCACTTAAGCCTAGGATATAATTACCAAAAAGGATGGACCACAAAAAATCCCACCAGTTCAGCCTAGGATATAATTACAAAAAGGGTTGGACCAGGTTATAAGAAGTTCCACCAGTCACATATTAGACCAGATTACAGAAAATCCCACCAGTTAAGCCTAAGCTATAATTACAAAAAATTAGACCAGGTTATAAAAAGTTCAACCAGTCAACCTCCTCAAAACACATTGGACCAAATTACAAAAGTTCTTACCCGTCACCCTCAAAACACAAAATACAGAGCATCCACCTTTATTTACCTTTTTTGCATGTACTTCGATTATGCCCTTGTTTACCACAATTCTTGCACTTTGTAACCATGATAAATACTTATGATGGACTTCTCTCCGTCCTTCTACGACCGGGCTGAGCTCGTACATCGGGGGCACGAATTACATCGTTTTGAGGAAAATCCAATATATTATGGTCAAAGTTTGGTATAGGATTTATTGTTCGACCATAAGCTTGTTTATACATCCAAACTTGATAATAATTATCACAAAAATCATACACCGATAATGACTTCGACTCAATACAAGCACATGCATGTTTGCAAGGTATTTTTGATATTTGCCATTCTCGACAAGTACAAGTACGAGCCTGCAAATCAACTGCACAAGTTTTGCCGGCATCACATACCTCAAATGTCCATGTACTTGATTGGGCGATTTTTAAAGGACGGGAGGCAATATAATTTAATGCGAGTTTTGTTTCAGGCTTAGGGCACAACACATTAGCAAATTTTGAAACCCCTTCGCGGCGAGCATGGTTCATGGTCATAATTTGTTTTCTGATGTGATCCACCATAGATACAACAGGCATGAAACGTGCAGGTTTTACCCAATTATTCCAACATTCTGCTTGATTATTATTGATGACACCCCAACGATATCCAGAAAATAAAGAATTAGCCCAACATTGTGGCTCGGATGTCATAATAAAATTTCTAGCAAGAGGCATCGATTCCAATATACTATCTATATGTTGCTTATACTCTTGTCTCGTAGGAGCATATGTAACTTTGTTAAAAACTGAGGACCAATGCTTCTTGTTATGCATGGGGTACTTTCTCATAACCTTACAAATAAAAAAACACAATGTTAGAATGATAGGAAAAATTACACATGATCCGGAATAATAAATTATATTATAGTAGTAAGAAAGCGTTAAAATTATCTTCACACCCAACATAAAATAAATCTCTTACCTAAATGACAAAATATGCAAGGAGAGTGAGTGATAATGCTGTTGGTACTTAAAAAAAACATGTATTTGAAAACATGGTTATTGACCAATTATTAACACGTTTTTAATGGTTAATGCTGTTGATACTTTTAATTCTTTTATGATAATATTGCTGATGAGATATGAAATGCAGGAAATGAAGATGGTAAAGACTGTTTTCACAAGGCCTTGTAGAATGCAACAAAACCAAAGGTAAACCAGAAAATGTAATCAAAGCTTTATTGAAAACCATAAAATAAATGTCTTACCGTCTTATTGAAATTATCGACCAAGTGTCTCAAACAATAAGCTTGGTGGCTGCCAGGAAAAAGCATCGGGATTGCTTTAAGAAGCCCACTACTTCGATCACTGAAAAAAGTGAATCTTGTGAAACTTGATACGCCCGAAGAAATTAAAGCACCCATAAGTTTTATGCAAAACCACTCCTAATTAACATCATTCTCAGCATCAACGACGGCAAATGCTATTGTGAATAAATCACCATTCGCATCCTTGCTCACAGCACTTAACAAGTAGCCTGTAAACTTATTTTTAATAAAAGTACCATCTAAAAAGATCAACGGCCTACATCCAGTCACAAAACCAGTGATACAAGCATAGAAGCAAATAAAGAGCCGATGAGATTTTTGAGTGTCTGGATCAATCTCACAATCAGCGATGCTTCCTGGGTTTGTCTCAAGCACTGCATTACAATACCACCTAAGTTTATCGTAAGAGTCCCTATCTACTCCATGAATGTCGTGCATGGCTATTTCCTTCCCGACCCACGCCTTGTGATATTTAAGAGTTAAATCGTAATCTCTATGGAGGTCTTTTAAAATCGTGCATGGCCTGTAACATGGCTCGTCTCTCAGTTTTTCTCTAATTATAGTTGAAACCCAAGTGGAATCTGCTCTCAGATGCCCCCTACTTAGAAGATTGGTATCACCACAAGTGTGAGTTAAATTGCACTTTCTAATGGCAAATGAGTTATCCGCTTTATATCTTGAAGCATATATTCGCCATCCACAATTTTCATTCGTACATACAACTTTAACCTTCATACTATCATTCTTCTTGTACTGAAAAGAACGTAACGTAGCAATGACATAATTTTTAACATGGTTTTTGAAATCAGGAGCATCTTTGAAAGTTTGCCCCTCCCCGCGGATGCAACGACGCCAAGAATCAAGAGAGTTGGTTTGCGATATCATTTCAGAGTCATGTAGAACAACTTCCCTGCATTCATCATAAATTATAATAAATAATGTATGAAAGTATAACAAACTACATAACACATATTAAGTTGAACAAATGCTACTCGATGCATATTCTAAATTATGCAATTATAAATTCAAAATGAAAATGGAATATGATACTTGATGCAATTAAGAACAAATGTTACTCGATGCATATGACTTGCCTACTTGTAGAGATGTTTTGAGATGTACATCCGTTCCATTGATCTTTTCGAATTGCAACAATATCCACAATGGTTTGCTTCCAACAAATGTGAAAACGGATCATGTTTGCGACATCATCATCGTCAATCAGACTCACTTCCAAATTGTTGTGAAGGGCAGCGTACTTTAACATAAAAAGCAAGGGATTTACTTCGGGCCATCTTTTAGAAATATTGTCGAATATATATGATAAACTCACTTCATTGTATAAAGGAAAGATGTACAACTTGTCACCATAAGAACAACTTCCTAGTAGCTCGGCTCGAATCCCTTCCATTGTCGCACAAGATTTTCCAGTTAAAGGTATCTAATAAAAAACTTGTTAAAACCAATCAAAACAAGAACTTCAACAATACTGTACATCATTTAAAAAAAATAAAAATTGAGACTTAATATCAAAACTAAAAACATAGAGCAATAAGTTTAGACATTTATATATATATATATATATATATATATATATATATATATATATATATATATATATGTATATATATATGTGTGTGTGTGTGTGTGTGTGTGTGTATCGAACCCAATCTTTTCTTTTAGCAAGTCCACCTATACACACAACAAGTCAAAAAGCAAACTCAGATCAGAAACATCTCTAGTGAGTTATAACAAGCATCCTCGACGACAAGGTTACACTTTCAATATAATGCTATAATCCAATTGAAATTTTCCAAAAATCCTTAACAGATGCATGCAATTGTTAGAATTGAACCAAACGCCAAAGGGGGGCTGTTTATAGGTTTTGTAATATATATATATATATATATATATATATATATATATATATATATATATATATATATATATATATATATATAAATCAATCAGATAATATTAAATAAATAAACTTACACAACAAATATATGGAAAGGTGATGGTGATCGTCGATATTGAAAGATTTTTTCGCCAGTGTTTGAAAACATCACTTTCTTACCGACGAAAATTTCATTGCCGCCATTTCTCAAGCCCTAATCCATTTTTTCTTCTGGGTTTACACAAGTTTATCAAGGTTTGAAGATAATGAATATTGGTTAAAAAAAGGGGATTTTGGAGACAAATTAATATGTGATTTTGCAAGCTCTAATCCATTTTTCTTTTGGGGTTTACGCAGGTTGTTGAAGAATAAATGTGTGGTTAAGAAAAGAGGATTTTGGAGACAAATAATGTGGTGTGAGGTGGAGTGGTGTGAGGGTAGTTTAGTCTATTCAATCTATTAGGAATTAACTTTAATTCTTTTTTTGAATTAGGGAGTGTAGACTAAAAAAATTTATACAGGGACTGATCCCAAACTTCAAAACAGCTAAAAGGATTTATTTCCAAAATACCCTTATATTAACTTAAGTGTATTATAAGAGAATTATCATTTTCTGATTCTTTTTAATTAGTAGACATACATACACACTTGAGAATTTTATTCTTAGTAATTTTTCCTTTTTTAGTTGTTTTTTTTTTCTTGAACTTAAAATAAATTAGGACTTTAGATTTGTTTCTAAGTGGAGTTTAGAACTTTATTTAGTTTCTTAGTTTTTGTCTAACTTGTTTATCAAGACAATGAGTTAGTTTTGTTGAGACTAATTTTGATGGCTAAATATTTAATTAATGTAGAATTAATTATTATAATATTATTCTACGTATTGAGTTAACCGCATCCAAACGTGATTAGGAAGTGGAGCTTATCGCTATTCATTGAATTAACCGTGAAGAGGGTACCAGGCCAACCCTATCTAAACCTGATCAGGAACTGAAGCCTTTTCCCTGAGAAGTCCAAGACATGACGAAACCATTACATTGACCCATTGAGAAGGCTGAGCCTCTAGGGAGAGGAGCCGCACATACCTCTGGAATCACATTGATAATTCTACGTCCCTGATACCCAAAAAAAAAAGATTCCATTTGTGTTCATGTTAGCAATTTCTGATTAGAAAATCAAACACAGATCATCCGGAAGATTTTCCAGATGATTTTTCATCTTATACATTCTTTACAGAAATGAATTCGTTAGTCATGTCTTCCTTCTTGTTCCTTTCTCAGTGAGTAACAGATTTGTCACCAGGTGTACTTTAATAATAGTTCAAATGGATTACCCATATATATATTGAAAATTCATAAGTTTCTGTATAAATACATTTATTTAATTAAAATTTACTAATTTATAGTTCAACTTGATGTAAAGTATTTTTGTTGATTTAATTATTAATACGAAAAATTATCATGTTTTTATAATCCTAGCCCAATATTTAGAAATATTTGCAATTTTGCACTTGAATTTTTTATTTTATATGTAAAATAACTTGCTTAGAGCATCTTCAATACAATAATGTTGAAAGTGAAAAAATTGACACATTGAATAAAAATAATTATGTGGCATATTAAAATAATTATGTGGCACATTAAATGCTTGACATTGTCAAAAGCAATGTTAAATTCTAGACATTACTCTTGACAATGTCTACAATTAATTTTAAATATATCATCCAATCATGTTATGTGTCTCTCTTTATTTTTTCTAAAAATAAATAAAATAAATTTTCACATATATAACATTAACATTGATGCATTTTAGAATCTTTTTTTATAAAATGTCAATGTCATTTATCACATATGATCAATTAACACTATTGTATTAGGATGCTCTTATGGTGGATTTAATCATAACTTTGACATTCCGTGTCAGAGTTCATATGTTCATCAAAAAAAAAAAAAGTAATTAAGTAATCCAACTTATAATGTGTTTTTTCAAAATGACTTTTGCTATTTTTTTGGAAATTACATACTCCAGCTTGAAAGAAGACTTAATCAACCAATTTACAATGAAAGCGACAACAGGTCATCATAAGTCATTTTTGGAAAAGATTTTAAAATTATAGTATTTAATTATTAATTTAAGAAAGATCGGCAAACATGTCAAAAATTCATATATCTTTTTATTATTAAAAATATTTTATATTACCATCAGATGGCCCCAGGATGAAGAGTTATTGTATCACGTACTTTTGTGCATCTTTTAGGGTATACTCATTAATTTAAGGGGTAATTCTCAAATAATATATAGTAAAAAATATTTTTGTCAAATAATCTAACTAATTGTATAAAATATCAAATAATACAACCATAAATATATTATTTCAAGATTACACCTATTAAAAATAATATCAATAACCACCACCACCACCACCACCACTACTCTATTCCACCTCCCACCGGCCACCCTCGCCAGCCACCCGCCGCCACCGGAGATTTTTCCAGTGAGTTATTTATTTTTGGTGCTTATTTTTTCTTTTTTGATCATCAAACATAAAGTAAGAAATTCTTAGTAAGAAGTTTTCTTACTTTTTGAACATAAATTAAGAATGTCTTTTTTTGTAGAAAATAAAGTAAGAAATTTCACTATAAAATAAGATTTTTTCTTACTTATTCAAACATAAAATAATAATTTTTCTTACTTTATAGGATATAAAGTAAGAAAATTTCTTACCCTTTTAAACATAAAGTTCAAAAATTCACTATAAAGTAATATATAGCTGCATTAAATAAGAAATACATAATAATAATTTGCTATTAAGTAATATTTTTTTTTTCTTCTTCTTTTGGGGCGAAAATAAAGTGTATAATAAATAAGAAATACATAACAACATTTGCACATCAAGCAAGAAATTTTTGCAATCAAGTAAAATACTTTTTGTCATCAAATATGATTTTTTAACATTAAATAAGAAATTTGTGTACATATAGTAAGAAATTAGGACATATAGTAAGAAATATATTCAATGACCGTAAATATTTTTTTACATATAGTAAAAAATTTAGACATATAGTAAGAAATGTTTCCGGTGAACGGAAATATTTTTTGGACATATAATAAGAAATTCAGAGATATAGTAAGAAACTCGGACATATAGTAAGAAATTATGTGGGTTGAAAAAAAAAACTACACTGAATTCATGGACATATAGTATGAAATTCAGATAAATAGTAAGAAACTTTTTGGGTGGGTAAAAAAACTCGCCGATAAAAAATTTCGGCAGCCAAAAAGTATTTTTCAATGATCGGGAAAAAAAAATTCGGCTGCCGGAAAAATTTTCGATCGGCCGGCGGCATCCACCTGCTAACCCAATTATTATTATTAATATTAATATTATTATTATTATTATTATTATTATTATTATTATTATTATTATTATATATTTTTATTATATTTTTCATAGTAAGGGTGTTGTGGTATATTCATATAATAATTTTGGACTATTTGACAAAAAGTAGGAACTATTTGACTTAAAATTGGATGTAGGACTAATTGACAAATAGACCTCCTTAATTTAATTTATCATCGCATATAACTTTAATATATCATAACATCTAATTGATACATATCATCACAAATAACTAATATGTATGTATGTACACACACACACACACACACACACACACACACACAATTATAAATAATTAAAATCCTAAATTTAAAATATAAAACCCTAATAATAAAAAAAAACTCTGAAATTGAAATTAAACCTAAAAAAAAAAAACTAAACCCTATATCCTAAATCCTAATATTTAGTCATATATCATCACATATAATGGACATATATATTTACATATAATAGACATATATCATCACATTAACTGGTACAATGATAGATGTTTTGCCCTTAAAATTACACCAATAACACGTGCTCCTTTACTTGAGAATATCCTGACCTGTTCCAGCAAAGGCACGTTAGAAAGGACCACCGGGGATTTTTCCGGTGGAAACTTCTCCGATGCTTAAGTCAGTACGAATTAAGCAGTCTACTTTTACTTTGACCAAGCTGTTTCATTTCAGTAGTGAAAGTCGTTCCAACAGACAAAGACTAGAAGAGAAGCTCTGCTAAACAAGGGACTTCTACTCACCAAAGGAGAAGCTAGAACGAAGACAGGAGAGATATTATGCAGCCGTATGATAGGTGGTAACTATCTTGTACGGTTCGGGGGTAATCGGCGTACTCCGATCAGTGGGGGGGAGTCTTTGGTTCTATCGAACATACAGGGAATTGGAGGTCCTTCCATCAAATATTCTGCTTTTTCCTGGATACTTGGGTTCAAATACCCACGGATTCGCTATTTGCTTACTGGCTGAATATAATTCTTTTAGATCAAAATAAGCAAAATCAGGATAAGAATGCCTAGAATGTCATACCTTTCTCAGCCTTGGGCTGAGATATTTATAGCTTCCGCCAAGTGGAACCGTTCCAATATCCCGAAAATAAACCCCGCGAATCTTGGGCCGTTATTCAGGCTGACCTGACCAAGAAGCTTTCGTAAAGGACAGGCCAGTTCTGTCATCAAGTTCTCCAAGTTCCTAACCTGATCTCCCGAAATCTTATCCAAGGCTTCAAATCAGGTCGAGACAATTCTGATGAAGCTACAGCCTCGTCCTTTGCCTCATCTTTGTACTCCTAAGGCCTCTGTTCACCTCACCCCAACCAGGTCTGTCAGAACACACTATCGTACATGATGTTTTGACCATATCATCCTACTCTGGGCAATTAGAGGCTTAGCTAAATCTCCTTAGTTCTTCTAGTTTCCCTAACCTGAACAGGATAGACCCTCCTTTGAGTTATGTACCCAGGTCAGGATCAATCCTCTTAGTTCATACATCCATCTCGTCTTACTTTTCCTTTCCTTTAGGGATAAGTAAAAACTCACGTCATCCCAACCGGTCTTCTCGAGTTATTCTCATATGCCTCTTGATCTCCCCAAGTCGGGCAGATTTAGGTCGTACCAACTAGTTACCCCCCCCGAGTGGTTGGGATAAACCCTAAAACTAGGTTTTCATCTCAGGCGGTTGATATTCTCAACATGTCTTTTTAAATCCCACGTTCTAACATACATTAAATGCACGAATCCCGCTGAATTTGATTTCTAAATTAGGTCGTATCCTTTAGAATGATCTGTATTGTCTCATATCCCACCCCAAATGGTTGAGATCCCTAATATGTCCCCTCAAATAATGTACCTTCCCCCCGCCCCCCCCCCCCCCCCCCCCCCCCCTTTTTAAAGCTTATTTTCAAAACTTATCTTTTTCCCCTTCTCCCACGATTCATTTCCCTATTCACTTTTCATTC
>BMAC01000419.1:654120-677427 GCA_014905375.1 Phtheirospermum japonicum | reverse complement strand
ATCTCCTTAGTTCTTCTAGTTTCCCTAACCTGAACAGGATAGACCCTCCTTTGAGTTATGTACCCAGGTCAGGATCAATCCTCTTAGTTCATACATCCATCTCGTCTTACTTTTCCTTTCCTTCAGGGATAAGTAAAAACTCACGTCATCCCAACCGGTCTTCTCGAGTTATTCTCATATGCCTCTTGATCTCCCCAGGTCGGGCAGATTTAGGTCGTACCAACTAGTTACCCCCCCCGAGTGGTTGGGATAAACCCTAAAACTAGGTTTTCATCTCAGGCGGTTGATATTCTCAACATGTCTTTTTAAATCCCACGTTCTAACATACATTAAATGCACGAATCCGCTGAATTTGATTTCTAAATTAGGTCGTATCCTTTAGAATGATCTGTATTGTCTCATATCCCACCCCAAATGGTTGAGATCCCTAATATGTCCCCTCAAATAATGTACCTTCACACGCATTAAATGCACCGACCCCATCACCTCCCCTTTTTAAAGCTTATTTTCAAAACTTATCTTTTTCCCCTTCTCCCACGATTCATTTCCCTATTCACTTTTCATTCTCGTCAAGCAATTTTTCTCTCTCTAATTTGCAGCTCTCTACCTCTTTCCGAAGTCAAGCACTTTCCCGGTATCCTTCAAAGCTAGGTACTTTTCCGATATCCAACATTTCCGATTATGTCTACTCAGTCGTCCTCTTCCTATTCTATTCACCTGACAACATCTCCCTCCTCGCCGTCAATATTCTTATCTCTAACCTCCTCTGATGAGCACCCCCATACATTCCAGGACGCCCTGATAATGTCATCTCCATTCTTAGCAATTAAATGGTGGAGGGTTTGAGAGAAAAATCTCAATTTCCCTATGAATATTCCCTAGTCAACCCAGACGCCGACGAGATGGCATACAAGACAAAGCAGAAGAAGATAGTCCTTGGTCGATTGTCTTGTAAGAGTCAAATCCCACAATCAATAAAGAGGCCATCTAATTTTTTATAAGATATATTCTAATATGAAGATAGAGTAAACTACTGACTTGATAGACTCTTTTTTCAGATGCTTTGCTAGCCTAGTTGAAAGGTCAGCCACCAGCCCATCACTTGACCTTTTTTGTTGACAAGTTTTAGGCTGGTTTACGCCTTCCGGTCAACCCCTTCATATTAGCAGTTACCCGAATGTACGAAATTCCGATACACCAGTTTGTGCCAAATTCCTTTAGGTTAATCATAGGCTTCAATTTAGCCATACGATACGCTGGACTTGTTCCCACAGCCCAGATATTTTATTCATTTTTTCAGGACAAAAGCTCTTCTCCCGGCTATTTCTATCTGTTTGCCCGTACCGGCGTTCGCTTTTTGATAGGTAGTCCTTCCTCCAATAAGGCTTGGAGGAAGAAGTTATTTTTTGTGCACTGTTCCGGTGATTGGGGATTTCCCACACAATCCATTGACCAACTTCCTCCTCAGGCTCACCTATCTGCGGGAGACATATCTCCCCGTCTGCAAAAAATTATTTCCACCTTGAACAAAAATGTCTTTCACCTGACTAAACTCCTCCTCCCCTTTGTCCTGGACTTTTTCAACTCCATAGAAGAGACGGGCCCTCTAACCCCTGAAATTGGTATACAGAAAGAAAATTACTCAGCCCTCACCTTCCTTCTCTCCTTCTTCTTCCTTTTTTTTTATGGTTATTTGACATAATATTCAAATTTTCTTGCAGCCAACACAATGAGAAAATTGCTCGGGGCTCAACAGTTACAAACTGCTGCACCCCAAGAGTTGCGGCCTCTGGCCGGACTGGAGGGAGTTGTCCGATCAAGTGGTGCATCCGCTCCAAAGGGATCGCCCCGTCCTGAAGTGGACCTTACAGGACAATCTGACTCGGGAGAAGAGCAAGCTCCTCTTTCCTGAAAGCGCGATAAGTCTGGCAAAGGGGCGGCTCCATCGGGGACCAAGGTTGTGAACCCTAACGCAACCTTGTTCACCCACACATCTGTACTGAACTACTTGGGGGGCGTGTCCATCAAGTTCATTCAGGGACAGTGCCCTGCTACTGACCGTCGCACCTTGGACAAGTGGTCAAATTCAGTGCTGATCGAATCTCTATGTTATCCCCACCCCTTCCTCCTTCTCTTTATTTTTTATTTTTCATGACCCCTTCTCGCCAGGTTGCAGCAAAGAGATCTGTCTTGGTGGTTCATGCCCGGGGTACCTTGATGATGGCAGACCTGGTCAAGGAGCATTCTTGTTTGAAGGAGAAGGAGAAGAGGCTGATGACCCTTTACAAGGAGAGGGGATCGGAAGTGAAGAAGCTCAAATCCGAGCTGCAGGTAGCTTAGGAGGAAACAAAACTGGCGTGAGCTGAGGCACAAAGCTGAGCTGATGAGGCCTTATCCAGAGGTTGATCAGAGGGGAGGACGGAGTTTCTCAACTCCGAGGATGGGCTGAGGCTGATCCAGGCGACTAGAGATGCTATCCAACAAGCCTTTCTGGGCTCTGAGGCTCTGATTCGAGCTTTTGTGTGTGCCTACTTTATAAATAATTGTCAAGAATTTAATAGCTCGCCCGCAAAATAATGGGATCGCGTGTAGGTAGACAAGCTTAACTCGAGTCGTATCTCAAGGACTGACGTTCGGAGTTTTTAATGTTTGTTTAATCACAATGTTTAACACGAGAACTTGTATAAATTTGGTTTTTGGAATTATAAACTACTAATAAATTTAAAAGCATCAACTAATTATTTTAAACTAATTAATTTATCCTAATTAATTAATGAAAGCTTCAAACTAAATTATCTATGAATTATTAATCTAGGGGTTTTAAAGGTAATTTTAATTATAAATTAATTATCTAGCATGCATGAACTTCTACGAATTAAATCTAAGCATGTGATTTTTCAAGAACAAGATCAATTTAACAACTCTCAAGCTATAACATATTATAAACTAAATTATCAATTACATATCAAAACTAAGCAATTATCAACTAAGCATGAACAAATCTCATCACCAAGCATGAACAATAAGAAAACGCAGCAACTATATTAATAATAAAACTAAGATCTCAAGGTCCAAGCTTCAGCGATTCAATAGTTCAAAACGATCAAAATATCTAAACGGTTCAAAAACTCAAACGAAAACTCTTAAATTCTAAAACTAAGATTAAACTAAGAAATAAATAAGGATTAGAGAACTTATTATTAAGCTAAAGTTGCTGGGAAGTAGCTCTAAAAATCGTGTGAACTCAGGGCGCCAATCGTCGAAGAAACGGATCTCGGATGGAAAAACATCGTTTCGTCGCTTGGGTCTTCGTTCTTCATCGTAGATCTTCAAAACTCGTCCGAGGGTGTCGAAATTCGGATTCCTAACCCTAGGATTGTTATTTGGAAGGTTTTTAGATCATAGTGTGTGTCAAAAGTCGGATTATGGGGGGGTTATTTATAGTTTTCGCGTATCTTGGGCCGCAAGTCACACGGGTCGGTTTCTGGGCCCGTCTACGGTAGCAGTCTACGGTTACAAGTAACCGTAGAACCAACCATAATGCTCTCTGATGCCTTTCTACGGAAACGGTTCCAGAAACACAACCATTATAGAAAGTCTGTCAGCCCAAATTCTTGCTACTTCTTCACCGGAAAGCTCGATCTTTGACTCTCGATCATCATACTTCATCTCTAACGTGCTGAACTCTTTCGGTTACTTAGCTATAAAATGAAAAACCACAAATAATCACTTATTTGCATCAATCTAGATCAAAACATGGTAAAATAAGTTGGAAATACAAATATACGAATTCAAGCTCAATCTACCCAACTTATACTAAAAATAATAAGAAAAAGTAACTAAAATACCTACTAAAATCAAGACAATTACGTGCTAATCAAACTAACCCATGCTTAATTGGTTTGTTCGCCCTCAAACAAATGATAATTTCAAAGTATATCAAGAATGAAAATAAGCTCAAGCAAGGAGTCGTGTTGTGCTACATACATAATTTTGAAAATATAGATACATGTCACACACTTTAAACACTCCACCTTTAGTACTTTGTCGCTCCAAAAACAAATCCACGCTTCCTCACAAAAGGATAATATATAGGGTGTACGCTCAAAAGCACTCAAGCATTGCTGCATGGGACGTGTATACACTCAAATCATACAAATACATGCACAATAAATAAGAACCGAATTAAGTGTGTTATCGAACTAAGAATCGGAAAAGGTCTTTTCGGTTTGTAATGTAAGGCTCCTTGGACGGGTATGGAATATATAAGTCGTGTGGCTAAATCACGATCTAACGTGATCAATAACTCACTCAAACCTATTCTAATCTCGAAGCAAGATGCTTCACCTCGTTCAAAAATAAAAACCTCACTTAACTCTCATAACGTAGCCTTAAAATATAGGCTATTTCTCAACTCGATACTCTAAAACCGACTTGAAGCCTCATACCACTTAAACACAATTGAAACTTATAATTTGTTTCTTACAATTACACAACTCTTTGCCTTTAAACATTAAGCTTCAAGAAAAAAAATAAAACAAAAGCCTTCATTAGCGCATAGGCATGATGATTCAACTAGACTCACCATCTTTCTCTTTTTCTTTTTTTTTTTATATATTTTGCCCCCTTTTATTCTTTTTTATGGGGTCTCTTTTGTTTTTTTTTTTTGGAAGGATGGTGATCCTTTATTACAAAAACTCATAAACTCCTAATAAAATCTCCAAAACACTAATAACCAATAAAAATAAAGAACTCTTACCCCACGCTTTTAGTAGGTTTGCAAGAGTCGACTCAATAAAACCACTCAGGGCTATAGGCATGGATTATTTTGCTATGATTGGCTCATTCGGAATTTATAGTGGCTAAAAATTTATGGATATGGCCAGAATAGGTTTTTTTCTGTACCTTAACCTCATTTTCAAAATCAACTATACACAGTGGTTTCAAAGAGATATCAAAACAAAACTCATTCAAGCACATGCAAAGATGATAAACACTCAGGCTACTCACAGGCTTTTTGCATCAAAAAGTTTTGAATTGACGCTGCTTTTAAGGTTTTGCGAAATCAATTGCGTACAAGTACCATTTTACAATATATAAATAATAAGTTTTGAAAAATTTATGCACGCTCAAAAGACTAGAACCTCAAATCATACTTAGCTAACTTCGACAGGCATGCCATACAAACACAATTCAGCGCAGAAATAGTGATCAATCACGTAAAATTTAGCACTACAAACCCACAAAAATTTAAAAATTGTACAAATTTTAATTATAATTCACACTCAACCACCCCCACCCCCCTTTAAAAACGTGGAAATCTCCCTGTTGTCACAAATATAAAGAAAATAAGAACAAAGGAGATAAGAAAACATCCCTGAAAAATCGATAGTTGAGTTCCTCAAAAAAGGTGCTTGTGCAATAATCCTCGTTGTGAACCCGTGGTTGGAATGTCTTGAATAAAAGCCTACAAAATAAAACAAATAACAAAAACAAGCTATCTAATATTTTTGGGATTTTGAATTTTTCAATTTTTTTGTACTTTTTAATAATTAAGAAAAAGAAAATCAAAAAGTAAAAGATCCGATTGTAGTAAATTGTGTCGCGGAAGTGCCCGGTGGCACATCGTTTGGAATTGAATTGACCGGATTGCGGCCTAATGTCGTAAATGGTTAGATTGCAGCTCATCGAAATGTTACCAGACTGCGGCTAAATTTGGTCGGATTGAGACCTCGCTCGGCGAAAATGAATTCGTAAAATCGGGTGAACAGACGCTGCTAGCGGTTATACTTAGCGGTAACGGTTACCGCTAAGTCTTCAGTGTCATCTAAATTTCCAAATTTCCTGCACATTAACACACACATAAACGCACCACGGCAATTGACACAATAAAAACAGAAATAAACTATATAAAAGTCAAAAGAAAATTAAAGAAAACGAAAAACTAACGCTTGGGTTGCCTCCCAAGAAGCGCAACATTTTACGTCGCATGCTCGACGCATTTCAAAGATTAATGCTCAAATTGCGGTGGATAAGGTGACCAACAAGACAACTTTTGGCTGTGGTCTGACCATTCTCTTGTAACAATATTGGTTTTTATTCGTAATAATATCATTTATACTTATTGGCATTCCATATCTCTTATCCCATGCTTGTTGCACAGGTATGGTCCTGATGAAGTTACTTTATTACGGTGGATTGGTCTAGCAGAACCGTGAGATAATTCAGCACGTAATGTAACTCGTCGAACTTGTTCATAGTCAAAGGGTTACGCCATAATGAGGATATAGGCCTTTCCCATTAAGACTAGTACTTAGTGTATGTGGACCGCATTTCATAGGTCACGGTGTCTGGACATCGACATACATAAGTAGGTGCTCATAAGATGAGTTCACTGAACTCCCTCACCTAGAAATCTCTAAGTGGTTCCCACTCATCGAGTAGATGATTTCTATGGTATAGCGTACAACATTAATCCTTAAGACCCGGACCTCACCGTGACTTCACTAGAGGACAGGCTATGTTGTGACCTGTCTCTGTGTCTCTTTGGAGGCCAATCAAAAGGGGCAACGTTCACATAGTCGGGAATCTAGTGGGAAGTCTGTGCATGGTAGTAGGGGATTCGGACGCATGATAAGTCATGGATGTCCTGTGTGTTCTGATGGTTGATAAATCCTCGGAGTCTCTGGCCAGAGCTGATAGTGGGGTGTTTAGAGAAATGTGTTTCTCTAAGTCACACACGAACGGATTATCTTGAATCTAGAACGTACACACAGTTATTGAACTAGAAAGAGGTCTCGATGAACCAATACCTCTTGTTCAATCGGGACATAGATCGCGAAGGGATCGTACTGTACATATAAGCTGTATCACAAGGTTCTTGCAGGCACTTCATTTGTATCTAGGGAATTATGATGCGTTGTTGCTAGGCGCCTCTCATAATTCGTTGGGTTCTGGTTTGACCAGTGATTAAGTAAAATGAGTTTTATTTAATCAGGGACTCTAAGGGACGAGTTCATATAAGAATAATATGTTGTTCGAATCACAATGTGTTGTGAACCCACGGCTAGCTTACACCTGAACCATTGAGGGTCACACCACGTGTTTCCTGATTATTGAAAACGATAGCTAGAAATTAATTGTTAATTTTAGCAAAGTTAGATGTCAATATGATTGAATCTAAGGTTCATAATTGTGATTATGAATTGAGAAAAATACGAGAAAATTATTCTGGACGCGAAAATATAATTGTTATATTTTTCGGAGGTATCGTTTGTGAGAAATGATTTAATTCCAATGGGCTTTTTTTTTAAAATTGGGTCGGCCCAATAAGCCTTTTAAAGTTATTGGGCCGGTACTATTTTAAATTAAAGGGTTTTGTTTTATTTTGTACTTGGGCCATCCTCTTTGAGCCCATTGGGCCTTTGTTTTAGCCCATTTGGCTTGGGCTTATGAATTAAAAAAAAAACTATAAAAAAGAAAATAAAAGAAGAAGGCTGGAAGGAAAAAAAACAGACGGAAATTTTTTTTTTCAGAAATAGATTTTGGCAGTACAAACCCTAGCGACAAAAACCTTATCCCAGCCGTCCACCTCCAGCCGCCGCCGCGTGTCGTCGGCCGCCGCCACACCGAAACGTTCGGTTCTCGTGTTTTCTCGTCGTTCTCAATCTCACGACGAAACTAGTGCTTCGTTGCGAGTACGTCGGGCAATACGGTGTGTGACATCGATACGCCGGAGATGCTTCGCACCGCATCGCAGCCGCCGGACCGCTGTCGTCGCGCCACGAGCCGCCTGTCATCGTGCTGCACCGCCGCTGTTGTCGCGCTCCGAATCGCCTGCTGTTTCGCCGGAGTTCCAGCCGGGACGATAGCTTGCCAACGTGCCGCAGCCTCGCCGTTGCTGTCAGCACGTCGCATCTGATTCCGTACAGCTGTGCTGTTCCGAAGGTCGTGCTGCTTCCGAGGATCGCTTCGCCGCCGTCGCATCCCGCCGCTGTGGTGTTTTTGCTTCCAACGCGCCGTCCCCGTCACCTCCACACGGCCGCTGACGAGCCGTAGTTGACGCAGCCGAGAACCCTGCACCACCGCCATCGCCGAAGTACCAGCCGACTTGCCGTGCCGTTCAGAAAGATGCCGCCGGCCTCTCTTGCTGCTTGTTCGTCGCCGGAGTGTCTACCGCAACGATGCCGTTCCGAACGCTGCCCCCATTCGCCGCGCCGTGAGGTGACGAATGCTGATCTTGGAAGAGTTATATATATGTGTATTAGTGTGCTGTGTATAACATATATGTGTGGGCATGCATACTGTAATATATATATATATATATATATATATGTTATATAAAGTGTTGTGATGCATGTTGTATATGATATAGATATATATATATAATATAGTTGATGCATGCATGATGAGTATATATAAAGGTTAATTTGTAATATGATTATATATATATATTATATATATGGATATGTGATATGAATATATAATATATAATTAAATAAATGATTAATATGTTAATATATATATATATATATATATATATATAATTGTTATATATATTATTAATATATTAAATAGAAAATTATCATGCTCGTTTGATTTTGTGGAAATCGAATTATTTCTTTTATATAGTAATTAAAACATTGTTTGAATTAATTGAAATTAAAATGGGCCGTCGCCATCAAATCCCAACACAAATTTCATCTCAAAAAATTTGTTGGGGTCGAAAATTTCGAGTTCAGCTCCAATGTCACGAAAATCAATACCAAATAACTCGGCTATCTCCTCCCCACTTAGAAAGTCATTGTCGTCCTCAACTTCCGCTACATCCAACACCATTATGCTCTTAAGCTCTCGGACGCATGCTTCTACCGGGTCAACGAACAAACAATCTTCTTCTCTCATTAATGGCGCAGGGCAACTATTCATATCTTTCAACGAAAAAGTAACCGTCTCTCCAAAAACTGACATGCTCATCCTTCCCTTATTCACATCAATCACCGCATGGGAGGTGGACAAAAACGGACGTCCTAAAAGAATAGTATGACCCTTGTCGTCACTCGGCATCTCTCCAACATCTAACACTACAAAGTCTACAGGAATTATTAACTCCCCTACTTTTACCAAAACGTCTTCTACAATTCTCAATGGTTGACGAATTGAACGATCCTCTAATTGGAGACGCATCCTTTTCGGCTTCAATGGTCCTAATCAAATTGCTTATAAAGGGAATACGGCATTAAGTTAATTCTCACACCGAGATCAAGCATTCTGCGCGCTTGTTGCCCATTCTCTAATGTAATATTGACACAATCCTTCTCCTTTGTAGGCAGTTGTTGCTTGCATAACGCACTCACCTCCTTTGTTAGTGGAATGTACTAATTTATCTCCGAGCGCTATGTCTTGTAGCAAGTTCCTTGAAGAACTTCATATATGCCGGCATCGTCTTGATCACATCCAAAAGAGGAAGGTTGATGTTGACATTCTTCAGCAAGTTATAAAGCTCCATGAACTTCTTATTCTCTTTTGCCGGTCGTAGGCGACTTGGGAAAGGAACTTTGTCGGGAATTTTCCTAAGGTCTCCATCTCCCAACGGTGAAGTGGGGGTTTTGTTCTTCCCCTTCAAAGACCCCGGAATGTAAGGGTTTGGTGTCTTATGCAATTGCTCCATCGGTTTGGATACATCCTCCGTTGGTGATGCCGGTGTTGGAATCTTCTTCATCTCATTGTCTCCTTCGTTATCTATTTCAACTACATTGTCGATCACTTTGCCACTACGTAGGACTTTAATTGCTGAGGCATGCTGTGATTGGCTTGGAAATCTTTCCTTACTTTCCAATAATGGGGCTATAGAGGCTGAAAGCTGCCCCACCACTATCTCGACTTTCCTCAAGCCAGTGGTTACTTCCTTTAAGCCATTAGTGTTTTCAAGAGTGGCCTTAGCGATTTGCTGCACAGTCTTAGTAAGCTCAGTCTCCATCCCCTGCATTTTCTTCGAAATATAATCTATCCTTGCATTGACTTTCTCAAGCCCATCCCGATTTCGGAGCGTCTCAGTCACTTGGTTTTGTTGCCAAAGTAAGAGCTGATCGTTCGCTTGGACTAGATTTGATGTTTGCCCCTTCGTATGTGGTGGTGGTGTTAAATATTTAGGGTCAGTTTGTTTGGGTATTGGCACATAGTTTGGACTCCCAGGACCATACTTCAAATTTGGATTATCACGAACGCCATGATTATAGGTGAACTTCTGTCCCAAATTATTGGATTGAAAATTTTGAATGGCGTTCACCTCGACGTCCCCTTCATCCTCGAATACTACTTGACATGCATTTGCTCCATGTCCAAATGCTCCACATATTCCACAAGTTTCGTGGGAAGGTTGTGATTTCTTTTCCTCCTACTTCATCATCAAATTAGTCAATAACTCGACCTGCTTCGTGAGTTTCTCAATCTTATTATCCTCTTCTCGCGCAACCGAAACCTCATTCACTCTAGGTTTTCGAGGCCTTGAACTCGTTTGCCTCGACTTATCACTTATTGATTCAAATAGATCTCGTGCTTCCTCCGTAGTTAAGCCCCCGAAATCTCCTGCTCGTGTTTCCACTTGTTGCTTGAAATTTGGAAATAATCCTTCATAAAAGTAATTGTTGACCATTTCGATACTATTACCATGGTGTGGACATGCAATGAGAAGCTCTTTAAAACGATCCCACGCCTCGTGAAACAATTCGCCATCTAATTGCTCGAAGCTGGAAATGTCCCTCCTCAACTTAGTTGTTGTTTGGGCCGAGTAAAATCTTCCCACAAATTTCTTGTAAACCATCTCCCAATTTGTTAGGGAGTTAGGTTTTAATGGATTGAACCACCGTTTCGCTTTATCCTTTAGGATAATAGGGAAGTATCTCATTCTAAGTTGTCCTTCACTAAGTCCTCGGTCTTGAATCCCAGATAATGCTATGTAAAATTCTCGAACGAACTCGAGTGGGTCTTCATTCGGCAAACCATAGAAAGAGGGTAGTCTATTCAAATCGTCGGTCCTCAAATTGTAGTTCCTAGACGCTTGGCCTAAAACTATCGCTGAGCTATATGGTCCAATGGTTGGGCATGCGAGGTCACCTTGTTTTCGTACGTTTTGATATCGAGGGGCACGTCCTCCTCCAAAATTTGCATGTCTTCCTCCAAAATCGTCCCTATCCTCATAATAATCATCCTCATGAAACTCGTTTTCATCCTCATATTCATCGTCCAGTGTATCATCGTCTTGACCATCATTGTACTGTCGTCCTCCTCGTCTATTTTGGAAACGATTCGGTACTCGCTCCTGGTTTATATTCTCATTGTGTTGTTGGTTGTTTTGGGGCTGGGGTCCGCCATTACCAACTTGGTTGCGTAAGAACTCCTCGTTTACACGAGCGTTGTATGCTTGAGCTTCCGCACGATTCCTAAAGTACTGTGGACGGTTAATTTGATTTCCTTGAATCACTGCTTGACGATTATCTTGGCCTTGGGGCTCCCCGTTGTTTGGATTGTTGAGGAACTGGTTTCCTTCTTGATTCTCTTCGTTATTGATCCTTTGGTTGTTTCAGTCGTTATGCGCTTGATTATGATCAGGAATCGGTGGATCTTCTTGACGATTGTCATCTTGTGGGTCCCCAAAGTATAGATCATCGGTAGGTGGCATCCCATATGGTTGGTAGCGCAGAGGGGTATTATTGTCGTTTCCTTGCCCTCGACCACCATTCGTTCATCCTCCTCCTCTTCCTCCCGAACCTCGGCCTCCAATAGGGGTAGTGTTTGACATGTTGGCTGAATTTGTATTACGATTAATTACGTCGGGGGAATGAAAGAGTATTCTTGGTCTACCTACTCGTTCAACGATGTCTATAAATGGTGAAAGTTCATTTTGTAAACTTCAATGACCATGCATCAATCAACAAACAATTTAAACGCATCAAGTGGCATACAAAGAACCTTGATATAAATAGACGAGAAAGCAAATAACACGAACAAACATTATCAAAACCTATTTTAGTCCCCAGCAACGACACCAATTTTTGATTCAAGTTTTTGCGTGTGTCTACTTTATAAATAATTGTCAAGAATTTAATAGCTCGCCCGCAAAATAATGGGATCGCGTGTAAGTAGACACGCTTAACTCGAGTCGTCTCTCAAGGACTGACGTTCGGAATTTTTAATATTTGTTTAATCACAATGTTTAACATGAGAACTTGTATAAATTTGGTTTTTGGAATTATAAACTACTAATAAATTTAAAAGCATCAACTAATTATTTTAAACTAATTAATTTATCCTAATTAATTAATGAAAGCTTCAAACTAAATTATCTATGAATTATTAATCTAGGGGTTTTAAAGGCAATTTTAATTCTAAATTAATTATCTAGCATGCATGAAATTCTACGAATTAAATCTAAGCATGTGATTTCTCAAGAACAAGATCAATTTCACAATTCTCAAGCTATAACATATTATAAACTAAATTATCAATTAAATATCAAAACTAAGCATGAGCAAATCTCATCACCAAGCATGAACAATAAGAAAACGCAGCAAATATATTAATAATAAAACTAAGATCTCAAGGTCCAAGCTTCAACGATTCAATAGTTCAAAACGATCAAAATATCTAAACGGTTCAAAAACTCAAACAAAAACTATTAAATTCTAAAACTAAGATTAAACTAAGAAATAACTAAGGATTAGAGAACTTATTATTAAGCTAAAGTTGCTGGTAAGTAGCTCTGAAAATCGTGTGAACTCAGGGCGCCAATCGTCGAAGAAATGGATCTCGGATGGAAAAACGTTATTTCGCCGCTCGGGTCTTCGTTCTTCGTAGTAGATCTTCAAAACTCGTCCAAGGGTGTCGAAATTTGGATTCCTAACCCTAGGATTGTTATTTGGAAGGTTTTTAGGTCTAAGTTTGTGTCAAAAGTCGGATTATTGGGGGGGTTAATTATAGTTTTCGCGTATCTTGGGTCGTAAGTCACACAGCTCGGTTTCTGGGCCCGTCTACGGTAGCAGTCTACGGTTACAAGTAACCGTAGAACCAACCGTAATGCTCTCTGATGCCTTTCTAAGGTAGCAGTTTACGGTTACATTTAACCGTAGAACCAACCGTAATGCTCCCTGATGCCTTTCTACGGCAACGGTTCCAGGAACATAACCGTTATAAAAAGTCTGTCAGCCCAAATTCTTGCTACTTCTTCACCAGAAAGCTCAATCTTTGACTCTCGATCATCATACTTCATCTCTAACGTGCTGAACTCTTCTGGTTACTTAGCAATAAAGTGAAAAACCACAAATAATCACTTATTTGCATCAATCTCGATCAAAACATGGTAAAATAAGCTGGAAATACAAATATACGAATTCAAGCTCAATCTACCCAACTTATACCAAGAATAATAAGAAAAAGTAACTAAAATACCTAATAAAATTTAGACAATTACGTGCTAATCAGGCTCTCTATATACTTCTCGTTCCGGAGGCCAGATCGTACTATTATCTCGGCCTTGACGCCTACGAGAAGTGGTCCAGAGAGAACCCTTCCACCCCCTTCAACCAAAGTCAGCCGATCCAGGGAGTTTCATGGCCAAGGATGATCGTATGCATAGGCTTGGGGCTCCTGAATTTGCCGAACATGTCCTCAAAATGTTTCATGCTCCATCTCAGGTGCCTCCACCTCGCCCGGATCAGGAAATGACTTCGGCGATAACTGCTTCTGCCTCCTCCCCCTCCTTTACTAGCCTGGGCGAGCTACCTGGTGGAGTGTCACCTAGTAACCTTCTTGAAGAGAGCTCCAGGGCAGTCAAGCAGCCGACGGAGGAGCTGAAAACTCAGGACTAATGATGTAGCTAGGTTGTGTTTGCTCGTTTGGCTGGTCGTTATTTTGAACAGTATTTTTATCTTTTTCTGCTTTTGTTTGTTATGCTTTATAGGGTTTCCGAGAATGTAGGAAACCCTAATATTATCTGTACCCTTTCTCCTTTCTATGAAATCTTATCTTTTTCCCTGCAAACTCTTTATTATGTCTTCGTCTTCTTTACTCGAGGAAATTGATACTTTGAAGAGGAAAAATCTTGCATTCTTTACTGAAAACTTCAATCTTTCTGAAAAAATTTCTCTGCTCCGCGAAAAGCTTTCTCAATTATGCAAACTTTTGGAGAGGAAGAGATAAAAGAAACGCCACTACAAGCGCGAGTGAGCTAAGCTCCGCCAGCTCAACCATCAACTGTAGGAGGAAAAGGCTGATCTTCTTGAGTCAGTGTGCCAACAGACCACCGCCGCCAGCGAGGCTCAGTCTGCCACTGAACGAGCGGACAGGTACCGTCAATGCCTTCACAAGACTGAGCGTGAGCTATGGCGCCTGCGACGGGTTTTGGCTTCTGATAAGAGGGCTTTTTCATTTTTTTCATGATGTTTGTGTTATTTGGTTTGGTGTATTTTTGTGATTTTCAATTTCCGCAAGTATTTTCTTTTCCTGTGTAGTTGTAATCAAATATGTTGAGTCAATGAAATTTGCTGTGTCTTTTCAAATATTTCTTCTTGGCTTTTTTTGCAATACGCATCTCTTTTGACCAAACCAAGCTCGAATACTCATCTCTTGGTGCCTCGGTACGATGTTCTAGGGTGCGCACCTTTACTGGTTAATTGTAAAGGCTTGCATCTTTTATTGACGATCAGGCCCAGTTTTGGGGCTCAAGCCCTTATTTGATAATTAGGTTGGGTCATGGGGGTTCTTCCCTTATCCAATCAACACTACTGCAGAACAGGGTTTTAAAGGCGGTTTTTAGGCATTTTTAACGGTGGTTTTCGAACCGCCATTATATCGACCGCCATAAATCTTTACGGCGGTTATTCTAAAACCTCCGTAGAAAGTGGGGCTTTTTCCGGCGGTTTTTCAAAAACCGCCATAGAAATTAATGCTTTTTACGGAGGTTTAAGAACAGCCGTAAAAGTTTACGGCGGTTCTTGAAAAATACCTTCTAGAAAGTCTGTTTTCCAGAACAGACAATTTACGGTGGTTTTTAAAAATACCTTCTAGAAAGTAGTAAAAAAATTAAAAAAAAGAAAAGAAATGAAAATACAAATTAGATACAAATACAATTATAAGAAACTAATACTCTAAGTAAACATAAACCATGTTTTCTATTTAAAACAAATAAGTGTCAATAGGATACATATTAATAAAATATTAAGGTCATTTCGAGTCAATTGAAAAACATGACATTAATAAGTTGTGCAAGGAGTTGGACACTTGACACGAATAATAAGACGGATGTGAACTCTACGAAATTTGACATGATATTGACTCCCAACATATCGCTTTTCTTCCAGAACTTATCAACCAAACGAAACTTAGGCCTTGAGTTGAGGCTTTGGCCTATCTTAAGTAAAGGTTCACTACGTACTCGGTCTCTCGAAAAAAGCGGATGAACCTTTATAAATCCAGGCTCGTCCGAGTGGAGAATCAAGGTTCGAGCCCTGCATGGGAATTTCTTTCCACTTGGCTCTGCAGACTGGGCAAATTTGGTTTCCGTGCTTTACATTTGAGGCAACGCACTGGAAATGAAAAGAGTGTAAATACTCTGCGGTGACTATAGCCTGCCCGTCTCCCCGTCTCATAGATGCCAAACATATCGACCACGTCTTTTGAAAAAAAATGAATAACAAATATAAAAAGATTTCAAAAAAAAAAAAGTTAATAAGATATTAACCTTTTGAGAATAAGAAACCATAATAGCAGAATTGGTCACTCCTTAGATATAAATTTAAATGTATAACAAGTGTGGAAATAAATTTTTTTTTTTTCAAATATCAACCGTAGCGCCATTTTCAAGACTCTATAACTGCACACCTTAGATAGAAGAAAAAAGAAAAAACGCACCAACTTCTTCACAAATGTGACACAAAAATACATACAACTCAAAACCACAGGAAATAAAGAAGAATTTTAGATATGTCATGTGTGCAGAACAAATGCCATTTTTTGAACATTGGCATTTGAAGACCTCTTTTTACAAAGAGATCTCTTATAAGCACTAAACATATCATCAAATCAAGGCAACAAAATACCAAAAATCTTCAATAAGTAAAAAATGGGAGGAAAAAACAAATAAAGTAGTTTCTTTGTATTCGGACATATAAAGTGGTTTATTGTATATCATATGAGTGTTACATAACATGAACTTTCCTTTAAGTGCTAAATCAACGAATATGCCTTCAAAATTTTATCACTTCTAAACATAAATAAGCTCTAACAATGATACCAAATCAGATCAAGTTTCCGAGCTCCCAAAAGTATGTGTTTCTAATTGATAAAGATCAGAAAGCAGTCTCCCAAGATTTTTATCACAAAGGCCGAAAAGGATAACAAGTTTAATTCTTACGGGATTAAAACTTGTCAATAGCAAACATAAAAGACATGTTTGAAATCAAAATCTTTGAGCTCCAAATTGTGTCCTGTTAGAAACTACAGAGAAACTCAGATTGAAAAGCTCCATGAAATGCGAAATGCCTGCCAACTAGAATCTATTGAATCTTATACTATTTATTTCTATTCAGCTTGCAAACAAATAGCAATAATGTAAACAAATAATAATAACAACAACAACAACCAAACAACAACAAAAATAATAGTTGCAGAAAAAACTACAAATATGGAATTAAAAAATAGAATTCAGTAAAATCTAACTCACCCAAGTCTTTCAACTGACTTACTCGAGTCACAGACTTCAAAACATCGGCATCATCCCTAAACATGCGCCAAAAAAAATCAAACAAAGTCTCCAATACACTGAGAAATCACGCAAAAACACAAAATAAATAAATAAAATGGGTAAAAAAAGGACTAGTAAAAATAGGTAGACCTTTCGCTGCTCCGGCTGACAAGATAAAGTGCGGCTGCGCCCAGGCAGCATGTAACTCCACCAACTGGAATCATCTTCAGTGAACTTAACAGAACTGAAATTGAAACAATTATAAACTATTACTGAATAATCATAAGCATAATTGTCGGTTGTTCAGCATTGAAGCTCCCAATACAGTGTTTTTCATACAGTGGGAATCAAATTCAATACTTGTTAGGTTTAGAATTACAGGAGAAAAATTGAAAAGGTGGAACTTTCTAAGTTTTGAAATCGATTAAAATGTATGGAAGGAAATTAGGGCTAGAAAGTGAAATTGTTGGAAGTAAAGGCGTTTGATTGATTAGAGACAAGTGCATGGGATATTGCACAGATTGCTTCTCATCCAAAACCCACCAAATTCTCCTCTCTTCCCTTCTCTCCAGGTTATTCTTCCTTGTTCGAGCTTTCTCTCTCTTCCTCCAAATGCTTCGCCACTTCAGCCTCGGTGGCCTTCTCAGCCTGCGGGAGCGGCGCGTAATAATCGGAATGCTCCTCCATACACTTCTTTAGATTCGCGGTCGCCTGATAACACTTCCCCACGATATCCTCTTCGTTCTTCTCACCTTCCTCGACGCACTTTTCCATAAATTGGGATTTGGGGTTCTAGGGTTTCGGAATTGGGTTGATCGGGATTTGGGTAAGACATGGTGGCTGCGGAAGAAAGAAGATATGCAATTATGGTTTGTATCAATTAGGGAAATTGATTTTGATTTATTTATATTTTTGATTTATTAAATGATTATATAAAAAGAGAAAGTGAGTTAGAGAATGTTGATCGTCGGATGAGATACGGATCCATGGTTGAAATAATTTGCTTGAGAAAGACAAGGATCACTGACATGGCAAATCGAGTTTTTAAGGCGGTTCTAAAATAACCGCCATAGAATGTGTGATTCTTATGGTTGTTCTCCTATAAGCGCCGTAGAATGTTTAAGTTTTTACGGCGGATAATTATAAACCGACGTTAAAATAAAATGGCCTCAAGTTTTTACGTCGGTTCACATATAACCACCGTATAATAGGTGGGGTTTTACAGTGATTGTTAAAAACATGCCATAAAATGTGTCACTTTTACGGTGGTTCATAGTGAAGCGCCGTTAAAATCGTTGATATCCAATCTTAACATCGATTTTGAAGAAACCACCGAAAAATGACATTTTTAATGGCGGTTTTAGCCACAACCGTCATTAAAAGTTATTTTAAGGCGGTTTTCAGTGAACCACCTTTAATTAACAGCCTTAGAAAGCTGTTTCTGTAGTAGTGCGAGGTTGGAAATTTCACTGTCATCAAGTCAAGTCTTTTAGGTCACCCGCCCTTCGCCCATCTGGGCTAGAAACTTTTCGAACAACCAGTTCAATATTGTTAGGACATCCGCCTTTAGCCAATCAGGGCTAGAAATTTTACTATCAATCAAGTCAGGTCTTTCAGGGCATCGGCCCTTATCCAATAAGGGCTAGAAACTTTATTGACAATCAAGTCAGTCTTTCGGGGCATCCGCCCTTTAGCCAATCAGAGCTAGAAATTTCTCTAACAATCAGGTCAGGTTTTTGGGGTATCCGCCCTTAGCCAATCTGGGTTAGAAATTTTACTGACAATCAAGTCAATTTTTCGGGACATTCGCCCTTAGCCAATCAGGGCAAAAAATCTTACTGACAATCAGGTCATGTTTTCGAGGTATCCGCCCTTAGCCAATCAGGGTTAGAAATTTTACTGAAAATCAGGTCAGGCTTTCGGGGCATCCACCCTTAGCCAATCAGGGCTAGAAATTTTGTTGATAATCAGGTCAGGCTTTTGGGGCATCCGCCTTTAGCCAATCAGGTCTAGAAATTTACTGACAATCAGGTCAGGATTTTGGGGCATCCACTATTTATATAAATAAATTTTATGTATTAATATTAAACATAATATTTTCGTAAGTTCGTTAGATTCCATGCTCGTGGTACTGTGACACTATCCGTGTGCTCCAGTTCATAAGCCCCTCTGCAAGAACTTTCGTGACCTTATATGGTCCTTGCCAAGTGGCATATAGCTTCCCCTTGGTCTTCCCAAAGTCAGCTCTGCGCAAGACCAGGTCTCCTATCTGGAAATACCTCTTTACTACAGATTTATTATAGGTCGTCCTGATTCTTCCCCTCATGTGCTCCATCCTTAACGCAGCTCTCTCTCTCTCTTTTCCTCAATCAAATCCAGCGTGTCCTGTATCAGTAGCTCATTCTGGTTTACATCAAAGCTATTTATTTGGTGGGTCTCCATGCTTATTTCCGCGGCAATTACGGCATCCATGCCATATACTAGGCTAAATGGGGTTTCTCCAATGCTTTCCTTGGGATTAGTTCGATAAGCCCATAAAATCAAACTGAGCTCCTCTACTCATCTGCCTCCTAACTTTTCTAAACGTGCCTTAATCCCCTGAACCAGGATTCGATTGGTTACCTCGACTAGGCCATTTGTCTGAGGGTGGTAGACAGATGTAAAATGTTGGTCTATCTTCATCTTAGTGCACCAGGCTCGAATCCAAGCTCCCATAAACTGCGTGCCATTATTTAATACCAAGATCCTCGGGACTCCAAACCGGCACACTACATTCTTCCATAAGAAACCCATTACCGCCTCCTCCGTAAACTTCGCTAAGGCTTTAGCCTCCACCCACTTGCTAAATAATCTATGGCCACGATCAGGAACTTCTTCTTGGTTGGGGCTGTGGGTAAAGGTCTAACAAGGTCTATCCCCCACTTGGCAAAGGGGTAGGGAGAGCTCATTGTCATGAGCTCTTTTGCAGGCCGATGCGCTAGGGGGGAGTTCTTATGGCACTTGTCACAACTTCTGACAAAGTCCTCTGCCTCTTTTCTTAATTGTGTCCGAAAATAGCCAGCTCTCATGATCTTGCTTGATAGGGTCCTATCACCCATGTGGTTGCCACAGCACCCTTCGTGAATTTCTTTGAGTATATGGGCGCCCTCCTTATGGCTTAAACACCACAAAAGAGGTTGTCCAAACCCTCTTCTAAATAGTTCTCCCTTTATCAAGCAAATATGAGACGACCTGATTCTTACTTTCGTTGCCTCCTTCTTATTTTCAGGTAGTTCTCCTTTTTCCAGATATACTCTAATCGGGGAGCTCCAGTCCTTTTCTTATTCTAATGCATGTAACTCCTCTTCTCCAAACTCTCAGTGCGCCATTAATAAGGTAATTACTCTCTCTTGACAGTCCGTCGCCGAGCTGGCCACCTTAGCCAGGTAATCTTCTCGGCCGTTGTCCTCCTTGGAAATTTGATGGATGGTCAAAGCATCCATAGTGCTGGCCAATTCACGAAATTGAGCTAGAACTAGTGAAAAAAAAATATATTCTAGAACAGTCAATCTACAACGCCTCAGAAAAAGACGTTTTAGAATATAAGTCGGTGGTATTTTTGTAATAAAAGTATCATATACCAGAACGTCTTTTTTAAAGGCGTCCTGGTATATCAATATACCAGAACGTCTTTAAAAAAAACGTTCTAGTATATCATTATACCAGAACGCCTTTTTAAGGGCGTTCTGGTATATTGATATACCAGAACGCCGTTAAAAAAGGCATTCCGGTATATCGAATATACCAGAATGCCTTTTTTAACAGCGTTCTGGTATATCAATATACCAGAACGCCATTAAAAAAGGCGTTCTGGTATATTGATAAAAAAAATTTAAAAAAGATTTTCTAAAATGTAACAAAAATTTAATTATGTTCAAGTTTGCTTTAGTTTTCTCATCTCCTCTCTCATCCGTCTCACGTCTCATCCCAATATCTCAGATCTCCTCCATGATTAAAAAAAAGTAAATCAACGCCGGCTCTATTGCAATATCATATCCCCAATTCTTCCGCAAATCCACGTAGCTCATCTAGCGTCGGCGAAAGGCGACGGCAACTCTGCGTTCGAGCTCGCGAAGAGCGTCACTACAAGAAAACTGGAAAATACCAACATAATTTTACCAACGGACAACATCGGTTGGTAATTTTGACAGAATACCAACAGAATGCCAACGGAATAATATTTTTATTTTATTTAATTATTGCTTTAATTATTTTAGAGACAGATTACTAATCCGTTGATAATTGCCAACGGATCAAGATTCGGTTGCTAAATAGAGACAGATATGTTGGTTGGTAAATAATTTTTCCTTTTTTATTTTTTTAATATTCCAACAGAATACTAATTGGTATTTAGGCAATATTTTCTTTTTAAAATATTAAAATTACCAACGGTAAAATATTCTGTTGGTAATATGGCTATTTTACCAACATTTTTGTATCGGTTGCTAATCTAAATAAAATTATATCACCCCATCTCCTCTTTCATTCTCTAATTCAATAGACGAGAAAACCCTACTTTCTTTTATCACCCCATCTCTCCGCCACCCCAGACAATACCTCTGTCCCTTCTCGTCATTCCGTTCGCATAGTGGGGAATCTAGTGGGAAGTCTGTGCATGGTAGTAGGGGATTCGGACGCATGATAAGTCATGGATGTCCTGTGTGTTCTGATGGTTGATTAATCCTCGGAGTCTCTGGCCAGAGCTGATAGTGGGGTGTTTAGAGAAATGTGTTTCTCTAAGTCACACACGAACGGATTATCTTGAACCTAGAACGTACACACAGTTATTGAACTAGAAAGAGGTCTCGATGAACCAATACCTCTTGTTCAATCGGGACATAGATCGCGAAGGGATCGTACTGTACATATAAGCTATATCACAAGGTTCTTGCAGGCACTTCATTTGTATCTAGGGAATTATGATGCGTAGTTGCTAGGCGCCTCTCATAATTCGTTGGGTTCTGGTTTGACCAGTGATTAATTAAAATGAGTTTTATTTAATCAGGGACTCTAGGGGACGAGTTCATATAAGAACAAAATGTTGTTCGAATCACAATGTGTTGTGAACCCACGGCTAGCTTACACCTGAACCATTGAGGGTCACACCACGTGTTTCCTGATTATTGAAAACGACAGCTAGAAATTAATTGTTAATTTTAGCATAGTTAGATGTCAATATGATTGAATCTAAGATTCATAATTGTGATTATGAATTGACAAAAATACGAGAAAATTATTCTGGACGCGAAAATATAATTGTTATATTTTTCGAAATTATCGTTTATGAGAAATGATTTAATTACGATGGGGTTTTTAATTTATAAATAGGGTCGACCCAATAAACCGTTTAATAGTTACTGGGCCGATGTTTTTATTAAATTAAAAGTTGAGTTGGGCTTGTTTTTAAATATAATTAAAAGCCTTGTTTTATTTCTTTTTGGGCCAAGTTTTGTATTGGGCTTTGTTTAATTAAAAGAAAGAAAAAGAAGAAGGCTTTTAGAAAAACACACTGACGGGTTTTTTAAAAGAAAGGAAAAAGAAGGGTTTAGAGTTAGAACCACACACACACGTCTTCTTTTTTTTTTTCGGAAAAGGGGAGGAGTTTGAATTGTTCAAAAACACACCAACTACAAATTAGAGGGGAGACGAAAATTGTTTTCAAAAACCCTAGCCCCCTCACCCGTCGTCCACCTCAAGGCCCCGCCGCTTGCCGCCGGCCACCGCCTCGCACCGAATCGTTCGGTCGTCGTATTTCTCGTTTTCGTCGTTCTCAATCCTTCGACGGATCTAGTGTATGTTGTTCGAATCACAATGTGTTGTGAACCCACGGCTAGCTTACACCTGAACCATTGAGGGTCACACCACGTGTTTCCTGATTATTGAAAACGACAGTTAGAAATTAATTGTTAATTTTAGCATAGTTAGATGTCAATATGATTGAATCTAAATTTCATAATTGTGATTATGAATTGAGAAAAATACGAGAAATTTATTTTGGACGCGAAAATATAATTGTTATATTTTTGGAATTGTTGTTTGTGAGAAATGATTTAATTCCAATGGGGTTTTTAATTTAAAATCGGGTCGGCCCAAATAGGTCATTTTAAATTAATTGGCCGATGTTAAAAGGCTTGTTTTTTTTTTTTTTTTTAAATGGCCAATTCACTTCTTGACCCATTTAGTATTTGGGCTTGTTAAATAAAAGTTTTGTTTTAATTTTTATTTGGGCCCAGCCCACAACCTTTTTGACTTGGGCTCTTGACTTTAAAAAAATAAAACAAGATATTTAAAAGAAAGAACAAGAAGGCTTGAGGACGGGTTTTTTAAGAGGAGAAGGAAGAGTTTTTTTTTTTTAAAAACAGAGAACACAAACACACAGACGTTTTTTTTTAGGTTTTCGGAAAAAATATAAAACCCTAGCCGACAACCCACGTCCTCCAGGTCGCCGCCGCTTCGCCGGCCGCCGCCACGCACCGAAGTGTTCGGTTGTCGTATTTTTCTCCGTCGTTCTCAATCCTTCGACGGATCTA
>BMAC01000419.1:573437-624234 GCA_014905375.1 Phtheirospermum japonicum | reverse complement strand
TGTCTAGAATGGTAGTTGAGGAGAATGAGGGGGAGAAATTTATGATTAATGATCTTTTTCCTTATGAAAATGTTTTTAATCTTGAGCAATTAGTCACCCCTTGGTATGCTGATATTGTGAATTATCTTGTTTGCAAAATTGTGCCTAACCATTTATCCTACCAAGAAAGGAAGAGATTTTTGAGCAAATTCAGGGACTACTTTTGGGATGACCCCGACGTTTTCAAACGCTGCAAGGATGGTCTAAATAGGAGGTGCATTCCGAACGACGAAATGGGGAGCATTCTCCATTTCTTCCATGACCTTGGAGGGCATTTTGGAGCTCAAAAGACGGCGTTCAAGGTGTTACAAGCCGGATTTTACTGGACAAGTTTATTTGCTGATGCGTTTGAATACTGCAAAACTTGTGACGATTGCCAACGGACCGGAAACATAGGTAAGCGGAACGAAATGCCCCAGGTACCCAACCAAGTGGTGGAGATTTTTGATGTTTGGGGGATAGACTTTATGGGACCCTTCCCTAAGAGTGGAGATTTTGAGTACATCCTTGTTGGTGTCGACTATGTGTCAAAATGGGTGGAATCAATTCCTACTCGAAGAGCTAATGCAGAAGTTGTTCTCAAATTCCTCCAAGAAAATATTTTCAGTAGATTCGGGGTGCCGAAGTCGATAATAAGTGATGGGGGGAGCCATTTTTGTAACAAGGCTTTCGAAAAGTTGATGAAGAAGTATGGAGTTCGACACAAGGTAGCTACGCCTTACAACCCTCAAACGTCTGGCCAAGTCGAAACGATCAACCGCCAGCTTAAAGCCATTCTCGAGAAAACAGTCAGGCCAAGTCGAAAGGATTGGGCAGTCAAACTTGTCGACGCACTGTGGGCATACTGAACAGCCTACAAGACAGTGCTTGGAATGAGCCCTTTTCGCCTAATCTATGGGAAGGCTTGCCATTTGCCCGTTGAGCTGGAACATCGAGCTGGTTGGGAAATTCGGAAATTGAACATGAATTATGACGAGGCTGGCCAGTACAGGAAGTTGGAACTAACTGAACTAGAGGAGATAAGAAACGAGTCTTATGACACTGCATGGAGGAAAAAGAAAATGACCAAAGTCTACCATGAYCGRAAACTCGTCAATAAGCATTTGGAGGTCGGTAAGTTAGCCCTAGTCTTTAACTCACGGTTTAAACTCTTTCCAGGGAAACTAAAATCAAAGTGGAGTGGACCGTTCGTTATAAAAGAAATCAACGAGTTTGGCGCTGTTACCCTTTACGATGAGAAGCGAAATTCAACATTTCAAGTTAATGGGCACCGAGTGACGTTGTACCGTGACGTAGAATCATCAAATCAAGATCGCGAAGAATGGGCGGTGGGAGACCCACCTCCGCTGGCAATTTAATCACGGAACAATTGCGTCGAGAAATCGACGTTAAAAGATGCGCTTCTTGGGAGGCAACCCAAGCTACTGTATTTTCTTTATTTTTAATTTTCTTTTATTTTATTTATTTCTTTTTCTCTACTTTCTGTAAGTTTTGAATAGGATTTGGGTCAGGGATAAGTCCAAATTCATTTTGAAGGGAGGAAAATCGCTAAAATCAACCTGCAGCCGCGTCGACCGACGCAGCGTCGACGCGGCGTTGACGCGTCCCTGGCGCACGCGTCGAATGACGCGTCTTTGATGCGGAAACGAAGCTGTCGGGCGCGCGCGTCGACCGATGCAGCGTCGACGCCACCTGTGCGCGTGGAAAATTTTGGTAAGTTTTAGCTGTGATTTTTGGGAGTTTTATTCTAATTAGGAGAGTGGATTTAAGGGATTTATTTGCACAAAATTTGTCAATATTGGGGGCAAGATCTTGTGTCTTAATGGAGTTCTAATTAGATAAGGAGACTAAATTATCAAGGCTTTAGCCCCCCCACTCTTTATTTCATTATTTTCAAGGCTTTTCATCTTTTCTCTCCCCCCAATTATTTTCTCCCCCAATCCTTTTTCCTCAACATGAGGCCGGTTCCAAGAAACACCAAGAACCACGAGAAGAGGTGGATGTTGAGGGAGGAACACGATAAGAAGGTGGACCAGCTGCATGATGAGGTCGAGAAGGTGAACGATTTGGTCGGAAATAATCAGTTAGATGAGGTTCACTATACCCTCCAACTCGAAGCTTTTAAGCAGCAGTTGGGAAGGGAGGAGGCAATCAACGATGGGTTGAGGGACATGAACCTTCAACTAAGGACCACCATTCAGCGCTTGAGGGGGATAGAGCACGACCTCGCACAGCAAAGGGAGGACCTTGACGAACGCACCTTGACCAAAGACGAGCTCCGTGACSCACTTCTCCTAGCTCGAGAGACGATTRCCACCTTGACTAAAAGCAACGATGAGATGATGTGGGAAATGATGAGTTTAGCGGGGGARAAYGATGTGAAGGACAAGYGGSTGAAGGAAGCGGAGGCCGAGATGATCGAGATAAAGGAGGCGGCAGCCGAGATAGCGATGGTGACTCAAGATAGCATACGTTTATTACAACGTAACCATACACTCCGTGGRGARAAGGTTKCCCTTTTGAAKCGAATCGAGGARTTGGAGGCCTMCATCGAAGAGTTCAACGTGCAGRCCARAGMGAACGAGGGGAGTTTSGATTTTTGGAWGYGACGCTTGGATGAGGCTAGCGAGAAGATCGTCGCGTTAGAGCTTTTGGGCCCCAAATTCCCTTAGATTTTAGGGGCTTGCAATTATTTATCTATCATGTTTTTCATTATCGAGTCGTGGAATTGTCCTTCCACCTTATCCTGTTTCGTTTAGTTTCAATTTCGTTTAATTTCGTCTGTCTACGTATTTTATTTTGGCAATAAATAAATTTTATTTCTCGTATGCCTTGCTCTTTCATATTTCTTGCATTGGACGTTTTTATTTTCTGAGTTTGTGCAGTTGTCCATGGTTAATTATCACTTATAACAAGGGGACAATCGCTGGAATACGGACGGTGACATTTTTCGCGCCCTGCTGTCGCGTCGACCGACGCTAGCATCGAAGCTTAGTCGACGCACTGCTGATTCGCGTCGGTCGGCGCTATGTCGACACCTTGTCGACGCCGCCTGCGTTTCGCGATCGGGCTGCCCTGGGCGGACACTTCAATGGCCGTTTCGTTCGATGATTTGCTAAGGAGCAGTGGCAATGATCTAATATATTAATTATTGCTGATTCTTATTTATTTTATTTTGTTTTTTTTGTTTTTTTTTGAGGACGATTCCATTCACGCGGTTCTAAGAACGTAAGTTGCACAACTTCAATGAACAAGCCTCGACCAGTCATTTCAGGGACGTTCTCTTACCCTTCCTGTGTTTGATTTTCTTTTCTTTATATTTATGTCAATCAGGGGATTGCCGGTTTTTCAAGAGGGGGGGATGGTTGAGGAGTATGATTATTGTGCAAATTTTTGAATTTTACGTGATTGTGTTGGCTATTTCTACGCTAAATTGTGTTTGTATGGCATGTCTGTCGAAGTTAGCTATTTATGAATTGAAGTTTTTGTCTTTGAGCGTACATAAGTGCATAATTCTTTTCAAATTATTATTTATATATTATAAAATGGTACTTGGACGCAATTGATTTCACAAAACTTTTAAAAAACAGCGTCAATTCAAAAACTTTTTCATGCAAAAAGCCAGTGAGTAGCCTGAGTGTTTATCATCTTTGCAAGTACTTGATTGAGCTTTGATTTGAGATCTCTTTGAAACCGCTGTGTGTAGTTGACTTGGAAAATGACGATAAGGCACAAATAAAACCCTATTCCGGCCATATTCACAAATTAGTAGTCACTATAAATTTCGAATGAGCCAATCATAGCCAAATAATCCATGCCTTTAGCCAATGAGTGATTTTATCGAAGAGACCCCTACAACCCATTAAAAGCGTGGGGTAGGAGTTCGTAATTTTTTTATTGGTTATTAGTGTTTTGGAGTTTTTAAAAGGGATTTATGAATTTTTTATAATAAAGGATCACCATCCTTAAAAAAAAAAGAAAAAAAAAAGAGATAAGAAGGATGGTGAATTGTGTTAGTCATTGCCTACGCGTTAACGAAGGCTTGTGTCTGTTATTTATTTTATTTTATGAGCCTACTGATTAGAAGGCATGAGTTGTGTAAGAAGCAGGTTATGAGCTTCAATTGTGATTATGTGGTTCGAGCTTCACGTCGGTTTAGAGTTTCGAGTTGGGAAATAGCCTATGTTTAAAGGCTACGTTATGAGTGTTTAGTGAGGTTTAATTTTTGAACGAGGTGAAACGTATTGCTTCTTGATTAGAATAGGTTTGGTGAGTTATTGATCACGTTAGATCATGAGTTAGCCACACGACTTATATTCCATACCCGTCCAAAGAGCCTTACATTACAACCCGAAAAGACCTTTCCGATTCTTTGTTCGACAACACACTTAATTTGCGATTGAAAAGAGATTGATATTTGGTGCTTGTTTATTGTGCTTGTATTTGTTCGATTTGAGCGTATACACGTCCTATGCAGCAATGCTCGAGTGCTTTTGAGCGTACACACCTTATATTTCCTTTTTGTGAGGATGCATGAATTCGATTTTGAAGCAACAATGTAATACGGGTGGAGTGTTTGAGGTTGCATTGCATGTACCTATATTTTCAAAATTATTTAAGTAGCATAGCACGACTCATTGCTTGGACTAATTTTAATTTCTTGCTATACTTTGAATTTATCGTTTGTTCGAGGACGGACAAACCAATTAAGCGTGGGGTAGTTGATTAGCACATATTTGTCCTTATTTTTAGTAGGTTTATTACTTGTTTTTCTTATTGTTTTTGGTATAAGTTGGGTAGTTTAAGCTCTATTTTGTATATTTTAACTCTCAGCTTATTTTACCGTGTTTTGATCTAGATTGATGCAAATAAGTGATTATTTGTGGTTTTTCACTTTACAGCTAAGTAACCGGACGAGTTCAGCGCATAATCGGATATTCACGAAATGAAGAACGAGCTTTCCGGTGAACGAGTAGCAAGCAGATAGGAAGAGACGGAAGCAGGCGCGCAGCCGCGTCGACTGACGCAACCGTCGATGCTCCGTCGACGCGAGTCATGACCTACGTCGGTCGACGCAGCATCAACGCAACGTCGACGTTACCTGCTGAAGCGTCGATGTCGACGCGTCTATGTCGATGCAACGTCGACGCTACCTGCTGAAGCGTCGATGTCGATGCATCTCTGTCGACGCAGCGTCGACGCTACTTGCTGAAGCATCGATGTCGACACACACCGTCGACGCACCTGCCCAGCCGACGTGCGCCCCAAGCAGCATCGACGCCGAGTACCGGCACGCGTCGGTCGACGCACCGTCCACGCTCCATCGACGCGATGGCCCAGAATCGGGAATTTTAGGGTTTCTTATGCTCCAAGTCAAGGGACTTCTATTTGAACCCTTCTAAGTCCGTCCCAAAGGATATACCCCGATATATATACACTGAATCCTTGATCGTGAGGTTGGAGAACAACACCTATCACATCCAGTTAACAACAAGTGATCAAGATTGAAGATTCGTGGATCATCAAGCCTCAATTRTCCGTTCGTGATCCGTTCTTCGATCAAGATCATTCACCCCTCCGGAGTAGCTAGAGATTTTACTACGCTTACTAGTTTAATAAGTAATCTAAACCTTTTATTCGCTTTCTTAGTTTTAATTTATGCAATTAAGTAGTAGTTCTAATATTTGTTCTTGAGTTATTTGATGTTACAACTCTTAGATACTTTTGGTAATAAACTCGTAATCCTAGTTTAATTATTGCTTAGTTATTATTCATGCTTGGATTGGTTATTTCGATTACTTTTCGTCTAGATAATTGCTGCTTATATTGCTAGTTGATCTTGCTCAAAGTTCTTAGAATAATTACTCTAGGTTATATTGCTGAATTAGATTACTTAGTTTTAATTAGTGTTCATGCTTTTTAAATTCTTAGTTAATAAAAACAATCAAATACCCCCCCCCCCCCCCCCCCCCCATTGTATGTGAATTTAAGTTGAACAAACAGTTTGAGAATTCCGATTGTATGTTCCTCGAGAGACGACTCGAGTCAAGTTGCCAAACTACGCGCGACCCCGTTCTCTTGCGGGCAAGCTATTGATCTTTTGACAACTTTTCATAAGTAGGCAACACAAAAGCTTGAATCAGCTGCGTCTTAGCAATGCAAAGCCAAAAGCTCCTTCTTCTCAGAAGTTCAACGACAACTGCTACAATTGTGGTAAACCTGAACACAGGTCTAAGGACTGTCTCAAGCCAAAGCAAAAGAAGGCCAAGTCGAGTGCCCACTTAGCCGAGAAAGAGATAACTAGTGATGATCTTATTGCTGTTATCACTGAGGAAGCTAATATGGTCAAAAACTGTGGTCAATGATTCATCGACACTGCTGCAACCGCCTATGTGTGTGCAGACCGGAGCTTGTTCTCCAAACACCATCCCTGTGAGGGAAAGAATTTGAAAATGGGAAACGAAGCCTCTTCGCAAGTTGCAGGTGTTGGTTTGGTTGTCCTCAAAATGACCTCCGGCAAGGAGATCACTTTGAATGAGGTGCTGCACGTTCCGGACATCCGGAAGAATTTAGTCTCTTGTTCAATTCTAGTTAGTCATGGTTTTAAACTTGTATTTGAGGCTAATAAGTTTGTATTGTCTAAGTTTGGAACACCTCTGGGTAAGGTTTACCTTACTGATGGATTGTTCAAACTCAGTGTAATGGCTACACGCCCAAAACCTGTCATTAATAAAATTACTTCTGATTCCTCTTACTTGACTGAGTGCTCCAGTTTATGGCATTGTAGATCAGGCCACGTTAATCTAAATGCAATAAAATGATTGTCAAATCACAATTTGCTTAAAGTAAATGAATTTGTAAATAAAAGTAAATGTGAGATTTTTGTACAAGAAAAAATGACTAAGTAACCATTTAAATCGGTACAAAGGAGCACGACACCTCTAGAATTAATTCACACGGATGTATATGATTTGAAGTTTGTGCAAACCAAAGGTGGGAAAAAAAATATTTCATTACTTTTATTGGCGATTGCATAAGGTTTTGTTACCTTTACCTTTTGAGAGGTAAAGATGAGGCTATTGAAGCTTTTAATAACTTCAAAAGTGAACCCGAAAATCAACTTAACTGAAAAATCAAATCTATTCGAAGTAATAGAGGAGGGGAATACGTATCTCCGTTTGAGGAGTTGTGCAACGAAAGTGGCATAATGCATCAAACTATAGCTCCGTATGCACCTTAATCTAACATCGTTGCCAAACGAAAGAATCGTACTTTGAAAGAGATGATGAATGCGTTGTTGATTAAAGGTAGGTATGAAACTCCCTATGAGTTGTGAAAAGGTAGGAAACCTTCTTATAAATACCTCAAAGTGTGGGGGTGTTTAGCGAAGGTAGAAGTGCCTCTACCAAAGCAGGTGACAATCGGACCCAAAATGGTTTATTGGGTTTTTATTGGTTATGTACTAAATAGTAGCGCCTATCGATTTATAATTCATAAGTCAGATGTTCCGGACATGAATGTCGGAACTACTATTGAGTCAAGTAATGCTATATTCTTTGAAGATATATATCCTTGTAAGGATAAAGTTGCATCCAGTTCAAACACTGGTAATGCTGAAGTAACTGCAAGTCACGAACTTGTGGGGGTTGAACCTAAGTCTCGTAAATGACCTGGTTCAAAACTTGAAGCTCTAACTCCCAGACGGAGTACTAGAGCTAAAGTTGCGAAGGATTTCGGTCCCGAATATGTGGTTTTCCTCTTGGATGAAGAACCAACTTTATTAAAAGAAGCTTTTTCCAGGACCGATAGTTTATTTTTGAATGAAGCTGTTCAGAGCGAGATCGATTCGATCATGCAGAACCATACATGGATTCTGACTTTTACCAGAAGGTTGTAAACCTTTGGGGAGTAAATGGATTCTGAAATGAAAGTTCAGGGCTGATGGATCAATCGATAAGTATAAAGCTCGTGTGGTTGTGAAAGGATTTCTCCAGAAGGAGGGATATGATTTTTTAATACATACTCTATTGTGACTAGAATTACCTCTATCCGGGTATTTCTAGCGATTGCTGCTTTGCACAATCTTGAGATTCACCAAATGGATGTAAAAATAGCTTTTCTAGATGGCAATTTAGAAGAGGAGATCTATACGGAACAACTTGAGGGTTTTGTAAAACCTGGACAAGAAAGAAAGGTGTGCAAACTGGTTAAGTCTTTATATGGTTTGAAACAAGCACCTTTACAATGGCACTTGAAATTTGATGAAGTGGTGATGTCAAATGGCTTCAAGATAAACGAGTGCGACAAGTGTGTCTAAATTAAGAATACTAATGACGGTTTTGTTATAATATGTCTTTATGTAGATGATATGTTAATCATCGGTAGTAACCTACAAGTGATTAATGAGACAAAGCTCAAGTTAAAAAGGAATTTTGACATAAAAGATCTGGGAGTTGCTGACATAATTCTTGGTATAAGAATTATAAGAACTCTAGATGGAATTGTCTTGTCACAATCTCATTACATTGAGAAAGTAATCAAGAAATTCAATGCTTACGATAGTCTTCCAGCAAAGACACCGTTGGAACTCAATGTTCACTTAAGTAAGAAAAGAGGTAACCATGTTGCGTAGGAAGACTATGCTAGGATCATTGGATGTCTGATGTACATCATTAATTATACAAGACCTGATCTAGCTTGCTCGGTAAATAAACTAAGTCATTATACGAGCAATCCAAGTGGAGAACACTGGAAAGTGCTTGTGAGAGGTTTGAGATACTTAAAGTATACTCTGAACTTTGGGCTACATTATGGTAAATACCCTAGGGTACTTGAAGGTTACTGTGATGCAAACTGTATATCCAACTCAAAGGACTCATTGTCGACAAGTGGGTATGTGTTAGTAATAGGGGGAGGAGTTGTTTCTTAGATATCCACTAAACAGACCTGTATAGACCGATCCACCATGGAATTTGAGTTTATCTCTTTGGACAAAGCAGGTGAAGAAGCAGAATGGCTTCATAACTTTCTGGAAGATATTCCATATTAGGAGAAACCCGTGCCTCCAGTAATGAATCACTGCGATAATCAAGCTGCTATTGGAAGGGCAAAAAGTGGTTTGTATAATGGTAAGTCTCGACATATTCATCGGAGACATAACACCGTAAGACATTTGATACGAGTGGGGTTATCTTAGTTGACTACGTAAAGTCAATAGATAATCTAGCGGATCCGTTCACTAAAAACATAGCTCGAGATCAAATGTATAAGTTGCTAGAAGGAATGGAGTGAAATCCACATCTTAAAGATGATTGTAGTGGAAACCCAACCATGATGAGTGGATATCCCACAAACTTGGTACAATGCGAAAACCAAACTATAAAAGTCTGGGTAAGTAAAACTCTACGATCTTATTCCCTAACGGCAAAAGTAGAGTTTTAATCTGTCACGTGGTGAGGATAAATCTCTGATTTTTAATGATTCTTGTGCAGATCTTTGACTTGAGTATGACAGAATACTCGGTTTAAGAATCACCTATGTAAGCGAGAAGTGAGGGCTGCTTCTACTGAATGCTTATGAATCCAAAGAAGTTATCCATGGCCAGAAACGGACACAAACGTGAGAACAGAAAAATTCTGAGACCTTAGTGGGTTGGTACTATTGTCTAGTATACATAAAGGAGAATAGTTCAAGAATTATGTTCACTAATCCGCTGGTATACTCGGTAGTATTAACTAAGGAGGTTCAAGGCCACAATGTCGGGTTGTGGAGCCTGAAGTACTGTACATCCAAGCCCTCGTCCACATCTGGGGTATGTCAGGGAGTTCGTGTAAAATTATAACTAGGGCTTTCTTGTTATAAATAGCCTGGCTGTGTAATTCTAGCCCTCTCTCAAAATTATTATACTACAAACTCCTGGCTTGGTAGCACCCCCAGACGTAGTCAGAATCTCTCTCTGGCGAATTGGGTAAACAATTTCTTGTGTCTTTTTTTTGCTTCTCTTTTCATCATATTACTTTTAATCCTAACAACTGGTATCAAGAGCAAGGTTCGGTGAGAACATGATGGGTGACGAAAAATCACCAAGTGAGAAGTTTGACGGAACAGATTACGGGTTCTGGAAGATGCAGATCGAGGATTACCTGTACGGTAAAGATCTATATCAACCTCTGGGTATGAAACCAGAGGCCATGAAAGAGGACGATTGGAAATTGTTGGACAGAAAGGCGATGAGCGTGGTGCACTTGTCGCTGTCCAGAAATGTTGCTCTCCACACAACTAAGGCAAAAACTACGAAAGAGATGTTAAAGACGTTATCAGAGATGTACGAGAAGCCATCGGCAGCGAACAAGGTTCATCTAATGCGACATCTTTTCAACCTAAAGATGTCAGAGGGTAATGCGGTTGCCGACCATCTCAACGAGTTCAACATGATACAAGCCCAATTGAGCTCGGTTGATATTGATTTTGATGATGAGGTCCAAGCCCTAATCTTGTTGTCCTCTTTACCAGAAAGCTGGAGCGAAACGGTTACCACTGTTAGTGCTTCAGCGTAGGAGGAGAAGATGAAGTTTGACGAAGTTAGACATCTGATTATTAGTGAAGAAATTCGCAGAAGAAAACCGGGCATAACTTCAGGGTCAGCTTTGAGTACAGATAATAGGAGGCGATCACAATCAAAGGGTAAATTTAATCGAGGTAGACCAAAATCAAGGGGCAGAAGCAAGCTAAGAAAGGATAAGAGTGAGATCAAGTGTTGGAATTGTGACGAGTTAGGTCACTACCAGAACCAGTGCAAAGCACCATTGTAGAAGAAGGACAACAAATCAGCTAACACAACAATAGAAGATATTGCAGACGCACTTATTTTGAGTGGAGCAGTCCATTAGAATCGTGGGTTTTGGATTCAGGTGCATCGTTTCATTCTTGCAGTAGTGCTGAGGTCATGGAACAGTATACGTCTGGCAATTTTGGGGAGGTTTACCTTGCTGATGATGAGCCGCTAAAAATTGTGGGAAAGGGAGATGTTCAGATCAATACTCCAAATGGTTCCGTATTGCAGCTATGCAATGTGAGACACATTCCTGGTTTGAGGAGAAATCTACTTTCAGTAGGGTAGCTAGATGACGAAAGTTATGTGGTGACCTTTGACTGTAGTAACTGGAAGATAACCAAAGGAGCCATGGTGATGGCTCGAGGAAAGAAGGAGGGTATGTTGTATATGACAACTAGTACCAAAGATTGCATTGTTATTACAGGAAAAAATATTGATGCGGATTTATGGCATATTCGACTTGTCCACATAAGTGAGAAGGGGATGAAAGAACTGTGTTTGAAGGGTAAGCTAGAAGGACTCAAGACAATTGATGTTGGTTTGTGTGAGGATTGTGTCTTCGGTAAACAGAAAAGAGTGAGTTTTTCGAAGGGTGACAGAACCTTAAAGAAGCAGAAGTTGGAGTTGGTACACAGTGACTTATGGGGACCAGCGCCAGTAACATCTCTTGGTGTGCATCATACTACATGACTTTCGTTGATGATTCTACAAGAAGGTATGGGTTTACTTTCTGAAAAATAAATCTGATGCATTTGATACTTTTAGAAAGTGGAAAGCCCTTATATAAAATGAAACAGGTTTGAAAGTAAAGTGCTTAAGATCTGACAATGGCGGAGAGTACGAGCTTAGAGAATTCAAAGAGTATTGTGCTACAAATGGAATTCGCATGAAAAAGACCCTGAGAGGAACCCCTCAGCAGAACGGAGTGGCAGAGCGAATGAACAGAACTCTGAATGAGCGTGCCAGATGTATGCGGTTGAAGTCAGGTTTACCAGAGATGTTTTGGGCAGATGCAGTTAACACAGCTGCATTCCTGGTTAATAGAGGACCATCAGCTCCTTTGGAGAATGTCATACCGGAGGAGGCTTGGAGTGGTAAGGAGATGTCATATTTAATGAACAGGTTTTGTACAAGGATAGGATGGGTGCACCAGATTCTGAAAGTGCAGGTACTCAAGTTGTAGAGTTAGATATTTCTAACTTAGGTGGGAGAAAAGCATTTCAAAATGGCCAGGAGGTTGTTGAGGTTGATCCGAGAACACCACCAGTTCCGTTGAGAAGGTCTACAAGAGTGCGAGGATCACCAGATAAGTTCACACTATCAAATTATTACTTATTGTTGACTGATGGTGGTGAACCTCAATGTTACACAGAGGTTTCACATTGTAAGACCAGAAGCAAATGGAGGCTTGATATGGATGAATAGATGGACTCCTTGATGTCCAATGACACTTGGGGTCTTGTTGAGCTCCCAAAAGGAAAGAAGGCGCTCCATAATAAGTGGGTCTACAGAATTAAAGACGAGGCTGATGGGAGCAAACATTACAAGGCAAGGCTGGTTGTGAGATGGTTTCAGCAGAAATAAGGTATTGATTATACAGATATTTTTACTCCTGTTGTAAAACTAACCACTATTCGAATGGTTTTGAGTATGGTTGCTGCAGAGAACTTACTGCTAGAGCAGATGGATGTAAAAATAGCTTTTCTCCATTGTGATTTGGAGGAAGACATATATATGAACCAACCATAGGGATACTTGTCGAGAGGTAACGCCGATCTAGTGTGTAAACTGAAAAAGAGCTTGTATGGTTTGAAACAGGCTCTGAGATAGTGGTACAAGAAGTTTGACAAGTTCATGCTTGATATTGACTTCGTCTGATGCAATGCTGACCATTGTTGCTACTTCAAGAGGTTTGATGATAGTTATATCATATTATTGTTATATGTTGATGACATGTTGATAGCAAGTTCTTGTGCTCTAGAAGTGGATAGATTGAAGAAGAAATTGTCAGAATGGTTTGCTATGAAAGACCTTGGAGACGCCAAGCAGACTTTGGGTATGCGGATTACTCGAGACTTGGTGGGAGGAAAATTGTACCTTTCTCAAGCAGAATACATCGGGAAGGTGTTGAAAAGATTCAATATGGAGAATGTCAAGCCAGTGAGTATCCCGCTAGGTAGTCATTTCAAACTATCTAGCAAAGGGTCTCCTAGCAGTGATGAAGAGTGTGCCTATATGCAGAGGGTTCCCTACGCTTCAGCAATTGGTAACATCATGTACGTGATGGTGTGCACGAGACCAGACATTGCTCATGCGGTGGGAGTGGTTAGTCATTTTATGAGCAATCCGGGTAGACAATATTGGGAAGCAGTGAAGTGGATCCTTAGGTACTTGAGAGGTACCAAAGAGAGAGCCCTATGTTTTGAGGGCAAAGGCGTTGAGCTTGCAGGATACACTGATATAGACTTAGCATCGAGTGACCTTGACAGAAGGAGAAGTACTACCGGGTACGTATTTACTTTGGGTGGTACAGCGATATCTTGGGCTTCTAAGTTGCAGAAGGTTGTGGCTCTATCTACCGCAGAAGCAGAGTATGTAGCAGTGACAGAGTCTAGTAAAGAGATGGTATGGATGCAAAATTTCTTGGGTGAGTTGGGAAAAGAGCAGAAAAATGGTATCCTGTACAGTGATAGTCAGAGTGCTATTTTCTTGACTAAGAATATGGAATTTCATTCAAGAAAAAAGCACACTGAGTTGAAGTATCACTACATACGCTATCTCTTAGAGGAGAAGATCTTGCAGCTAGTGAAGATTCGTGGAATTGACAATCCTGCTGATATGTGACTAAGGTTGTGCCCTTGAAGAAGTTGAAGCTATGCATGGCTTCATCTGGTCTTGGAACTTGAGAGGAAGTCTTGGCGCTACTGAATTTATGAGTTACATTGAGAAAATGTAGAGGTGGTTAAATTCGAGATCAGTCTCCAGGTGGGAGATTGTTGGGTTGTGGAGCCTGAAGTACTGTACATTCAAGCCCTCGTCCACGTCTGGGAGTATTTTAGGGAGTTCGTGTAAAATTATTACTAGAGTTTTCTTGTTATAAATAGCCTGACTGTGTAATTGTAACCCTATCTCAAAATTATTATAGTACAAACTCCTGGCTTGGCAGCGCCCCCAGACGTAGTCAGAATTTCTCTCTGACGAATTGGGTAAACAATTTCTTGTGTCATTTTTATTACTTCTCTTTTCATCATATTACTTCTAATCCTAACACACAAGCCACCTATCCCTATTCTCTATTGTCTCTTATGGACTGAGCTACGTATTTGAATACATTGTTTTTCTTTTTTGGATATTCTCACTCATGTGGGGGATTATTGTTAAAATTGATTTAATCCTTTTAATGGTGCAATGAAAGTTCGTCATAACGAATTATGTGGGATCGATCTACGTTTCGTGTAGATAATTGTAGCATTTTGAATTTCTCAAATACTAATAGTGAGTGAGAAATAACACTTCGAAGTTGAACGATTGCTGACTAGTGTATTATTGTTTATCCCACATTGAATTTTAATCAATGTGGAAGGGAGTTTAAAAATGATTACATTTTATGAGTGGACATCAAGTGGGACAGCGGGTATTGTGGACTTTGGGTGAACAAAGCTCACGCGGGCCCTCGAACTTGGGTTTGCCCGTCCGACTTCGGCGGAATCAGAGGCAGAGCCGAGCGGAGTCGAGCCCGAGCCCGGACCTTGGACCTTGGGCCTTGGGACTTGGGTCTTGGGCAATTGGTTCGATTGGCTAGTCCGATTTGGGTGGTCCGTATGGGTGTCCCGGTTCAACCCATGCTACATTTTTAGCTGTGTACATTTTGAACGTACGAAAATGAACACGCTCCTGACCGTTCAGATACGTTTCCAACATACAAAAACGGTAAGAACAACACCTGACCGTTCAGGTATGTTTCAAACATACAGTAACGTCATGCAACTTAATGCATGAACGTTACCAGCTGACCATGTTTATTGCTGCCATTTTGAACGCCATATTGCAGTCATTTATGGACGTCATTATGCTGCAGCTGGTGGAACCCCTATATAAGGGTGAGAGGTCCTTGATTCATAACACACCTCAGAAACACGGAACACACATACAACACAATACAACACACAGTTTCTGCACATTTTCTCATTGCTCAGTCCAAGTTCTTCGAGTTCGCCGGAGCTCTAGTATTAATGGTGTTGTTATACCAGAGACGAAGTCGTTTTATATTTGGGGATGAATTGCCAAAACCGAAGAGTACTACCGGGGCAATTTCGTCTTCCGGAAAGAGTGTAAAACTCGACTCGACTTAAAGTTTCTTTCTTTTATTTTCCATCTTCTAATTACAGTGATATTTATACTCCCAGTTTGTGCTCACAAATTCCAACAAAGGTCGTACGGAAGACCCGGCACATGACCGCATCAGAAAATCTGTGTAAGGTAGCCGCAATCTCAAATCGGCTCAAATGGTCTCACGGGTCTGTTGTCCCATTATACTCAAAGCCCATAGACCGATAAGAGGCCGGTAGGTTATCATGCATGACTACCTACGTGAAGGGAGTGCTTCTCTGTGCCTGGCCTGCACCCGTGCCCGCCATTTTTCGTTTAACTTTCCTAACGTCTCGTTGCATATTTTGCATCTGCTCGGTGAGGTCTGGGTTAGTTTTGCTTGAAGTTTCACTTTGTGAAGCAGAAAAGCTCTCTTCGTCTTCCTGGGGGGGGTGCTTTCTGGCCATACACTGGGCCGTCCGAGGTGGCTCCGTCTCCGGCGGCTGGGTTACCTAGGGGGGTGGTGACGAAAGTTCAGCAAAATTTTTTTTCCACAACCACCTCCACTGCCTTGACGATGAGGTCAGATAATTGCCTCAAAAATGAATCATTCAGCGATCCTCCTTCTACTTGTGGGGCTCCTCCTGAAGGGGGTTGCGTTATGCTCGGCTTAGTTGGTGCTGATAGTCCTGCTGTCTCCAGTATGCCCGTTGGCGTAGCAGAACTTGGCGTACCGCCCATCTCCACCACCAGGTTTCGCCTGTGTCCGTCTGATGCCATACTTCTTTCTCACGTCTTAGCTTTGTTCAACTTTTACACAGCGGCGTCAATTATTTCGCCTTGAAAATTACACCAATAACACCTACTCCTTTCCCTGAGAATATTCCGACCTGCTCCAACAAAAACACGTTAGAAAGGACCATCGGGGGTTTTCCGATGAAAAATTTTTCGATTCTTAAGTCAGCTAAACGTTTTAGATCGAAATAACCAAAATCGGGAGAAGAATGTTTAGAATGTCATACCTTTCTCAACCTTGCAATTAATATATTTGTATTGAAATATTAAAAATTTACATTGTTTTCATTAATATTCCATTGACCAAGAGATGAATTGGTATTTCAAGAAATATGAATTAAGGGTATATTTGAAAATGACAAATTAATAATGACAAACACTTGTGTTGGGCCAGATTAATGGGTCATGACCCGTTAGGCCATCTGACCCGATACTATAATTTATTAATTTTTGTACTGTGATGTATTGTAAAGTATTAATTTTTCATAAATCTCTAACCCGTGTTATGATGTATTTGATTTTTGTACTGTAATGTTTTTGTATTATAATGTATTTGTTTTTTATTATAATGTATTGATTTTTGCTTATAATGTATTGGTATGAACTTTTGGTGTAACGAATGATTCGTTAGTTCGGCCTAATAAGAATGTTGCTTATTAATAATATATTAAATATGATAATTAGACTATTTTTATGGGATAGACAAAAATGGAATATTTAACAATTTGTGTCACAAGCGAGGAGCATTTGAAAGTTATTATTTTTTTTTTTCTTTTTAATCAGTAGACCTATGTATATGAAATCTTCTAAATGAGGTAGTTACCACGTTATATTGATGTTCAAATAAATTAGTTTTCCAATGAAGGTGGTATTGATACTCACAATCAGAAACTGTCGGGAAAAAGTTAATGTACAGTAATTATAACTTTTTTCATACAAGAAAAGTATATATATAATAATATATATTAAGTGTCCCATGTGTATACTGCATGCCGAGAAAAGGCTATAGCTAGAGCCTCATACTAGGTACTAAAGAACAGCTGGCTTTTGTCATGAATGGTTACTTACAGTACATTAATTCTGCTGCTGTACTATTATTATTATTATTGTGATGCAATTAAATTTTTAGGTCATCGAGAATTGTAATTAGATAGTCTTGAGCATTCCTCTCGAATCAGAATGATTTGTAAAAAACTTAAATCGAATTGTCCGACGTAGGTACTCCAACGACCAAATCAAAAATGTATATACATGTTAGAGACTAAAATAGCATAATAATAAGATAAATTATTCAACTCCAACGACCAAATCAAAAATGTATACTCCCTCCGTTTCATAATATAAGTCGTTTTAGAGTAAAATTTTTGTTTCACAATATAAGTCGTTTTGCTTTCACACAAATTTAGGAGAAGAAAGAAAGAAAAAGGTAAAAAGTGAATTGGGAATTAAGATATTTGAGGAGAGAGAGAAAGAAAAAGGTAAAAAGTGAATTGTGAATTGAAATATTTGAGTAGAGAGAGTAAGATAAAAGGAAGTTGGGTAGTTTACGAAAATAAAAATTAAATATTTATTCATTTATCTAGGTTTCTTAATAAGTGTGTGTTTTTCCAAAACGACTTATATTGTGAAACAGAGGGAGTATATGTTAGTGACTAAATAGCATAATAATAAGATAAATTATTCAACTTAAAGTTCAGAATAAATTATGTATCCCCTTATAAATGTATTATAGAATGTGTTTCACGAGAATGAGAGCTTCTGTCTCTTACGAGATAGAACAGAAAACTCAAACCAATTAGGATTTTTCCAGTCGAGATTCGAATACCTTTCCAAAAGAGATATTACAAAAATTTAAGGTTAGATATAGGGTTGGAAAATATATCGAAAATATCGGTATACCGGTGATACCATACCAAAATTTATCGAAAATATCATAAAATTCGGTATATCGTGATTTTTGGAACGATATGATACCATACTGAAAATTAACGGTATGATATTTTCAAAATTGACTGTATACCCTTATATACCGATATATCGGAAAAAATACAAAACATACAAAAAATACATATCTAAAATTAGGTATACCGTTACCGTACCCAAAAAAATACAAAACAAACTCGGTGTACCGTTACCGTACCAAAACTTCTGGTATACCGAGATTTTGGCACGGTATCGGTATCTAATTTTTCATATCGACCGAAAATTTCGGTATGGTATTTTCTCATACCGAAAAATTAGGTATGGTATGCGGTATGGTATGAATATTACGGTATGCCGTACCGACCCACCCCTAGTTAGATCTCCATAACCAACCAAGTCATTAGGGCCTGTTTGGACTAACACTCATTGAAATTATGAATTCTGATATTCAAAGTCCTATGGTATTCAGAATTATGTGAATAGTAAAAATTATTATTTGTTATAGGATTCAAAATTCTTTACTTTTTACTGTAGATGTCAAATCATGTTTGAAAAGTAGATGATAATGTATTATTATATTGTATTTAATATCAAATCATGTCAGAAAAGTGGATGATAGTATATTATTATATTGTATTTAATAATATTTAATTATTTAGTTGTAAGATATTGTTGTTTGAGTATTTAATTTTTTAGTTTTCCAACAAACGAGTATTTGGTATTACGAACTCCGAATCCAGGATTCAGAATCCTAGCCCAAAACTTTCAGAATCAACCAGGTCTTTAGCCTTCTAACATATTTTTGATACTCTGACAGGTTATTCCAACTTTATGTAGCTCCCTTGCTGAGCTACCTCCTGCCAATAAAATAGACCAACCTAAGACCAAAAGTCCCAGTGACCTTTCTTAAGTCGTCACTTGCCCGACCTTACCTTGAGGTCCTAATGACTTCTTAGAAGTTCGTTTTTTTGAAAATGGGGTTTATTCTGCTATCCGAACTGGTCCAATTTGGTTCCTTATTGCACAAAAACTCGAGGTAAAATGGATGTTATAGCAACTGGTCCTCATGTATTATTTGGTTGAGGCGAGAAATCAAATAGAATTGAAAACACAAGACATTAATTACAAAAATTCCAATAATCGCACATGCCGTGAAAAGGAGCCTTAATCCTGTTGCAGCCGCCAGAAAAAACTAGACGTTTGAAATTTGGCGACATCTTATTATTATAGCTATAAGAACATGTTCACACCCCTTCCACAAATACGTTTCAAAGCCTATGCTGGTGGGCCTAATGAGAGTCCTAAATTTAAAAAGTATCATTATATTCATTCACTACGTCACCATCATCCCATCGCTTTACTCTTTTTATAAAACTATCATCTTTAGAACTTACCCTTCTCACTTCCACCATTATTATCCTCCAAGTTATGTTACTTCATGACCACGATAGACCCTGATACGGCATCAAATATCCAGGTTGGTATACATGTAGATTTTTATAGGGATTTATGAGGGGACCTTCTCTTTAGAAATGGACAATCTTTTCTATGAGGAGGATGAGTTATTTGTAGGAGTGGCGATCTATTGTATAGGAGTGAAGAGCTCTAATATGGGGTGGCGAGCTCTTATGGATAAAAGAGTATTATGACAGTTCGGTACTGAGAGTTGGGCTTAATGGTTAACATGGTCTTGGGCCCTGCTGGGCTGATATGGATTATGGTATGGGGTCCCAGTGGTCTAAAAGGCATGGTATGGTTATTAGTCCATGGGCATTACGGTAATTTAGCGAGAGTTCTAATATTTATGGTAACTTAGCATATATGAAAATTTCTAATTCTAAGTTAGTAGTTATTTATGGTATTTTGGCTTGAATAGGAGACGGGAACCCTAAATTGGGAACACGTCTCTTATTTATATAAAGCGGACACAGGCCTCACTTTTTTCTCTAAGTTGATTTTATCCTATGTTTTGAGCTTTCGCACATCACTTTACAAAGAACTGACTTAAGCATCGTAGGGCCTACGCCGGGGCTGTCCGACTTGGGTTTTGTTTTGTAAGTCGATCAGGTCGCCAGGAGCTTTACGTATTCAAGGTAAATAATCTATTTTTTTAGTGGACCAATCTTTTTGGTCGCATTAAGTGGCACCGTCTATGGGAAAGAGAGACATCGAGTCATTGAGCAAAAGACGTGAGATTTCCAACAAGCAAAATATGAAGGAAAGAATCATCATACCTCAAACTCTGATTTTGAATCTGAGACGGGAAAGGCGAAAGAGGTAAACAAGGGGAAACATGTTGAGGAGGAACAAACACCACCTCAAGGGGGGTGGCGAATCAAACAACAGAGACAACACTACCGCCATCATCGCGAAAGGAAAAGGTGGAAAAATCAGGGGGAGAGAACAAGAAAAAGATCCCTGAATTTATTAAATATAGGCAAACACTTGTGTTAGGCTTGATTGACGGGTCATGACCCGTTAGGCCATCTAACCCGATATTATAATATATTAATTTTTGTACTATGATGTATTGGTTTTTGTATTGGTTTTTGTATTGGAAAGTTTTGATTTTTCATAAATCTCTAACTCGTGCTATGATGTATTAATTTTTATACTATGATGTATTAGTTTTTCACTATAATATTATTAACTTTTGTAATATGATGTATTTGTATGAGATTTTGGTCTAACGTATGATCCGTTAGTCTGGCTTGACAAGAGTACTGCCCTTAAATATAATGATATTCATATTGGGACAAAGGAGTGTAAGGAGTTGCCAAAGGGGAGGACTTGTCATGTTGGCAAGGAATTCCCTGAAAGATTAATGGGATCGGTACCACAGAGCAAATTGGAGAAGATCTTGGCGGGTGAAGATAACAGCAAGGAGGACGAGGCTAAGGAAAAAGACGAGGAATACATGCCAACACCATTGACTCCGTACCAGAAGAGAAGCAGGGAAAAGGAACCTTGGATGCCAGATCCTAAGTTGACCCAGACCACAAAAAGAAGGTGGTATTAGGTAGAATATTCATCGTCATCTAAAGAGGACGAAGACGAGAATGACACACAATTCTTAAATAATAGGTAGCAAAGAGGAATCTATCAACATTGTATGAAGGTAGACGAGGACGAGGTATTACCCACATCCCACGAGTTAAGAGATTTGCAAGAGGCAGCACGAGCATTACAAAAATAGGTCGCGGGAACAGGAGGCAAGGAGTCAAGGGGCCACCTGTTCTCCGAGGGGATTTTGATAGAGGCTTTACCTCGTGGTTATAAGGGGTTGCATTTCTATTATGAGGGGACATCAGACCCCACACATCATGTTCAAAGTTTTGAGAACAAAGCGGTGTTGAGGCAATATATGGAGGTAGTTGCTTGTAGGGCCTTTTTATCTACTCTGGAGGGATAGCAAAAGATTGGTTCCATCAACTAGCACCAGGGAGGATCACCAATTTCCAGGCCATGAAGTCAGCCTTTTTGAAGCATTTTTCTAGGGCCAAATTACACACGAAGACTGCGCAATCTCTTTCCTGAATGATGCAGCGACCTGGGGAAACTTTGAAGAGTTATGTGGCCCGGATTACGAGGGCTACTTTATAAGTGCCCACAACTAAGGACGAGATAAAGGCGGGAGCTTTACACAATGGATTGATGATAGAAGGTTTGCGAAAATTGCTAACTAAGCAATCTGCATATACATTCGAGGAGTCTGAAGAAGAACATAGATTATGATTTGGACAAGAGGTCTCAGAATCCGAGAGAGTAACACCCAGGAGGTCGGAACCCAAGAGAGATACAAGGCGAGCTACTCGGGCACTCTTAACTACGGGAGCAGATGTTAGAGGGGTATTTTGCATGTAATTGTGGTGTTTTTCTCGTGTTTTTAATTAGGTTTTAGTGTCGTTTATAGTGGTTTTGAGTCGAGTTTTATTAGGTTATTTGGTTATTTTCTCATTTTGTTGTTTTTCGCGTTTCTTTTTTATTTTATACTTAATTTAATTAAATAGGTTCGATTAATTTAAGGTTTGGTGAAATTCTTGGGTTTTTATGTTCAAAACTTTCATTCCATGGGTGGCTCAATGATTTGAATTCAAGCCAAGGCATGGAGGCCCAAAAACTCAAGCCAAGTCGCGCCAAGGCATGCCAAAAGTTGTGCCAAGAACAAGCTCCTAAATGCCAACAATCTGGAATGTTAGCCAACGCATGCCAGGCGAAGCCAAAATCCTCGCCAACACCCTTGGCACAAGAGGGCCCGTGTCAGGCAGCGCCCAAGCACGCCCATTTCAGTGCCCGCCAGCGCGCCCGCGCATGCCTCTCCCAGCGCCCGCGCACACCAAGGCCAACACCCATTTCCGTTCCAAGTGTGACGCCCAGCGCATTGCCAATACCAGCGCCCAACACCACGCCAAGATCCGTGCACGCCCAGCGCCTAGCCAAATCCCGCGCCATGCCTTGCGCCTGCTCACGCCAAGATCCACGTCAGCCTGCACTCCAAATGCCTTGCCACCCCTGTCCAAGTGCAGCCAGCGCCCAGTGCCCGGCCATGAGCGCCCAAGCGCGCCCAACCTTGAGCCAAATTGAGCCTAGGGTCGAGCCAAGTGGCTAGCAAGACCATTTCGGGTCAAGCTTGATCAAACCCGGGAAATCCAAGCCTTAAAGGCTAATTTGGCCTATTTAACCCCAATTAAACCTAGTATAAATAGAACACAACTCTCATTTTTGTAAAAGATGATCTCTCATTCTCCCAACTCTTTCATGGGTTTCGATTTAATTTCTCTCTCTAGTTCTTAGATTTAATTTCAAGTTTTTCCTTGGGTTTGTAAGCTCAAGAAGAATTCAAGTCATCACTTGGATTTTAATTTGGATTGTAATTTCATTCAAGTTTTGTTTCTCCTTCTTAATTCAATTAATTTTTTGCTTAATTTCTTTCTTGTTCTTCAATTTCAAGCTTGTTCTTCAATTTATGCATTTTGACTTAGCTCATAGATTTATTGTTAGATTTTGTGATTTCTCTATGGAATCTCGGTGAGTGACACACCAAGATCATATATCGGGTCCTTGATCGTTTTTATTTTGAGTATTTCATATGCTTTATTTTGGTTTTTATTTTCGTGCATGGTTTTATATTGAATCCTAGATCAACTCTTCGTTTCAAGTTATTTCTCGAAAAGATCTAAACTTTCACGTCAACTTTTATCTTTCTAGGGGTTCTTTCAATTTTTGTTAATTAGCATTTTTGAAATTTCGTGATCATGCATGCATTGTAGTACTTTAGGCTTACATGCTTGTACCTTGTTGTTTCCTTGCTTTTATTTTGATTATTCTCTTTATAGCTTGCAATTTCCATTGGGCATACGCACGAGGCATACAAAATACTTGCATTACCGTTCATAGACTTAGTTTATTTTCATAGATCATCATAGGTTCTCATTTATTCTCGTTTATTTCCATTTTCCTTTAATCTCTCAAGCTAAAAACTCATCGATCCCTATGAGCACTTGGATTCCGATAATACCAAGCCATGAACCCACTTATTTTCAACACCACTAAAAATCTACAAAAAAAATGATGCCGTTGCGACTCGGCTTGGTTAAGGTTTTTGATTTTCTTGTAGTTTCTTCGAGTTTTTAGCTTTCTTTTGTATTTGGCGCTTTCATTGAGTGTATGTAAGGTCGTTGAACCCTTGAGAACGAATTGGCTCCTTATATTTCAAACCCCAACCAATTAAGGCGTTTACGACGTCCCTTGATTACGACTCACGATATGGCAACTAATCTTCCGAATACCAGCCCGTTTCCCAACCCTAACGGGAAATCTCCACGGGTTGATCCTCAAGGCTCTAATATTACCGAACCCGTTGTTCATGTCGAGCCATCCCCACCGAACGATAAACCCGGGCTATCGACTCCCATTCCCATGACTCCTCCTGATCACGCTATAGGAATTTAAGGGAGTGGCTTTACCACTCATGGACACTCCATGGGCCTACCCCAAGGTAACGCATAATTCCTACTTCTTTCTGCAACAGAGGTTATATTCCCAACATGGGAGGGCATGGTGCAAACCATGTTGGGAATGGGATGATTTTCAATGGTTTTGGCAACGTGGGAGGGCATGGTGCAAACCACGTTGCCAACAGCAATGGTCAACCCAATGTGGGAGGGCATGGTGCAAACCATGTTGGGTTTGGTGGCTTCGTGGGTATGAATGGTTCATATGGAGGTTATGGTGCTCCCAATCCCTATCCGAATATGCAAATTCCAAATTTCGGTCCGTATAGGGGTTATGGTGCTCCTACTCAATTTTCGAATGTGAATTTGAATACTAATGGTGGTGGTCCGGGTTATGGAGGTGCCTATAATAATGTGGCACTCCCGATCCGTATGCTTTATTTGGGGGTATGAGCCCTAATGCTCAAAATGCCCCTCCCGTCCTCGCTATGAAAGAAGTTAGCAAAGCCTTCGTGGGGGTGACTATTTCGTCTTGTGTATCCCTTCCTCCTGAGGTTATGACTATCGATATCCGTTCGATTGGTTTCGCTCGACTTCCGATTTTTCACGGGTTTGCGAAAGAGGGTCCTCTCCAGTTCCTACGATAATTTTTATGGCAAGTCTCGAGTTTTCACCGCCCGAATATGATGAGTTTAGAGCATCTTCAACACCGTTGTTTTTTGTATGCTCTCCAAGATAAGGCATTATCGTGGTTTATGGGTATCCCTCCCAATTCAATTCGTACATGGGACGAGCTTTCTGCAACATTCTTGGATCATTACTATTCTGCGGAAAAGACGGTCGAGTTGAGGATCAAGATTATTTCGTTGAAACAATTGAAGAATGAGCCGTTTCACTCGGCTTGGGCTGGTTTCCAAGATCTTCTCATGAGTTTCCGATATCATAGTAAGCCAAAGGAACTTTTATTCCAAGATTTCTGAGGCGTTGGACCCACAATTCTAATATATGGTGGATACGTCGGCCAAGGGTAATATGAAAGAACAACCTCCTCAAGTGGTTCTCAAGATTTTCACCACTTTGGCCGAAAATTCTCAACAAAAGTCTTCTCGAGCTTTATATTCGAGTGCTAATGAAGTGATTGAATCATCTTCCCCTGAGAAGCTTTAGGTGGACAAGTGTTAGAAGAGTTTTCGTGGTGTTGAAATATATCAACGGGTTCATGGCTTGGTATTATCGAAATTCGATTCGATTGAGAGAATCAATGTGTTTTAAGCTTGGAAAATAAAGAAAAATGAAAATAAAGTAATTAACTATCTAAACTATCCTAGAAATGGAAATAGCAAGTTGGTCGGATGCCTCGTTGTATGCCTCAATATGAAAATGCAAAGTAATTATGGAAATAAGCAAGAAAACGCAATGTTTCACCAAGTACAAGCATGCAAGCACAAGGTACAACTATGCATAAAATCCTAAATAATGCAAATAAGTAGAAATTGAAAGCATGGATGTAAAGAGCAAGAAAAGTTGACATGAAAGTTTAAAACTAAAATAACAAGCATCAAAGTGTAGATCTAAGATTTAACCTAAAACTATGCATGAAAATAAAATTGCAAATAAAGCATAGGAAAGACTTGAAATCAAGACGATCTAAGACTCGATCTATGATCTAGATGTGTCACTCATCTAAATTCCATATCCAATTCTTAAGATCTAACATGAATTCAAGGTGTTAAGACAAAAAGCATAAAATTAAGAACAAAGCATGGAAATGAAGAACAAGCATGGAAATAAAGCATAAAACATGAAATTGAAAGAAAACTTACTTGAATTAAGAAATGAAACAAAGGTTGAATGTAATTGCATCAAAAGTAACAATCCAAAGGAGTATTTGGATTCTTCTTATGCTTACAAACCCAAGGCCAAGCATGAAAGTAAATCTAAATCTCGAAAAGAAATTACATCAAAGCTAGAAATTGAATCTAAAACCTAAGAGAGAAAATTATCCAATAGCTTGAGAGTAATTTTGATCCCAAACCCAAGTTAGGATTGAGAGGGGGAGTTGTTATTTACAAAATGAGAGTTGTGTTCTATTTATACTAGATTAAATTGGCTTAAATGGGCCAAATTGGACTTAAAAGGCTTGTTTTCCCAGGTTTGACCCAGATTTGACCCATTGGCGTTGCTGTTGGCGAGCAGGCTGGCAAACGCCAGGCGCTGCTGGGAGGGGGTGTTGGCGCCTGCTGTGGCGAGCAGTGGCAAGCGCTGTGCTGGGAGGAGGCCCTGGCGCCTATTGTGGAAAGTTGTGGCTAGTATTCCAGAATGTTTGGTGTTTTTGAAGCCTCCCTTGACCTATAAAAATAGGATTTTTTGCACATAAAACCCCAAGAATTTCACCAACTTTAAATCAATTAAAACCACTTAACCCATTTTCACATAAAATCAAAAGAAGAACAAAAAACCAAAAAATAAGAAAAACAACCTAGAAAACTTAGCTAAACTACTCAAAAACCACTAAAAATAATATAAAATCCTAATTAAAACAATAGAAAACGTACAACAATTACATGGAAAACAACAAGAAATTCGCGGCTTTGGAGGCTCAAATTGCTAAGTTGTCTAGCCTAAGTCCGGACCCCCGTGCACGTCATGTGGAATGATTGGTCATGATACCACTTATTGTCGATCGAAACCCTCTTTCTATATGCCTCAATCGGAGGAGGTATGTGGGGTTCAAGGGTATCAAGCGGGACCCGGTGTTGCCAATCCATCTTTTGCTCGTCCACCGAATTACAATCCTCCATATCATCCTAGCAACCGCATGCATCCAAGTTTTAGTTATGCCAATAAAAATGCGGGTGTTAATCCTCACGTAGGTCCATCTCGTCCACCGATTCCGGTAAATGCTCCCACTCCACCTTCCAATCCAACCCTCTTGGCCATTTTGCAACAATTACAATCTTTGTCCGATACAGTGGCTTCTCTTGAGGCCACAATAAATGGGTTAAACACTCGATTGGGACAATTAGTAAGTGGTGTGAATATGTTGAAGCAAGAGAATGATAAAGGAAAATTTCCAAGCTAACCTTCGCAAGCCCATGCGGTCACAGTTCTTGGAAGTTATGGGGTGGTTGATAATACGGATGTCCCACCGTCCAAGGAGGAGGTGGTTGTTATCCCGAGTGTTTTTACTCTTCCCGATTTTAGGCCCGTGGGTCCCACTTTAGCAAGGGAACTTCTCAATGGCCTACACAAGTCTTCAAATCCCTACAAGACACTGAACTCTAAGGCCCCCATGCCCTATCCATCCTGGCTACAAAGTGTTACGAAGGATGACCAGTTTCAAAAGCTCCATGGTTTATTGTCCGACGTATTAGACGCCATCCGGAATTCGCCCGCTTAAACTACGTTCTTCAAGGAGTTTTCTTCCAAAAAGCTTGAGAGATCTATGAATGAGATAGTTTATCCACCTAGGGAGGTAAGTGTGGTTGGTGACCCTTCTCTCTCAGCTCTTAAGAAGGCGGATCCTGGATCGTTTTGTATTAATATCAAACTCGGAAATGGAAAAATCATTAATGGCATGCTTGATTCCGGGGCGGGTGTTAGTTTTGTTCCCTCTTCGATATACGATCAATTGAAACTTCCTCCTTTACAAGAGACACGCATTCGCTTACAATTGGACGATCGGTTAATTAGACACCCAAATGTAGTGGTCAAGGATGTTCTTGTTCAAGTCGGGGGGATCGTGGTTTTGATCGACTTCGTGGTATTGGATGTTGGATTGGTGAAGGATGATGGCGCCAATCACACTATATTGAGCCACTCATTCATAGCTACAACTCAATGCTTGATAGACATTGTAAAGAAGAATTACTTTGTCCGTAGCGGTGACTCGGTCACGTTTTCTATGGATAACTTGTCATCTATTCCATCAATCATTTTTTATGTGGATTGCTTACATGTCGATGTGATTCAAGAGTTGGATGACCAAGTTTCTATGGGGAAAGAGAACAAGGAAGAAGAGTTTGACCGCTGAGCTTGTGTTGAAAGTTGTAGTAAGGGGAATGAGCCATTTGTTCATAATGAAGATTCAATTGTGCTTCGATGTGCTAAGGTATGGTGTGACAAGGATTGTTTATGTGTTATTTAAGGCAACGATGAATTTTTTAAAGGGGGAGGTAGAGATTGTTGACGATGGGTTGGAAATGAAACCCATTGAAAAGCTTGAAGAGTATCGTGAGATTAGCATCGAATTGTGAGAAGTAGTTCCCAATGAGGTCGAGAGGAGGCACAAACTCGAGTTCAAGCCTTTCTCATCTTACCTCAAGTATGTCGATTTGGAAGAAGAGGAGAGCAAACCGGTTGAGGTTAAGCATGAATCCTTTTGGGCGATAGGAGCCGTGAATACGGATTTAAAAGAGGTCAGTCTAGAGAGAATGTTGTGAGTGGAGGAGTTAGATGAGTTTCAGAATGCTCGATATGAAAATGCTCGCATCCACAAGAAAGGATGAAAAAAATACATGACGAAGGGGAAGGGTTGATTGGAGTGCTTAGAGCTTTTAAGGGTGTTATTGGTTGGAGTCTTAACTCGAGCCTTGGAGAAGTGATGCATTCTTGGAAAAGTGATGCTTACTAATTACGTATTTATATGGTTGGGTCATTTTTGTGTCTTGTGTGAGTTTATTACATTGTTGATCAATCACCATATGCTTGGAAGTTTTAATAGTTTACTTGTCGAATTTTTACATGTTTATGCCCTCTTGTGTAAGCAGTTGAATTTTTGTGCTTCATCCAAAACCCACACACACACACACACACACACACACACACACACACACACATATATATATATATATATATATATATATATATATATATATATATATATATATATATAATCAACATTCACTCAGGAAAAGATTGCAAATCTCTAAAAGCTGTTTTTGATTTTGTTTCCAAAACCCAGTGCAAACTAGTGAGTAGACTTGTGTGAATTATTAGTTTTGCTTGAATTTTTATGGAAATTGCATTGAGGTAGCTTGATTTTGCTCGTACATGATTGAATTTGGATATGACCTTGAGGCACATATATCACCCTTATTCTGCCCATATCGAAATATATGAGCTACTTAAATATCCCAAATGAGCCCCCTTGAGCCTATGCCCCGTTTCTTGTTAGCCGAGCTCAATTTTAACTCTTTTATCTTCATATATTGTGAGGTGAGAGTGTATATTGTTAGTTGACTAGAAATGCATGGGAAATAAAAGGTGAGCTCTTTTGAGTTTCTTATACAAAAAAAAAAAGAATAAAACTCCAACACAAATCACGAAATGTGATAAAAGGTGAGTTTAAGTGAAAAGCCTAATGTTTAAAAAGGCTAAATTTAGTAAAAAGAAGCGAATTCAAAAAGCTTCTAAGTGTTATGAAATAAAAATCGGGGAAGTGTGTAAGTGTACGAAAGGGTTTTGAATGAAAGTTTGGTAAATTGGGAAGGGTGAAACAATCATAAGCTTCAGGTTCTAGAAGTTAGGGTTTTGTGTGTTATTGATCACGTTTGATTGTGTGTTGGCCACTATATCCATATATTCCATACCTTACCAAAGAGCCAACATTACAACCCAAAATAAAGACCTCTTTCGATTCTTGTTTGGTCATGTACAATGGGTGATTTTGAGTTTCTAATTTGTGAAATCTTGTCAAGGTGCATGCATTGTCCGGTTCGAGCGTATACACGTCCCATAAAAATAAACACTTGAGTGGATTGAGCGAACACCCTCAAAATTCCATTTATGAGAAAGTCATCGATTTGGTTTTCATTTGAGAAAGAGTAATACGAGTAATACTTGGCGATAACAAGTTTAAGTTTATACTTTCATCATATTAATTAGGATAAGCACAAGGATTTTTCTTTTTACATAATGTTCATTGCATGTACATTCTCGATTCTTTTCGTTGTTCGAGGACAAACAAACCAATTAGTGTGGGGTGGTTATCTTGCATGTAATTGTGGTGTTTTTCTCATGTTTTTAATTAGGTTTTAGTGTCATTTATAGTGGTTTCGAGTCGAGTTTTATTAGGTTATTTGGTTATTTTCTCATTATTTTTTTAGTTTTCGTGTTTCTTTTTTATTTTATACTTAATTAATTAAATGTGTTCAATTAATTTGAAGTTTGGTGAAATTCTTGGGTTTTCATGTTCAAAATTCTCATTCAATAGGTGGCTCCATGATTTGAATTCAAGCCAAGGCATGGAGGCCCAAGAACTCAAGCCAAGCCAAGCCAAGGCATGGAGGCCCAAGAACTCAAGCCAAGCCAAGCCAAGCCAAGGCGTGCCAAAAGTTGCGCCAAGAACAAGCTCCTAAATGCCAAAAAATTTGGAATGTTAGCCAAAGCATGCCGGCCGAAGCCAAAATCAGCGCCAACACCCTTGGCCCAAGAGGGCGCATGCCAGGAAGCGCCAGTTTCAGCGCCCAAGCACGCCCATTTCAGCGCCCCCAGTGCGCCCGCGCATGCCTGTCCCAGTGCCCGCGCATGCCAAGGCCAACGCCCAATTCTGCACCCATTTCCGCACCAAGAGTGACGCCCAACGCATTTCCAAGACCGGCGCCCAGCGCCACGCCAAGATCCACGCACGCCCAGTGCCTTGCCAAAACCCGTGCCATGCCTTGCACCTGCTCACGCCAAGATCCACGCCAGCCTACACGCCAAATGCCTTTCCACCCCTGGCCAAGCGCAACCAGCACCCAGCGCCCGGCCATGCACACCCAAGCTCTCCCAACCTCGAGCCAAATCAAGCCAATGGTCGAGCCAAGTGGCTAGCAAGACCATTTTAGGTCAAACTTGATCAAACACGGGAATCCAAGCCTTAAAGGCTAATTTGGCCTATTTAACCCCAATTAAACCTAGTATAAATAGAACACAACTCTCATTTTTGTAAAAGATGATCTCTCATTCTCCCAACTCTTGCATGGGTTTCGATTTAATTTCTCTCTCTAGTTCTTAGAATTAATTTCAAGTTTTTCCTTGGGTTTTTAAGCTCAATAAGAATTCAAGTCATCACTTGGATTTTAATTTGGATTGAAATTTCATTCAAGATTTTGTTTCTCCTTCTTAATTCAAGTAAGTTTTTGCTTAATCTCTTTCTTGTTCTTCAATTTCAATCTTGTTCTTCAATTTACACATTTTGCCTTAGCTCTTAGATTTATTGTCAGATTTTATAATTTGGCTATGGAATCTAGGTGAGTGACACACCAAGATTATAGATCGTGTCCTTAATCGTTTTTATTTTGAGTATTTCATATGCTTTATTTTGGTTTTTATTTCATGCATGGTTTTATGTTGAATCCTAGATCTACTCTTCGTTTCTAGTTATTTCTCGAAAAGATTTAAACTTTCACGTAAACTTTTATTGCTCTTTCTAGTGGTGCTTTCAATTTTTATTAATTTGCATTTTTGAAATTTCATGATCATGCATGCATAGTAGTTCTTTAGGCTTACATGTTTGTACCTTGTTGTTTCCTTGCTTTTATTTGCTTATTCTCTTTATTGCTTGCAATTTCCATTGGGCATACGCACGAGGCATACGGAATACTTGCAATTACATTCATAGACTTAGTTTATTTTCATAGATCATCATAGGTTCTCATTTATTTTCGTTTATTTCCATTTATTTCCATTTTCCTTTAATATCTCAAGCTAAAAACTCTTCGATCCCTACGAGCACTTGTATTCCGATAATACCAAGCCATGAAACCACTTTTATTTTCAACACCACTAAAAATCTACAAAACAAGGGGCGATAAGAAGCGGAGGGAGAATATGGAGAGAAGACGCAGAATTCACACCCTTGTCGTTCCCACAAGCGAGGGTATTCACAATTATGGAGAACCAAGTGCCTAAAGCTATCATGTGGCCTGAGGGCTACACGTCAATTCCTACTAATTCAATGTTTTAGTTCTGTTGTAGGTTTCACAATAATATAGGAATTCAAATGAACGATGCAGGCACTTAAGAGAGGATATTAATAGACTACTTAAAGCCGGACATTTGAAAGAAGAGGTATACAAAGACAAGGAACCTCGAGAACAGAGACAACACTTGCCCCCACCACCTCCAAGAGGACCTCTGCAAGCACAGGCGGAGGGACAACCATGACAGGAGGGTCAAATGGACTGAATGAGGGGGAGCTGCTGGAAATAAATAGATAAGAATAAATATGATATCCTACGGGCCAACTGATGGAGACACAAACAACGCACAAAAGTGACACATAAATGCAGCTCATCCAAGACCGTGCAAGGTCGCTGTAATTAACAGGCGACCTCCAGCATCAGGGCCAGTGATTTCTTTTGGTCCAGATGAATGAAGGGGTTTAAAGGTGGAGAATAATGATGCAATCGTGATTGAAGTTGAGATTGAAGGATATGAAGTTGGGAGAATATTTATGGATAATGGAAGCTCAGTTAATATTATCTATCGAGCCTGCTTGGATCATATGAGTTTAAAGGTAAAAGTACGACCTGTACAGACACCTATCTATGCTTTTAACGTAACACATGTTATCTCGGAAGGAGAAATAGTACTCCCGATAGCATGTGGAAAAGGCGAATTATGAGTGAAAAAAGGAGTTAAAATCTTTGATCATCAAGGTTGTTTCAACGTGCAACATTAAACTAGGGCGAACTGCCCTTAATAAATTTCATGCAGTCACTTCCACTTATAACATGAGCATAAAATACCAAGCGGGAGATAAGAAGGGCGAAGTAGTAGCAGAGAAATAGGTCGCCAGGTCTTGTTATCAGATTACTGTGAGGAAAGGAATAAGAGAGGGAAAATGAGAGAGGAGCGGCGATGTGAAAGAAGGAATAATTAGTTCCAAAAGATGAGAGAGGAAGAGAATTATGTTCGACCTCATGAGGAGCTTATGGAGATTTCATTAGAAAGAGGCAGGCCGAAATGTACTACCAGGATAGGAACTTAGATGACGGAAGATATTTCTGCCTTTGGAGACGAGGAGTTACCAAGAGTATCTCCTGAGGTCGCTCAACATCACTTGAACGCTGATCTAGAAGCGCAACCTGTGCGACAGAAAAGGAGGCATTTTGGAGCGGATCTGGACAAGGTAATTGAAGAAGAGGTACAAAAATTATTGAAAGCTGGCCATATCCGGGTGATTCTATTACTGGAATACCTATCCAATGTTGTTATGGTGCCTAAACCCGGTCAAAAGTGTAGGATGTGTGAGCCTGCCCAAAGGATCATTAACCATTTCCACGCATTGACCAACTTGTCGACTCAACATTAGGGTGCGAGATGCTGAGCATGATGGATGCATCACATAGGTTCCATCAAATCCCCCTGAAGAAGGAGGACCAACCTAAGGTGAGTTTTGTCACCTCTAAGGGTACATATTGCTTTGTTTCCATGCCATTCTGATTAAAAAATGCAGGGGCAACCTATTATAGGTTGGTTAACAAGAATTTCAGAGATTTGTTAGGGTCCACCATGGAGGTCTATGTAGATAATATGTTAGTAAAGAGCACGAAAGCTAAATCACATGTGGAAGACTTGAGGAAGGCCTTCGCTATACTAAGGCATTACGACATGAAGCTAAACTTGAAGAAGTGTGCCTTTGGGGTTAGATCGAGTAAGTTTTTGGGTATATGGTGATAGAGAGAGTCATCAAATTCAATTTGAATAAATCACGAGCTATCATGGAGATGCCACATCCACGAATGATGAGGGACGTACAGGTATTGACAGGTCACATTGTAGGACTTAGTCATTTTATATCTAGCTCGGCAAAGAAAGCCTTTCCGTTTTCAGAACATTGAGAAAAGGGTCCAAGTTTGAGTGGACCAAGGAGGCAGCAAAGGCCTTTGATAAGCTGAAGGAATACCTGGATGAAATCACATTTCTAACTAAACCAATGCCAGGTGAAGATCTGATCTTGTATATATCTGTTGGAGAGGTCGCGGTAAGTTTGATGCAGATCAGGTAGGAAACAGGTTTCCAAAAGCCCATCTACTACATAAGCATGATGTTAAGGGGAGTTGAGTGTTTTGCATGTAATTGTGGTATTTTTCTCGTATTTTTAATTAGGATTTTATATTTTTTTTAGTAGTTTTTGAGTCGATTAGTTGGGTTATTAGGTGGTTTTTCTTGTTTTGATTATTTTTCATGTTTATTTTTGATTTTATACTTAACTTGGTTAAATGGGTTCAATTAATTTGAGGTTTGGTGTAATTCTTGGGTTTTTATGATTATAATTTCTATTTTCATAGGTAAAGGCATTGAGAACAAAAGTTCAAGCCAAGTCATGTCAAAATCGGTGCCAAGAGCAAGCTCCTAAATGGCTAAACCTTCTAGAATGATAGCCAAGCCTTGCAAAGGTAAGCCAAGACTCAAGCCAAGCCTTGACGCACGCCAATACCCGAGCCAAAATCCACCCGCGCGCAGCCAGCATGCTCGCGCGCGTGCAAATCCCGCAAGCTCCCGGCAGCTCCCGCCTGCACGCGCCCTCATTCTTCCGCTCAACAGTGCCCGCATGCCCGCGCCTGCCCACGCACATCCGCCCGCGCCAAGCGCCCGACGCCAGGCAGCGCCAACAGTCACGCCACATCTTCGGCCACTCGGCGCGCCAAGCGCCGCACCCGCACGCCACATCTCACACCAGCAGTCATGCCACATCTCTCGCCACTCCGCGCGCCAAGCGCCCCGCCTGCACGACACATCTCAAGCTAACCTCGACGCCACGCTCCACGCCAAGGCCAGCGCCCATGCCTGTGCAACGCCCGCGCCCAGTGCCTGGCCATGCGCGCCCAAGCTCGGCCAATGTGGAGCCACCTCGAGCCAAATCAAGCTTAGGGTCGAGCTAAGTGGCTAGCAAGTCCATTTCGGGTCATACTTGGTCAAACTCAGGAAATCCAAGCCTTTAAGGCTAATTTGATCCATTTAACCCCAATTAAACCTAGTATAAATAGAACTCAACTCTCATTTTGTGGAAAAAATCCAGTCTCCTCCCAACCCATGCTTGGGTTTGGGATTTATTCCTCTCTCTAGATCTTAGATTTAATTTCAAGTTTTTCCTTGGGTTTGTAAGCTCAAGAAGAATTCAAGACATCACTAGGATTTTATATTTGCTATTTCATTCAAGTTTGTTGTTCCTTTCCTTATTTCAAGTAAGCTTTTCTTTAATTTTCTTTCTTGTTCTTCAATTTCGTGCTTGTTCTTCATTTTATGAATTTCGCCTTAGCTCTTAGATTAATTGTTAGATCTTGTGAACTGGCTATGGAGTCTAGGTGAGTGACACACCAAGATCATAGATCGAGTCCTTGATCATTTTTATCTTGAGTATTTCATATGCTTTATTTTGGTTTTTATTTTCATGCATGGTTTTATGTTGAATCCTATATCTACTCTTCGTTTCTTGTTATTTTTCGTAAAGATTTAAACTTTCACGTCAACTTTAATTACTCTTTCTATTGGTTCTTTCAATTTTCGTTGATTTTCATTATTTAGATTTTTATGATCATGCATGCCTAGTTGTACCTTAGGTTTATTTGGTTGTACCTTGTTGTTTCCTTGCTTTTACTTGCATATTTTGATTATTGCTTGCACTTTCAATTTGGGCATTTGCACGAGGCATCCTAATACTTGCATTTACTTTCATAGTTAGTCATTTTGCTTACTTTACTTGACTTTAATTGCTTTATTTTCATCTTATTTTTATTTTCATTTAAATTTCAAAGTTAAGAACTCCTCGCATCCTTTAATCGAACTGAATTCCAATAATACCAAGCCAAATGAACCTTACCTATACTACACCCCAAAAGTTTTCTCTTTCACTAAGATGAATTGTTCAGAACTTGAGAAGGGTGGATTTGCATTGATGTACATGGCGAGGAAGCTTCGACCTTATTTTTTGGGTCACAAGGTTAAGGTACGCACTAATCTAGCTCTCAAACAGGTGTTGAGTAATCCAAATGTCTCGGGGAGATTGGTGAAGTGGGAAATCGAGCTAGGCGAGTATGATGTGCTGTATAAACCATGAACGGCGATCAAATCTCAGGTGTTGGTGGTTTTTTACCAGAGATGGTACGCTCGGCAGAGAATGAAGCTAACCAAAAGTCATGGTTACTACATGTTGATGGATCGACTATGATGTTGGGTTCAGGGCTAAGGGTTGTTTTGACTAGCCCGAAATGAGAGAATCTTGAGTTTGCGATTAAATTGTGGTTTAGAGCCTCCAGTAATGAGACTGAGTATGAGACATTGCTACAAGGTATTAGAATGGCAAGTGACCTAGGAGCAAGGTGGATAAAGTATACACGGACTCACAACTGGTAGCTCGCCAGTATAATGGGTCTTTTGAAGTAAGAGAGGAATGCATGCAAGATTACTTAATGAAGCTTAAAGAGGGAGCGTCCCAACCCGATGATTTAGATTGGAACACCATGAGCTGATAATACTAGGGCAGACCAGCTCGCGAAAATGGCAAGAACATTGGGTACGTATGACAAAAGAAAGGTTATGTTTATGGAGTTAGCTCACAGTAGCTTGGAAATAGAGAAGGAAGTTATGGATATATTCAAAAGAGAAGATTGGCGGACACCGATTTGGGAGACCCTTTATAAGGTGGTCAGCGAGAATATGCATCTATCCACTAAGGAGGCCAAGACAGCGACACGATTCTATTTGATGAATGGATGTTTATACAAAATGTCGCACTTTGGTCCATACTTGAAGTGCCTATCACGAGAAAAAGGGCTGGAGGTATTATAAGAAATACACGAGGGATATTGTGGGGATCATGCAAAGAGCAGGGCATTGGTTGGGATGGCCTTGCGAGCTGGATTTTTCAAGTCGGGAATGAAGGGTATGGCAGACAAGCTCGTTATAACTTATAGGAAGTGTCAGATGCACGCACCTATTATCCATGTGCCAACAGAATATATGATGGTGATGAGTTCGCCCTGCCTATTTACGCAGTGGGGTATTAATATTTTGGGGACGTTGCCGAGGACGCCCTGCAAGAAACTTCATTTGGTGGTCATACTGGATTATTTTATGAAATGGGTGGAGGCTGAGGCTGCGAGCAGAACATAATCGATTTTATTTTTAACAATATATTTTGCAGGTATGGCGTTCCACGAGTATTAGTCTCGGACAATGGTGCACAATTCAATGGTCATATGATGCAAGATTGGTGCAAAACGATGGGGATGAAGAAGCAATTTTCTTTAGTAGCACATCCCCAAGCTAACGGACAAGTTGAGGTCACTAATCAAATTATTATGTAGGGAAATAAGCTACGACTGGAAAAAGCAAGAGGACTTTGTTTTGACGATCTCCCTTCTATCTTATGGGCTTATCAAGCTATCTCGCGATCTACCACAGGTGAATCACCTTTTAGTTTAGTATATGGTATGGAGGCTGTCATTCCAGCAGAAATAGTAGGGGGCTTGCATTGACTATAAACTTTCAACGTAGATGAAAATGAGCGATTGTCTAGGGGAGCATTAAAAACGATTGTCGAAATACGAGATTAGGCCATAGCACATTTAGAAAGGTACAAACAAAGGATCCAGGAAGCATACAAACGGGTGAAACGAATGTATTTCCAAGTCGGCGACCTAGTCTGAAAATGTGTCGATGCAATATATACTACAAAGAAGTTGGGTCCTAATTGAATTGGATGTTCAAAGTCATCAAAGTATTAAGGGGAGGCGCATATGTACTCAAGGATGAATAAGGAAAAGCATTACCCAGTAGCTGGAATATTCGCCACCTGAAGAAATATTATGCCTAACTCCTTAGGCAATAGATGAGGTCACACTTTTTATTATTATTAATATGGGACAATGTTAGTTTAGGTCGGCAATGGATTTACATTTTAATTATGCTCTTTTTACAAACTATTGGATGATGCTAGTTTAGGTTAGCGATGAATAAAGGAAGATTTTTACAATATTACAATGGTGTTTGTGGTTATGGGCTGACTCTTTTATTAGGTCTGCTATGGTTTTTATGGTTATGGGATGACGCTTCTATTAGGTCGGCGATAGTTTTCATGGTTATGGGCTAATGCTTCTATTAGGTCGGCGATGGTTTTTATGGTTATGGGCTGACGCTTCTATTAGGTCGGCGATGGTTTTTATGGTTATGGGCTGACACTTCTATTAGGTTGGCGATGTTTTTTATGGTTATGGGCTGACGCTTCTATTAGGTCGGCGATGGTTTTTATGGTTATGGACTGATGCTTCTATTAGGTCGGCGGTGGTTTTTATGGTTATGGGTTGATGCTTCTATTAGGTCGACGATGGTTTTCATGGTTATGGGATAACACTTTTATTAGGTCATAAATGGTTTTCGTGGTTATGGGCTAACACTTTTATTAGGTTGGCGATGGTCTTTATGGTCATGGGTTGACGCTTCTATTAGGTCAGCGATGGTTTTATGATCTAAGTTGTGGAGGATATGTTTGACTAACATGTTTTCTGTAATATTTTGATTATGTGATTGCGAGTATGTTAAACTAACATATTCCTTACTTGGTTAATTATGTTTTTTTGAGAATGTGTTTGATTAGAATGTTCTCTGTTGCTTTGAATGTATTTGATTAAAACATTCCTTTGGTTGCTTTTTGTTGAATGTCTACATAGTATATTTTATGGTTAGTGGTGATGCGATTTAGTATTTTCTTTTGTTCGCATTATTGGAACATGGGGGACTAAGTAGTTTTCTTGGTCACCTGTGGTCTAATTTTATGAGTTGATGCGACCTGATTATTTTATCTTGTTCATATTATTTTAACATGGGGAATTAAGTATTTTTCTTGGTTTCCTATGATTTGATATGGAGCTGAGTAGTTTCTCAGTCCCTTATGATCTATTATGGTTTGGTTTTACTATGGTTCTACTTGTTATGACTTCTCTGGGCCATCTTGTTCTAAATCGGCACATACATGGTGTAAGGGAATTTCATGGCTATAATTTGAGGCATTATGTTATGGGGTCGACAACTTCTATGACGTTCCAACTTCCTGGAATAATTTGTGCTTCACAGGTTTTATGGTATTAGGCGATGCTTAAATGGGTGTTCTTATGAATGAGATGTTTATATAACTCTTATTTTATGGTTCTTATGGATGCAGCCTTTAAGGATTTAAGGTTTTTATGGATGAGCTTGATGGTATTGACGCTAAGGCATAAATGGCATAACATGTGATTCATTCATGGCGAGCTAGAATTTGTTTTGGTGCAGAAATATAAAACTTCATTAAAATGGAGAAATCAAAATTACACAACATTATAAGGAGGAATTAGCTCATCCAGGGGGGCGTCGAGCTCGCCGCTAAGTCTGGCCTTCACTATTTCCTTGGTTGTACATTGGGACCACCAGGTGGCTTTTGGGTCTTGCTTATCATTTCCACGCCAAAAATAAAAGGTAGGAAGGTCGGATTCCAACTGTTTCGCGTCCAGCTTGAAGTTGATCTTCTCCGCTTGGAGCTGAGCTTTGACTCACTTGACGCATGTTGAACCACAATCTAGCCCCTTTTCTTACCTTCTGCACGAAGGTCGTCGTGTGGCGGTAGGTCTCGATCATACTAGATATATACTCCACTATAAATTTCTGACCTACCTCACTTCTCAAAAAATGTTCGACGACCTTCAGCAACTCCTTGCTTGTGTGCCACAACTACTTTCTTATCCTTCTTCAATAGTATCCCTTCCATATCTAATTGTCGCTTCCCTAGTCTTGTGACCACGACTCTCACTACCTCAAGCTTGCGACCTTTAACTTCGACGCCTCTAGTTGGGCGACCTTCATTTTTATTGTTTCCAACTGATATCTTTTTCTTCAATTTATGGATTTTGCCTTAGCTCTTAGATTTATTGTTAGATTTGTGGTTTGGTTTATGGAATCTAGGTGGGTGACACAACTTGATTATAGATCGGGTCCTTGATCGTTTTTATTTCAAGTATTTCATGTCTTTATTTTGAACTTTATTTTCATGCATAGTTTTATGTTGAATCCTAGATCTACTCTTCGTTCTAGTTATTTTTCGAGTTTTTTTTTTAACTTTCACGTCAACTTTTATTGCTCTTTCTATTGGTGCTTTCGATTTCCGTTGAGTTACATTATTTAGATTTTCATGATCAGGCATGCATAGTTGTACCTTAGGTTTTCATACTTGTACCTTGTTGTTTCTTTGCTTTTTATTGCTTATTTTGATTATTGCTTGCAATTTCAATATGGCACATGCATGAGGCATCCAAAATACTTGCATTTACTTTCATACTTTGTCATAGCTCTTCGTTTATTGTTGTTTACTTCCATTTATTTTCGCTTTCCTTCAATTTCTCAAGATAGAAACCCATTGATTTGCATAAATTAATCGAATTCCGATAATACCAAGCCACACGAACTTACCTATACTACACCACCAAAACTTTTCTCTTCACTTCTCAAACAGATTACAATCCCGGATTCCACGATCATCCGAATCTCAAGTATGGCCTGGAAAACCCTAACTATGTGCCAATTCCCAAGCAAATGGATCCTCAATACCTAGCACCACCCCCACCAAACAAATATCCTATGAAGGGGCAAGCACCTAATCCAGTGCAACCAGACGATCAGTTGTTTATTTGGCAACAAAATCAAGTGACTGAGACATTTCATAATCGAAACGGGCTTGCACAATTGACTATGTAGATAAAAAAACTTTCTAATAATATTAAGAACATGGAGAAATTACCTATACAGGTAAATGGCCTTTCTAGAAATATGAAGAACATGGAGATAGTGATGGGTCAATTGGCGGCTTCTATGGTAAAATTGTTGAAAGAGAAGGACAAGCTGCCAAGTCAGACAGAGCAGGCCTTGGTTGTTCATATACTTTGTAATGGGAAGAATATTGATAATGGAGTAGTCGAGCAAGAGGAAGAAAGAGAAGCGGTGGCCCCTATTCCGACGCCAGTTACACATAAATAAGGCGCAACTAAATTGGTGGATCAGATGCATAAGTCACCAAATCGCTATGTTACGGGATCAATTAAGGGGATAACTCTAAACTAAATTCCTATTCAGACGTGAGTTGACGATCCCAGTCAATCCTCAAAGTCGCAGCCAGCACAGAAACACCCCTGATTACCGATCGAGTTCCGTTCCCAAGTCGCCTACGTACGGCTAAAGAAAATAAAAAGTTCATGGAGCGTTATAATTTGCTGAAGAATGTGAATATTAACCTTCCTATTTTGGATGTGATAAAGACGATGCCAGCATATGTGAGGTTGTTCAAGGAGCTGGCCACGAGAGAGACGTTTGGCGGTAACCCAGTGATTGGAGTTGACAAAAGAGGTGAGTGCGCTTTTCAAGAAACCTTTGCCCCCAAAATAAAAAGATCCTGAGAGATTTTGCATCACTATTTTGCTTAGGAATGGGCAAACAGCGTGAGGTATGCTTGATCTTAGTGCCAGTATTAATTTGATGCCATATTCTCTCTATAAGCAATTTGATCTTGGGGCGATGAAATAAACCTCTATGCGAATTCAATTGGCTGATCGATCAATCAGGGAACTGTTGGGTATTGTTGAGGATGTTTTGGTGCAAATTGGCAAGGTAATAGTTCTGGTTGATTTTATTGTTTTGGATGTTGGTGAGGTGAAGAATGAAAGCAAGGACCATATGATTTTGTTGGGTCTCTCGTTTGTGCCTACTTCTCATGCAGTGATAGATGTGAATAAGGGTAGGATGACTATGTCAGTTCTTGGAGAATCGGTAGCATTTTCATTGAAATATATCAACAATTTTCCTTCTACATTCATGCGAGAGGAATGTTCGTTTGTTGATCTGATTGAGTCTTGCATCCCTTAGCTTAAAAGCATTACTGTTTGGACGAGTTAGAAGTCGGGGACGACGAGAATTTTCTGAGTGGGGAGGAAGTATCTGAATTACTTGGGATTGATTTTCGTGAAATTGAAGCTGGCCTCGACGAAATTGATGTTGAATTATGTGAGATCTCTAACGCACCCAAGATCGAGCCGAAAGTAGAGTTGAGATCATTATCTAGTCATCTTAAGTACGTTTTCCTCGGGCCAATGAAAATTTGATTATGAAGTCTCAAGATCATGAGGTGGTGGAGTTCGGAGATCCACCTCAGGCTGAAAATTGATTGCTACCACTCTCGTCGATCAAGTGACATTAAAATATGCGCTTCTCGGGAGGCAACCCGAGCTTTTTGTATCCTTTTGTGAATTCTTTATACTTCTTCTCTAAACCTTCTTTGTTTTTGTTTTTGTCGTGTTTTTATTTGTTTTTCTTTATGTTTGGAGCAGTTGGAGGAATTCTCGCTGAAGAACTTTGGTCAATCAAGCGAAAAATGAAGCGCAGGAAAACAGCCATTGATCGACGCGTGCGTCAACGTGGCATCGACGCCCCTGAGCTGACGGCGTCGACTGACAGCATTATCGACACTCACGCCAATGTCATTCTCTGTATGCGTCGATTTACTCCGCGTTGATTGATTCCCATGTCGACAAAACTCTCTGTCGACGCCGTCACGATTCTACCGATCGACGCCCATCGATGCGAAATCGAAATCGGCCCATTTCATGACTTAAATGTGGATTTTTATGACCCGACCCGGCCAGAAACCCGTGGATAAAGCTTATAACCCCTCACCCCCCCCACCCCACCCCCCCCCCCCCCCACACACACACACACTCCTTCACTCCTTATTCCTCCCATAACCCATCATAACACACACAAAAATTCCATCTTCTCCTTCTTCTTGTTTCCTTCAATTCCAACATCAACTTTCCAATAATTCATACCAAATTCCGGCGAAACCTTCCATTCTCTGGAAATTATCTACCACTTCCAAATAATCCTAGAAGTCACAAACACCAATTCCTTATTTTCTAACTTCTTCAATCTTTTTCCAACTTGGGCAAAAAGGGAGGGGGTGGTATAATTTCGGCAACAATTCCATTTTCAAGTTTATTCTTTGAGGTGATTCGCTTGAACCATACCTTGGGACGATTATTTGTTGATTGTTGAGTATTGGGGTGCTTGGGATTCAAGAAAATTTCAAATTCTTCAATTTTGAAACACGCACGCCACGTGTTCGACAAAAGTCCTCAAAGAGTCCAAGATTAAATTTTCCTCCTTCTTTCAACCCCTTTCCATCCAAATTCGAAAACATGTCATGGGAGGAAAAACAAAAGGACCATCTCGAGGAAATATGATGCCCCATTTCCAATATGAGAAGGACGAGGGGAAAGTGTTCGAGTCAATTCAGGGATGGGAATTTGTGACCCATCGATCATCGACATCGATGACATCGAAGAACGGGTAGTAAATGGTTCGGTGCACCACGCTAACATCCTTTGGTATATAGAGGGCCTCGGATGTGGAATATTTGCCCAGGTGTACTTGCCCGGCTTCCGCGAGCTTATGCTCGAAATTTTTCCGACCTTGCATGTCTACCGCGATAATTCATTCTCGTGTCGACTCGGTGGGAATGAGATTTGGGTGGATGAGAGCATTTTTGAGGAAGTCTTTGTGTTGTCGACCAAGGGTGTTCACCCGATCCTAGAAGATAGAGAATTCGACCTCGCCACCTTTTGGGCAGAGGCGATGAGGGGGAACACTGGGGATTGCAAATGCTTCCCTTGTACGAGGATTAGCGATGAAGCCATTTACATCGCCTATAAGATCCTCGCTCATGTATTTCTAGTCAAGTAAGAAGCCACAAATGCGAACAAACCGGAGCTCTTCATGCTTCACTGTCTGCTCAACGGTCGCTGAAAGAGTAGTTTTAGTGGTGATTAAAATAAAAAGTGGGTTCATGGCTCGGTATTATCGGAATTCAATTCGAATGTAGGAATCAATGGGTTTCTAGCTTGAAACATAAATGAAAATGAAAATAATTGGGAAACTATGAAAATAAACTAACTAGGAAATGTAAATGCAAGTTGGTCAGATGCCTCGAGCGTGTACCAAAATTGAAAGTGCAAAGCAATAATGAAAACAAGTAAAGTTTCAACAAGTACAACTAAAGAAATCTAAGGTACAACTATGCTTGCATGAACATAAAAATCTAAATAATGCAAATTAACAAAAATTGAAAGCACCAATAGAAAGAGCAATAAAAGTTGACGTGAAAGTTTAAATCTTTCTGAAAAATAACAAGAAACGAAGAGTAGATCTAGGATTTAACATAAAATTATGCATGAAAATAAAAACAAAAATAAAGCATATGAATGACTTAAGATAAAAATGATCAATGACTCAATCTATGATCTTGGTGTGTCACTCACCTAGATCCCATGGACGATTCACATGTTCTAACAAGAAATCTATGAGCTAAGGAAAAATTCATAAATGAAGAACAAGCATGAAAATTAAAGAACAAGCATGAAATACTCAATATAAAGATGATCAAGGACTCGATATATGATCTTGGTGCGTCACTCACCTAGATTCCATGGACGATTCACAAGATCCAACAATTCATCTAAGAGCTAAAGCTAAAAGCATGAAGTTGAAGAAAAGCATGAAATTAAAGGAAAGCTTACTTGAATTAAAAAGAGAATCCAAAAGATTGAATGAAAATTACAATCAGAATAAAATCCAAGGGAGTACTTGAATTCTGCTTAGGCTTACAAACCCAAGGAAATGCTTGAAATTAAATCTAGAGAGAGAAATTAAGTCTCAAACCCAAGCATGGGTTGGGACGAGGTGTGTTTTACAAAATGAGAGTTGGGTTCTATTTAAAATAGGTTTAATTGGGGTTAAATGGGTCAAGTTGGGCTTTATAATGCTGATATGGCTCGGCATTTGCCAAGCCTGGGCGCGCATGGCTCGGCAGGTGAGCGCTGGTGGCTGGACGTTGCGTGGCTGGGGCCTGGCGTGATGTTGGACGTGGCCTGGCGCTGGGCGGTTGGGACCTGGGCGTGGCCTGGCATCATGTTAGGCATGGTATTTGGCAATGATGTTGGCAAGAGCCTTGGTAAGCGTCGAGGACTACCTTGCGGGCGGGTGCGGGCGCGGGCTAGAGGGAGGCGCGCGCGGGTTGCGGGCGCTGCGTGCCAGCGCACGTGCGGGCAGGCGTGCTGAAACAGAATCTAGCATCAATTTTGGCTTGCGCCAAGGCTTGGCGTCAAGTTTGGCAAGAAGTGGCGTGCCTTAGCTAGCATTCCAAAATGTTAGCCACTTTGGAGCTTCTTCTTGGCACTGATTTTGGCACGCCTTTGCTTGAGTTTTGGTCATCAATGCCTTGGCCTGTAAAATAGGGATTTTGAACATAAAAACCCAAGAATTACACCAAATTCCAAATTAATTGAATTCATTAAACCATATTAAGTATAAAATCAAAAAGAAGCACGAAAATAATTAAATGAGAGAAACAACCTAATAACTTAACTAATCAACTCAAAAACCGCTAAAACCAATATAAAACCCTACTTGAAAATATGACAAAAACATTACAATTACATGCAAAACAACCACCCCACACTTATCGGTTTGTTTGTCCTCGAACGAAAAGAATCAAGAATGTACATTTAATGAACATTATGTAAAAAGAAAAATTCTTGTGCTTATCCTTATTAATATGATGAAAGTATAATCATAAACTCGTTATCGCCAAGCATTAATCGTATTACTTTTTCTCAGGTGAAAACCAAATCGATAACTTCCTCCCAAATGGGATTTTTGAGGGTGTTCGCTCAATTCGCTCAAGTGTTTATTTATATGGGACGTGTATACATTCAAGTCGAACAATGCATGCACCTTGTCAAGATTTCACAAATCGAAAACTCAAAATCACCCATTATACATGATCAAACAAGAATCGAAAGAGGTCTTTATTTCGGGTTGTAATGTTGGTTCTTTGGTAAGGTATGGAATATTTGGATATAGTGGCTAACACACGATCAAACGTGATCAATAACACACAAAACCCTAACTTTTAGAACTCGAAGCTTATGATCGCTTCGCCCTTCCCAAATTACCAAACTTTTCATTCGAAACCCTTTCGTACACTTACACACTTTTTCAAATTTTATTTCACAACACTTAGAAGCTTTTTAAATTTTATTCTTTTTACTAAACATAGACTTTTTTAAACATTAGGCTTTTCACTTGAACACACGCTTTATCACTTTTCGTGATTTTTGTGTTGGAGTTTATTCGCTTTTTTTATTCTTTTTTTCTTTTTGTATAAGAAACTCAAAACCCAAAACCCACAATTTATTTCCCTCACCTTTCAAGTCAACTAACAACATACACTCTCACCTCACAATTTATGAAGATATAAGAGCTAAAATTGAGCTCGTCTAATAAGAAACGGAGCATAGGCTCAAGGGGGCTCATTTAGAATTTTTAAGTAGCTTATATATTTGGATATGGCCAGAATAAGGGTGATATATGTGCCTCAAGGTAATTTCCAAATTCAATCATGTACGAGCAAAATCAAGCCTCCTCAATGCAATTTCCATAAAAAATGCAAGCAAAACCGATAATTCACACAAGGCTACTTACTAGTTTGCACCGGGTTTTGGAGACAAAATCAAAAGAGTTTTTAGAGATTTGCAATCTTTTCACGAGTAAATATTTATTATATATAGGCGGGTTTTTGAGGAAGCACAAAAATTCAACTCCTTACACAAGAGGGCATAAACATGTAAAAACCCGACGGACCTCCTCTCCATTGCGAAGAAGATCAGCAATGACAGTTCGCTGCTTAAAGAATCGTCGTGCCGTTATCATTGTAGAAATGGTAGATTAGGGCGGAGAAAGGGGGGAGGATTAGAAATAAGGAGTGAAGTTACCAAAAAAACACTTAACAAACCGGATTTGGTATTCAAAACCACCAAAATTCTGATTTCAGGGAGTAAGTTGCAAAAAATGCAATGTTCAGATGGTGGTTTGTCCCAAAAAAAAAAGTTCGTATGGTAAACTGTGAAAATTGAAATAGTCTGGGGGGCAAAAAGTTTTTTTTCCCCAAAAAATATGATATAAATATACCACAATACACTTACTATGAAAAAACTAATAAATATAAATATAATAATAATAATAATAATAATAATAATAATAATAATAATAATAATAATAATAATAATAATAATAATAATAATAATAATAATTAATTGGGGCAGCCACCTGCCGCCGGCTGGCAAAAAATTTTTTTGGCCGCCGTAATTTTTTTTCGGCCACTAGATTTTTTTCCCCAATCATCGGAAAACATTTTTCGGCCACCGAAAGATTTTTCGGTTGCCGGAATTTATTTTTCAGTTTCGCCCACAATTTCTTACTGTATGTCTGAATTTTTTACTATATGTCAGAAAACATTTTTCGGCCACCGAAAGATTTTTCGGTTGCCGGAATTTATTTTTCAGTTTCGCCCACAATTTCTTACTGTATGTCTGAATTTTTTTACTATATGTCTGAATTTCTTACTATATGTCCAAACATTTCTGATTAATGTCCAAAAATAATTTTGATCACCGGATATATTTTTTTACTATATGTCCTAATGTCTTACTATACGTACAAAAATAATTCTGGTCACCGGAAATATTTCTTACTATATGTACACAAATTTTTTATTAATGTCCAAAAATTCATAGTTGATGACAAAAAGTGATTTACTTGATTTCAAAAGTTTCTTACTTGATGTGCAAGTATTGTTATATATTTCTTACTTATTCACTTTTTTTCCGCACCGAAAAAAAATATAAAAAAGATTTCTTACTTAATAGCAAATTGTTATTATGTATTTCTTATCTAATACAACTATATATTATTTTATAGTGAATTTTCGAACTTTATGTTCGAAAAGTAATAAAGTTTCTTATTTTATATCCTATAAGAAAGTTTGTTATTTTATATTCAAGAAAGTAAAAAAAAAAAAAAAAAAGACATTCTTAATTTATGTTCAAAAAAGTAAGAAAAAAAATCCTACTTTATAGTGATAATTTCATACTTTATGTATGGAAAAGTAAGGAAATTTCTTATTTTATAGTGAGATTTCTTACTTTATGTTTGTTGGGTAAATAAAAAATTATTTTGGGCAAAAACAAAAACTCGCCGGTAATATCTCCGGCTGCAGCGGCAGAAGCGGGTGGGTCGGCGTGAGGGGGAATGGAGTAGTAGTGGTGGTGTGTTGTTTATTGATATTATTATTATATTATTTTTAATAGGGATAACCTTATAATTGTATATTTATGGTTGGACTATTTGACATTCTGTATAATTAGTTAGAGTATGACAAAAATATTTTTCCTATGTATTATTTCACAATTGGCTCTTATAATATACTAGTGGTGTTTTCTTTATATATTAGTAGTGTTGTTTTGTAAACCACCAATAATATAAAACTCAATTATCTCATTCACTCCCAATAAAAATCAGAAAAAGAAAAGAAAAGAGAAAAAAAAATCATAGTGTTATTAAAAGTTTGAGAGCATTATATGAGATTTCATAAAACGGGGAAAACAAATTGCCCCCCAATGTATGTGGGTTTTTAAACATTGTCCCCCTCCACTTTGACCCCTGATGTACAATAATTTTCGACGTTGCCCCCTAAACTTTATTTACGGTGAAATATTCCTTATAAATTCCATCGACGGGCAGCTGGGGGACAAAGTGCAAGAATCTTATAATTTTGAGGGTAAAGTGCAAGAAATCTTAAAGTTTAGGAGGCAAATTAAAATAATATAAATATTGAATTTTTGTCTTAAAATTTTATATTTTGAAAAGGTTATAAAATTGTTATCTTATACACACACACACACACACACACACAAAGTTGTATATACAATTCCAATTTAAAAAAAAAAACATAAATTTATAATTAATATTTATAATTTTCTAAATATAAGAATTGTCAATACAGTTTTTATATTATAAAATATGAAACACGCGACTAAGTATTATGCAAATTATTAGGCTAAATAAAATAATAATATATTATTATGTATTATGATTGAACAAAATAAAATAAAGGTGTATTTCGTATATGCATTATAATATTATGATACAAAAAATAAAATTATCATTCGATATTATTATTTGTATAAAAGGTGTGATTAAATACTATATGAATTAATCATGAGTACATTATTATATAAGATTGTATGACCATATTACATAGAGAGAAAGTGCAAAAACGGGTTTAATATTTGAGTCCAAGTGCAATTATCATTACATTATAAAATAATTTTTTAATAATATATTTTTAACTATATTACTAATTACTATGGTATCATTTCACGATTATATATATATATATATATATATGAGAATAAATTCTATTTTTTTAATTAAAATAATACTTTTACATAAAAACTCAATATTAGCATTATTTTAATTTGTCATCCAAATTATAAGATTTTTGCAGTTTGCCCGCCAAACTTTAAGATTTTTTGCACTTTATCCTCCAACTATAAGATGCTTGCATTTTCCCCCCAACTGCCCGTCGATAGAATCTAAAAAGAATATTCCGATGGAAATAAAGTTTAGGGAGCAACGTCAAGAATTATTGTACATCAGAGAATAAAGTGAAATTAAAAGAAAAAAATATTTGTGGTGGTGGGGGGGGGGGATAATGTGTAAAAAATACATACATTGGGGGGTAAAAAAAAAATCCCCTACATAGAACTATCCATTCGAATTATCACTCTTTAACAAAAGAAAAATGCCATAAGCTAACAAATCGTCCCCCACAACGCATTCAAAGGTGGGTGATTCTAAACTCTTTTCAAAACTATGTTTGTCTATGTTAAATGCAATTATATGAATTATCTATGTCTCAATGCAACATTCCATAGTAGCTTTCGAGCTAAAACAATGATAGTGTGTTGTAGCTGTTTTGCATGTAATTGTTGTGTTTTTCTCGTGGTTTTATATTAATTTTAGTGGTTCTTGAGTCGTTTAGCTTTGTTTTCTAGGTTATTTTTCTTATTTTAGGGATTTTGTGTTCTTCTTTTGTGTGGGGGACGATTTGTTAGCTTATGGCATTTTTCTTTTGTTAAAGAGTGATAATTCGAATGGATAGTTCTATGTAGGGGATTTTTTTTTTACCCCCCATGTATGTATTTTTTACACATTATCCCCCCCCCCACCACCACAAATATTTTTTATTTCACTTTATTCTCTGATGTACAATAATTCTTGACGTTGCTCCCTAAACTTTATTTCCATCGGAATATTCTTTTTAGATTCTATCGACGGGCAGTTGGGGGAAAATGCAAGCATCTTATAGTTGGAGGATAAAGTGCAAAAAATCTTAAAGTTTGGCGGGCAAACTGCAAAAATCTTATAATTTGGATGACAAATTAAAATAATGCTAATATTGAGTTTTTATGTAAAAGTATTATTTTAATTAAAAAAATAGAATTTATTCTCATATATATATATATATATATATAATCGTGAAATGATACCATAGTAATTAGTAATATAGTTAAAATATATTTATTAAAAAATTATTTTATAATGTAATGATAATTGCACTTGGACTCAAATATTAAACCCGTTTTTGCACTTTCTCTCTATGTAATATGGTCATACAATCTTATATAATAATGTACTCATGATTAATTCATATAGTATTTAATCACACCTTTTATACAAATAATAATATCGAATGATAATTTTATTTTTTGTATCATAATATTATAATGCATATACGAAATACACCTTTATTTTATTTTGTTCAATCATAATACATAATAATATATTATTATTTTATTTAGCCTAATAATTTGCATAATACTTAGTCGCGTGTTTCATATTTTATAATATAAAACTGTATTGACAATTCTTATATTTAGAAAATTATAAATATTAATTATAATTTTTGTTTTTTTTTTTAAATTGGAATTGTATATACAACTTTGTGTGTGTGTGTGTGTGTGTGTGTATAAGATAA
>BMAC01000419.1:541091-564108 GCA_014905375.1 Phtheirospermum japonicum | reverse complement strand
ACTCCAAATGTAACCCAGTATAAATAGACTAGAACTCTCATTCTTGGGGGGGATGACTAAAATTTCCCAAACTTGCATGGGTTTTGGAATATTTTTTCTCTCTTGTTCTTAGTTTAATTTTGAAGCTTGCCTTGGGTTTGTAAGCTCAAGATGAATCCAAAGATTCAAGTACTCCCTTGGATTTTTAATTCCTTGCAATTTCAATCAAGTTTTTAGATTCTCCTTTTAATCCAAGTAAGCTTTCTTTATTTTTATGCTTTGTTCTTCATTTACATGCTTGTTCTTCATTTTATGCTTTTTCTCTTAGCACCTTGATTTCTTGCTTGATCTTAAGAATTGGCTATGGAGTCTAGATGAGTGACACATCTAGATCATAGATCAAGTCTTAGATTGTCTTGATTTTGAGTTGTTCTTGTGCTTTATTTGCAATTTTATTTCCATGCATAGTTTTAGGTTAAATTCTAGATCTACTCTTTATTACTTGTTATTTTCCTTAAAGTTTTGAACTTTCTAGTTAATTTCAATTGCTCTTTACATCCATGCTTTCAATTTTTGCTAATTTACATTATTTGAGTTTTATGCATAGTTGTACCTTGTGCTTGCATGCTTGTACTCGGTGAAACATTGCATTTTCTTGCTTATATTCATTATTGATTTGCATTTTCTATTTGAGGCATACGACGAGGCATCCTACCCACTTGCTATTTCAATTTTTAGGATAGTTAGCTATTTTAATTTCTTTATTTTCATTTTCCTTTTATCTGTGCCATGTGCAGCTAGCGCCCAAGCCAGTCGCACCGAACCACACCGAGCCGCACCGAGCTACCTTGAGCCATCCTAGTCAACATGGTCAAAATTGGGTCAAACCTGGGAATTTCAAGCCTTTTTGGCTAATTTGGCCCATTTAAACCCAATTAAATTAGTATAAATAGACTACAACTCTCATTTTTGGAAGAACACCTCCTCCCAACCCAAGCTTGGGTTTGGGACTTAATTTTCTCTCTCTAGATTTAATTTTCAAGCTTTGCCTTGGGTTTGTAAGCTCAAGAAGGATTCAAGTACTCCCTTGGATTTTTAATTCCTTGCAATTTCAATCAAGTTTTTAGATTCTCCTTTTAATTCAAGTAAGCTTTCTTTATTTTTATGCTTTGTTCTTCATTTACATGCTTGTTCTTCATTTTATGCTTTTTCTCTTAGCACCTTGAATTCATGATGAAACTTATGATTTGGCTATGGAATCTAGATGAGTGACACATCTAGATCATAGATCAAGTCTTAGATTGTCTTGATTTTGAGTTGTTCTTGTGCTTTATTTGCAATTTTATTTCCATGCATAGTTTTAGGTTAAATTCTAGATCTACTCTTTATTACTTGTTATTTTCCTTAAAGTTTTGAACTTTCTAGTTAATTTCAATTGCTCTTTACATCCATGCTTTCAATTTTTGCTAATTTACATTATTTGAGTTTTATGCATAGTTGTACCTTGTGCTTGCATGCTTGTACTCGGTGAAACATTGCATTTTCTTGCTTATATTCATTATTGATTTGCATTTTCTATTTGAGGCATACGACGAGGCATCCTACCCACTTGCTATTTCAATTTTTAGGATAGTTAGCTATTTTAATTTCTTTATTTTCATTTTCCTTTTATTTTCCAAGCTTGAAACACATTGAAACTCACAATTGAATCGAATCCGATAATACAGAGCCATGAACCCGTTGATTCATTTCAACACCACGAAAACTATGAAAACACTTGTAGCCACTCTTCATCAGCTCCAGCAACAAAATAATGGACCCATAATATTATGCAATTACTACTAATATTAATTACTAGAGCAGATCTAGTTAAGAAAGTACTATAATATCAAACCCCAGCTTGTATCGTATCCACGGCCGCAAAACCACATGTTCTCAGCCCAAAATATGATCATCTCCACAAACCCAGAAATTTGAAGATATTTTGATCTAGAAACAAACGAAGTTCTCAACCTTTTGAACTGGAAAGAGATATTTGTTGTTCTCACAAACTTGAGTTGAAACAAATGGTTCCCAGATTTAGAAAACTCCAGCAACCCAAAACTCAAAGGGCAGCACTCTTGTCAGGTCAGACTAACGGATTATCCGTTAGGCCAGAATTTCATACCAATACATCATAGTAAGAAAGCCAATACATCATAGTATAAAAATCACATCATAGCACGGGTCAAAGATTTATGAAAAATCAATACTTTCGAGTAAAAAAAACTAATATATCATAGTACAAAAACCAATACATTATAGTATCGGGTCAGATGGTCTAACGGGTCATGACCCATCAATCTAGCCTAACACAAGTGTTTGCCAAACTCAAAACTCGAACCCATGGCACTAGAAAATTCGACCAGTCACATTGCTTGCCGATCTCAAAATCCAAAACCCAAGCACCCGCATAAAAGTTAGCCTTAGGATTTATGTAGCTCGACGAAGGAGATAGATCAAAGAAGATGGAGGGGATCTGAGGTAAAATGGTCATCGCTTAGCCACCACCACCATGATTGGAGGGGAGCCACGATGGTGAAGATTGGAGACATTCGAAACAATAGGAGGCCTCTCCCGTCATGCCTACCAGCTACTCATTACGCCTTCGTGCAACCATCGCCTCTGTCTATTATGTGTGTGTCTGTGTCTGTGATTGTGTGTACGACACAATATGTTTCCTATAGGACAAATGAGGCGCGAACTCGGCTCAGTTTAGAATCAAGTTGAATTCGATCCGAACTTTGACTGAGCTGATCACGAGCGACTCATAGCAACTTAACTCATTTACAGTCTTACATCATGATGTACTTAATAATTTCCTTACAAAACACCTTATTTATACCTAAAGCACATACAAGTCCAACTACAAGTGTTTCAGGTCTCTTGAGTTGGGCCAACGTCTCATCCTATACCAGTAGGGGTGTAAGTGAGCCAAGGCGGCTCGTGACCCACTCAGAATCGACTCGAAAAAAGTTGAAAATTGACTCGAGGTTAATTGAGCTGAGCTACTCGAGTATAAATTGAGCTCGAACTCAAGTTTTACTCGACTCCATAGGCTCGCGATCCTAATCGAGATTTGATAGATTTACCGTTTTATCCTTATTATGCTTACTTATTACATACATACCCTAAATAGATAATAAAAGATAATATTATATATTTTATTTTATGATTTTTAGGCTTTTTTATTAGTATTATGTAACTCGAGGCGAGACGAGGCAAGATCAAGCTTGTCGAGTTTTTAACGAGCCGATCTCGAGCTTGTCGAGTTTTCAAACAAGTTGAGCTCGAGCTTGAGACAATCGAGCTCGTTCAAGCTCGAGTTTCGAGTTTTTTAGTCAAGATCAAGCTTGATAATGATCGACTCGGCTCTACTCGATTACACCCCTACATATCAGCATGTAATAATCTTGCCCAATTTGACCATATCCTCGAATCGGATAAAAAAATAGCAACTTTATTAGTCATATACTAATTCTATATCTCGGCGACCGAGTTGGACTGTATTCCTCCCGGTGCAGCATCTACATTCTACAATGTCTTAAAAGCTATGAAGTATAGATACTTCTGTGACGATGTCATACCCAATTAGATACTTACCGAATACGACACTTCCACGGATACGTATCAATACTTACTCATAAAGTGTCCATCTTAAAAGGAGAAATATGACCATCTCGAAGTTCGAATCTGAAATAAAGAAACACGTACATAAGAATTCCTATAGATCAAAATATAGAATTGGAGAATTTATGGGTATCTAAGTATTTGGTAGTATGAAATTTTTAGGTTTTAAGAAAGAAAGAGAGACTATTGCATAAATATTTTGCTTGTTTTATGTGGCTTCAATACTTATAACCTTTGAAGTTTGAATATTATTAAATTTTAATATTTTAAGTTAATACAACTGTATTTCAAATAATACAAGATATATAATTTTAGTGTATTGTATATATTCCAATAATACAATTATATATATAATTTCAATACTTTATATTTTAGAATTTCAATACATGACACATCCTCATACTCTCGTAGCTTATCTTACTCGTGTCAATGGTAGCTTTTTAGGTGGCTTTATACTCAAAAAAGTAGGGGTTTGAAAATTTTGAAACATTGCAGCCCTATGTTTTTGTTTGAACACTAAAAGTTGGGTTGTGAAATACCAATCCAGCTTTAAGAGATATTTTAATTTTTTAAATAAAAAGTGTTTGAATGAGTTTGATTTTTCTAAATGAATATGATATCTTTTATTTAATAGTGGGACCCATAAAAACTTGTTTGGAATTTATGATTGTGGATGGAGATTTTAAAAAGTTAGAAGTTTTTTATTTTTGATGTGACAAAGATGTGGCAAGGTGAACCCACAATAAAATTGGATTTTGAGATTTATGAATACCGCCCTTGTTAGACGTGTTGAACCGCTTAAGGTTAACTGCTGGTTATTAACTGGTTAACCAGTTATGGTTAACTGTTGATCGGCGATCACGGTTAAAACCATAACCGTCAACCGGTCGCCGGCGGTTAGGTTACGGTTAACCTAACCGGCTAACTGTTTGCATGTAATTGTGGTATTTTTCTCATGTTTTTAAGTCGGGTTTTATATTGGCTTTAGCGGTTCTTGAGTCGATTAGTTAATTTATTAGGTTGTTTCTCTCGTTTTTTTGTTTTTCTTGTTTTTTTTTTTTTATTTTATATTTAATTTGGTTAAATGGCTTCAATTAATTTGAGGTTTGGTGAAATTCTTGGGTTTTTATGTTCAAAATTCTATTTTCATAGGTAAAGGCATTAGGAACCAAAGTTCAAGCCAAGGCGTGCCAAGATCGGTGCCAAGAGCAAGTTTCAAAAATGGCCAAACATCTTGGAATACTAGCCAAGGCACGCCACTCCTTGACAAAGCAGGCGCCAAGCCCCCTCCCAACGCTGGCGCTTGCCAAACTGCTAACGAAAGCTGGCGCCAAGCCCCCCTCCCAGCGCTGGCGCTTGCCAAACTGCTCGCCAAAGCAGGCGCCAAGCCCCCCTCCCAGCACTTGCGCTTGCCAACTCCTGCGCCAAACTTCAAGCCAAGGTGAAGATTCAAGTCAAACCCGGGAAATCCAGGCCTTAAAGGCTAATTTGGCCCATTTAAACCCAATTAAACCTAATATAAATAGAATACTACTCTCATTTTGTAAATTTTCTCTCATTCTCCCAACTCTTGCATGAGTTTTGATTTATTTTCTCTCTATAGCTCTTAGATTTTAATTTTAAGCATTTCCTTGGGTTTGTAAGCCTAAGAAGAACTCAAGTACTCCCTTGGATTTTATTTTGTTTCAATTTAATTCAAGTTTTTAGATTCTCTCTTTAATTCAAGTAAGCTTTCTTTTATTTTCATGCTTTGTTCTTCAATTTCATGCATGTTCTTCATTTTATGCTTTTGCCTTAGCTCCTTGATTTCTTGTTAGATCTTATGAATCATCAATGTAATCTAGACGAGTGACACATCTAGATCATAGATCGAGTCTTGGATTGTTTTTAATTTGAGCATTTTACATGCTTTATTTAAGATTTTATTTTCATGCATTATTTCATGCTTAATTCGAGATCTATGCTTTGTTGCTTGTTAATTCTTATAAAGTTTTAAACTTTGACGTCAATTTTCATTGATCTTTCTATTTCATGGTTGTACCTTGAGCTTTCATGCTTGTACTTGGTGAAACATTGCTTATTCCAACTTATTTTCATTATTGCTTTGCAATTTCATTTCGAGGCATCCGAACAACTTGAAATTTCATTTCCTAGTTTAGTTCACTTAGTTATTTTCATAGTTTTTCATTCATTGCTTATTTTCCAAAGCTACAAACACATAGGTTCTTACAATCGAATCAATCTCCGATAATATCGAGCCAAAAGAACCTTTATTTTCAAAAACCACTAAAACTACTCTTTCAAAATGGCGCCATTGCCAGGGATAAGTTGGACGACCATCTTTCCTATGGTTGCTTAGCGGACTCGTCGGGTTACTATCAATTCAATTCCACCCGAAGATCAAGTTAAAGTGACCTTTGGAACGGTGCCCTTCGTAAAGTGCCATTTGAGCTAGGCAAGGCCTCTGGAGCGTGTGAAAGATTGGATCCACCCGAAAAGGAGGTTTGTGCTTTGGTGGATCCTCCCGTCTTAACCTCCACATAATCAAGAAGGAAGTTCGTCAAGCTAGTGACGTAAAACAAGCGCTTCTTGGGAGGTAACCCAAGTTCTTATTCCTTTTATCTTCTTTGCTTCTTTCTCTCTTATTATGCAAAATCCAAAAACATTCGAATTTTTTTAAAAAAAATTAGTCGTCTTTTTGTTCTCTTTAGCCCTTGTTTTCTTTTGTTTTGTTTTGATTCATGTACATATGTTCTTTTGATTTTGTTTTTAGTGTTTCGCTTTCTGACTCCAACCTTTGCCGATTGATAAGCTAGTAGCGTTCATGGAGTTGGGAGACACAAGCCATGCTCGGTGCTTGCTTGGATTTTCTTTAAGGCTTGGATTTCCCGGGTATGACCAAGGTTGACCCGAATTTGCACCTTGGCTTGGAGTTTGGCGCAGGAGTTGGCAAGCGCAAGTGCTAAGAGGGGGGTTTGGCGCCTGGTTTGGCGAGCGGTTTGGCAAGCGCCAGCGCTTGGAGGGGGGCTTGGCGCCTTCTTTGGCGAGCAGTTTGGCAATCTCCAGTGCTGGGAGGGGGCTTGGCGCCTGCTTTGGTCGGATGCTAAACTAAGAAATTAAATTGCAAGTTGGTCAGATGCCTTGTCGTATGCCTCGAAAGGAAAATGCAAAGCAATAATGAAATAAGCAAGAACAAGCAATGTTTCACCAAGTACAAGCATGAAAGCTCAAGGTACAACCATGCTTGCATGAACATAAAAACTTGATTAATGAAAATTGACAAAAATCGAAAGCATGAATAGAAAGAGCAATGAAAATTGACGTCAAAGTTTAAAACTTTACGAGAATTAACAAACAACAAAGCATAGATCTAGAATTAAGCATGAAACAATGCGTGAAAATAAGATCCTAAATAAAGCATGTAAAATACTCAAATAAAAATGATCCAAGACTCGATCTATGATCTAGACGTGTCACTCATCTATATTGCATGGACGATTCATAAGATCTAACAAGAAATCAAGGAGCTAAAGCAAAAGCATAAAATGAAGAACATGTATGAAATTGAAGAACAAAGTATGAAAATAAAAGAAAGCTTACTTGAATTAAAGAGAGAATCCAAAAACATGAATTAAATTGAAACAAAATAAAATCCAAGAGAGTACTTGAATTCTTCTTAGGCTTACAAATCCAAAAAAATGCTTAAAATTAAAATCTAAGAACTAGAGAGAGCAAATAAATCCAAACTCATGCAAGAGTTGGGAGAATTAGAGATAATTTACAAAATGAAAGTAGTCTTCTATTTATACTTGGTTTAATTGGGTTTAAATGGGCCAAATTGGCCTTTAAGGCTTGGATTTCCCAGGTTTGACCAAGGTTTGACCCGAATTTGCACCTTGACTTGGAGTTTGGCGTAGGAGTTGGCAAGCGCAAGTGCTGGGAGGGGGGCTTGGCGTCTGCTTGTGCGAGCAGTTTGGCAAGCACCAGCGCTGGGAGGGGGGCTTGGTGCCTGCTTTGGCGAGCATTTTGGCAAACGCCAGCGCTGGGAGGGGGCTTGGCGCCTGCTTTGGCGAGCAGTTTGGCAAGCGCCAGCACTGGGAGGGGGCGACGCCTACTTTGGCAAGGAGTGGCGTGCCTTGGCTAGTATTCCAGAATATTTGGCCATGAGCTTGCTCTTGGCACCGATTTTGGCACGCCTTGGCACGCCTTGGCTTGAACTTTGGTCCTGAATGCCTTTACCTATGAAAGTAGGATTTTGAACATAAAAACTCAAGAATTTCACCAAACCTCAAATTAATTGAATTCATTTAACCAAATTAAGTATAAAATCAAAAAGAAACAAGAAAAATAATAAAACGAGAGAAACAACCTAATAACTTAACTAATCGACTCAAAAACCGCTAAAACCAATATAAAAACCGACTTAAAAAAATTAGAAGAATACCACAATTACATGCAAAACACTAGCCGTAACCGTCGATTAACCTGCGTTTTAAAGAAAATCTGATGGTTTAACCGGCGCGGTTGAGAGCCGTTGAAAATCAACGGCTGAAATTCAAACCAAGAAGTAGCCGTTGGCGGTTAACCGTGGTTGACCGATTCAATCGTCGATTAACAGAACCGGTTAACGGCTACTTTTTCAATTTTTTGTTTTATTTTTTTAATAGATTTTGACACCTATAAATACCCCACTCTCCACCACCAATTCTCAAACCAATTCATCTCTACTATTCTTCTTCTTCTCTTAAGTTTTCAAGCTTAAAGTCAAGTTTCTAATTTGTGCAAGAAATAATATCAATAATATTCTTATTCTTCTTAATCTCGTTTTACTTATTTTTCTTTTATAATATTATTATGGCAAGCTCTTCTCATAATGACAATACCAATACTCCAACCTCTTCTCGTCGAGGTCGAGGTCGAGGATCTCGACGAGAATCTTCGGTCGTTGTCGTAGATTATGTTTCCAATGAGATGACGGTGGAAGAAGTTGAAAACCTATATAATAAAATCAACTTCAGTTCGCAAAATCAAACCAGTTTTGAGGAGGAATTAAGTAGTTTCGACGAATCCGAACCGCCGGCTGCCGGCAATTTGGATGAAGATTAGGAGGGAGCGGCGAGTGATATGCCACCGCCTCAATCAAAACCGAGGAAATTTTAACCCTCCGTTTTCCGATTTCATTTCACAAGAATGACGATCAACGGCGAGTCTCGTGCGCAATGCAATTATTGCACGACTCGTTACGCATTTGGTTCTAAAAGTAATAGAGGTTATGGGTTGCTCAAATACCACATGGAGAAGAAGCATCCCGACAAATACGGTGGAAAGCTCTCAAACACAACTAAACTTCTCATCTTCGTCTACCGCCGGCGTTGAGACCGCGGCCAAGGTACGAGTTCTAGTAGTTTATTTCAATATACCAAAAGTGGTCATAGAAAGAATCTTGCAAAATTTGTTTCCGTTATGAGTCTTCCTTTTAATTATGCGCATAGTAATCATTATGAAGATTATACTAGGGGTGCATTTAATCCATCTAGCACTAGGATTTCACGAAATATATTGACTCGCGATATTGAAAAAATGGTTGGTGAGTACAAGTTGAATTTGATTTCAATATTTGATAGCTTACCTCAAAGTGTCTATATATGTTCGGATATTTGGACGAATTCTTTTCATAATAATAATTATATGGGAATTACTTGCCATTGGATTGATAATTCTTGGACGTTGCAAAAACGTTTAATTGCATATAGAGATTTTGATAGTCCGCATACCGCGGTGAATATTTCGCGCAAATAGCCACTGTTTTGCCCGAGTATCATTTAGGTAACAAAAGTTTTTCAATTTAATTTGATAATACCGCCGCTAATACGGCTAGTTTAGTTTTGTTAAAAACTTTTTGTCATGCCGCTATTGGCGGCAAATTTTTTTATGTTAGATGCATTTGTAATATTTTTAATTTATGTGTTCAAGATGGTATAAATACTTTTAAATCTAAAATTCAACCGCTTAGGAGTGCCCCAACCCGAATGGGAAGAAGAGGCTGCAGTCATCTACTTAAACACGATTCGCTTCATAAAAAATTGGTAAAAATTTTGCCGAACCAATGATTTGCATCCAAAAAAAGTCTCAATTGATGTGCCAAGTCGTTGGGACTCTACTTATAAATTGCTTAATGATACTTTTGAACATAAAGATGCATTGTGTGCATTTTTTAATAATCAAGATGTCGATTTTGTTTTGTTTCGCATATGTGGGATGATTGTTATAATATGAGGTCCCTTTTAAAAACTTTTAATGACGCCACCATGACTTTATTCAGTGTTTATTATCCTGCTTCCACACTACTTGTTGATCAATGTATTCAAATTGTACTTGTTAGTACTTCTTTACTCGATTCGCCTGAATTAGGTGAAAGTATTGCTAATATGTTGACTAAACTGGTCAAATATTTTATGTACATTCCCAACGTTTTTTTGATTGTAAAAGTTTTAGACTCGGATTATCGGGTAGAGGGTTTTGAAAATTTACTTAAAGTTTATTACGATGCATTATGACCTTTTTTAGAAACTTCAGATATTGAAATTCCTAACGCTTGTACTGTTGCTCACCAAGCACAACAATTTTTATCAAATATTTTTAATGATTACAATCAATCTTTTTCTGGTGATTTTAATGTGTCCCCTTCCCCTTCCCCTTCTAACATAAGACCCAATGACCCTTGACAAACTCTAGCCCCATATATGAGGTTGATTGAGGATACTAAGCAAAAACGGCAAAGGGTTAGTGTTAGTCGATCAATGGAATTAGACAATTATTTAGGGGTTTTTGCACCGAGTTTGGTTCCAAAAAATCCTGATGGTACTACTAACGATCTTGTGCAGTTTTAGTCAAAAGTAGCCACTATTTTTCCTATACTCTCTAGGATTGCCAAGGAGGTTCTCGTCGTTCCTATTTCAACAATTTCTGTTGAACAGGCCTTCAACACGGGAGGCTATTTGTTAGATGAACGTCGTTCTAGCTTAACACCCAAAAATCTTGAAAATCAAATGTTGATGAACGATTAGGTGAAATCCAAAAAACGAGAACAAGAAATGCAATTTGATGAAGGTGAAGAGAGCGACTATTACTATACCATTTCGGAAGCAACGACAACAACAAATAGGTAAGTAGGTAAGTGAGGTAAGTATAAGAAATATGTGGACTTTGATTCCTTTTTGAGAATACGTAGGCAATTTAATTCTAATATTAAAAGTTAAAATTTAATTTTAATTTCTAATATTATAATTAAAATAAAGTCCTTTTTTAACTTATTTTTTTCAAAAAAAAAATTGAACTACGTGGACTTTAGTTCCTTTATGAAGATACGTAGGCAAGTTAATTCCAATATTAAAAGTTAAGTTTTTAATTTCTAATATTAGAATTAAAATCAAGTCCTTTTTAAAAACAATATTTTTTTTAAACTTTTTACTTCAAAAAAGTCTTATAATTTATTTTGTAATTTGATTTTGTTGTGTTATTTTGAAATAAATGCCATCATCTTATTAATTTGGTTGTTTGTAAATATTAGAATTAAATCAAATCCTTCTTTTTAATTTATTCAAAATAAATAAAAACTTCTTACTTCAAAATTTCAATTATTCAAATTTTATTTATCTCATTCTAATTCCATTTAAATTTCAATTATTCAATTTTTATTTAAGTTTATAAATTTAATTTTTAAATAAATTAAAAAAAAAGGTATAAAAACCGACGATTAACCGCCGATTTTCCGGTTAACCGCCCGATTCGATTAACCGATTTAACCGTAACCTTAATCGGTTCTCCGCCGGTTAGATTGCGGATAGTGTTTAACCGATTAATTTAACTGGTTGATTTTAACCGATTCAACACGTCTAACCCTTGTAGCTCAAAAGTCAAAAACCAAATGCGGCCGGATTGGGCAAAGAGACAGATGGAACTCGATTGACGTAATCAATGCTATTATTGCCATTTATAGTCAATGAACGCTCTTTGCGATACCATTTCCTATTCCAGCTTTGGTGGTCCACGGTGGGGCTGCAGCTTAATCTGATCAGGAAGCCCGAGCAATTTGGGCTCTTTTTTGGTGGCCATTTTTAATTCTCGGCTGGCAATCAAAGTTCTCTCACGTGAATGCACTTAACCTCATCTTATGTTTCATTGAATGACATTTATGCTTGTAAATTTTGGTCACATGGTCCAAATATCCCGCGTAATTCATTTATATCGTACAAAAGTGTCAGTCTATGTACTTTCGTTTTTCAGACATTAATACACACACTATTTTAACAATATGGTGATACATAAGATTTATCAAAAAATTAAATTAAAAAGTAAAAAATATTTATAATAATATTGTAATGGTATTTAATTAATATTTATTAATTATTAAAATTATATAATTTTAAATTAGATTAAATTCGATAATAATTTTTATTTACAAACTTAGTTTACTACACGTGTCTAATCACTATTTATTAAGTATTATTAAGTAAATTTATATTTTCATGTTTAGATTAAAATAATAAATATGCCAATTGTACTGGTGTCTAATTAATATATATTATTAATTATTTAAATCATTTTATATTTTTATATTTAATATAAATTTTTTAATATTTAGTTATATACTTAGATTTTCTCGCTAAGAACTCGTAATTTACTTATTTAGATAATTTGAAATTCTAAGTTTAAGTTCTATTTTATCCTTTATTATAAACATAACTTATTTAGTTACTTTTATAATCAGAGAAGAAGTACAAAATCAGATTTTTTGGACTATTGGTAATAGTAATATCAGTTTCTGGCATGAACATTGGTGGGTGATGCTCCTTTGGCTAGTACAATTCCTGGTGAACATGATAGAAAGGGTGAGATAAAGGTCAACATGTTTTGGTCAGTTGGAAACTTTGCACTGTACTTCCTGTTAATATTGCTCATTTGATCTGTGATGTGCCTATAAACCATGGTAAAATGGATAATATGATTTGGAAAGCTTCTTCAAATGGAATGTTTACCACTGCTTCTACTTGGAACTGTTTGATTGAGCCACATATTAAACAAAAATCTTTGGATATTTTTGGAACAAATACATCACACTAACAATTTCTATTTTCCTTTGGAGACTGGTGCAAAGGAGGATTTCTGTTGATTCAAGACTGCAACAAAGGGGGATACATATGGCTTCAAGGTGTTATTGTTGTGGCAACTGTGCAGGTCTTGATCCTCCAGCTTTTTCAGATTTTAAAACTGAAAATTTAGAACATTTATTTTTTGAAAATGATCTTAGTTCAGAAATTTGGGATGATTTTGTAAATCTTTTGAAATTTGAGAAACCTCAGACACAAAATGGGAGATTACTTATACAATTTTGGGCCAATCCCTTCTCACATACACACACGTCACATTTGAGTGTTTTAATGTCGTGTTTGGTTCTCTGATTTATTTGGACTGCTCGTAATGATTCAAAGTATAGGGATCTAAAATTCAGTTTTGAAAAAATCAGGGGCAAAATTTACAATTATATTTTCTACCTTGCTAATCTACTGGAACCTGGAGTGTGGAAAGGAATTCGGTCACTGGCCCTTGTTTTTAATGTGCAGGTTTCAAATAAAAAGGTGCAGCCATGTTGGTCATGGTTCGTTGGATCAAGCCACAGCTGGGCTGGTTCAAAATAAACACAAATGGGTCAGTCCAAGACAAAAAGGCTGTAGGTGGTGGGCTCATTCGTGGACCGAACGGAGAAGTCTTCCGGGCTTTCTCCATTTTTTTCCAGGCCGAAAATAGTATTGAAACTAAAACCCAGTCACTTGCATTTGAACTGGGCCTTTTTAAAGATCTGCGAGCCCACCCGGTCTGGATTGAGCTGGACGCTCTGGGCCTCCAGCAACTCTTAACTACTTCGGCCAACATTGGACATTGGGCCTTGCAGCACTCCCTTTTAAAAATTCGTCAATTATGTGCGATCCGTCTTACTAATTTGATGCATATATTTCGCGAAGGAAACAAATCGACCGACTTTCTCACTAATATTGGATGTCGGGATCAACGGAACACTATTTACAATTCAGAAAATTTACCAAAAGTGTGTAAAAATTTATGTCGGATGGATCAACTCAATTATCCATCCTTTAAGTTAAAATGAGGTCCAGGTTAATAATTCGGGTTTTGAAAATTCCCTATAAATTTCTCGGGTCTTGTTTCGTTTTTCTAGATTTTAGAATCCATTAGGGGTTTTGGTATTTATCCCCTCAGAAAATACCTTTGTATCATGTCTGTTCTTGTAATCCTTGACGTTCTTTAATACGTCTTTTTAATAAAATCCCACCCATCGATGTTTAAAAAAAAGATTAGCTTATATGTAAATTATCTCTTTGATTAAGATAACTTATATGGATTTTTTTTTCGTAATTATATATAACTTGTGTAATTTTTATATTAGAAGAATCTTAATTTATAAAGGGGACAACCTCATAGTATTATTATATAATTATATTAGCGTATTCAAGTGTTGCCTTTATTCTATAGTTATATAATTTTTAATTAATAATTATTTTAAGAATTTGAATGAACCATTGAGGATGAGTTTTTAGGAAATATAATTAATCATTAATTATTATCTTAGAGATATAATTAACGTTTTTAGGTAAGATAATTAATGTTGAATTATTAGTAAATGAAACTGGGCTTATATATGTATAATTACAAGAAACCAGCAGCGAGCGATTATCGGATCTGCTTCGATGAGTTGGACGAGCAGCGCCAAATGACGCCTCCGACTAAGTTGTTTAGCGCATGAGAAGCCATTGGCACAAACATGGTTGAGGATAAAGTTGTTGTGTAGCCATAAATAAGCCCAACAAAAGTTGCCCTGTAATGAAAATTTGTCAACTCGGTTTATACATAAAGATGCATCTATATTCCAACTCATGGGACATCTATTAAGATTACCAGATTGCGAAGGAATATTTCCGACCACTCCCGATGTGTAATACACCGAATAAAGCGGCCACTGCGAAGATACTCGCCCAATTAATGCCCAAAAGTGGCAATATTGCACCACGGAAAAGAAGCTCCTGCTCGATTGGTTCCAAACAGTTTGCATTATCAGTTCCGAAATTGAGAACACATCGTCTATTCTTGTTTTTCGTGCTAATGTAATAATATCAGGGATCAACTTTAAATGGGATCAAAAGATGTCACCTCACTTATACCCGGTAAAAATGCTACCACTAAGTAATCGAGAGGCTCGAGCGAAGTTAGAACCTGAAATTGAATAAGAAAACGTGTAATAAGCCTCAGTTCATTACATGCCCAAGCGTGACAACAATGTCTTTTTAACTAGCATTTTGCGATTGTTGGGAATCTAAAGCTGCGATTGGATACCATTTTATTTTGGAAATTTTTGAAATGAGATAAAATAGTGATGATTTTTTTTAAAAAGAAAAATGAAAAATTTTAGAGTGGCTAAATGGTTATGAGATGAAAATGTAATGATTAAAATTGATAGAGTCAAGGGTCTGAATACTTTTCCTATTTAAGTCTATCGGTTATTAACCATTAACCCTTGACCAAACCAAACTAATAATAATAGATTAAATAAATAAGGAGAAATACAAAGAACAGCGATTTGATCTCTAACAGATTTAATGTAAAAATAGTAAAATAATTATTGTAAATGATTGGCAGTTGTAGTTATGTGAGTGTTTGAATAATGAAATTTATGGAAAAATGTGATTAGTGATTGGATATTTTTTATAAAATAATGAGATGAAGTGAATGATGGAAGAAAAAAGGTGAAATGAGATGAATAGTGTAATTTTTGAAATATTTCTACAAAATATCTCAAAACAGAAAATCTTTAGAGATTTTTTATTTTTTTTTAATTAAGATAATAACCAATTGGATATACCTGCTGATTAGCTGCTTCACTGGACTCAGCAAAATCTGGCCATATGTTCAATAACAAGAAACGACAGGACGATACCAGTATAACTGATCCCGTAATCAACTCGACATGCCATAATTCGAAACTAACTGCATGAAATGCAGGTAACTGTTGAAAAGTAGAAAGAAATTCCCCAAAATATCTCCGACTTGTTTGGACTATTTATGCATAATAAGTTTCTTAAGCTGCAGACAAACTTAAGCTTTATGCTTTATAAAGGAATAGTACTTAAACCATGGACAAACTTCATCTATTAAGAATTTACATCAACTGTTTAGACATAGACGAGGCTGGGGCAGCGGATTTTAAAATAAGTAAATCACGAGTTTACTAATTTTTATTTATGTATTTATTTATGTGTTTGGGGAAACAATGATACTACTCAAATTCATCACTCAGATAACAATGCGTTATAATGTTTTTGACATTCAGCATCCATTTCGGATAAAATACGGAAAATAAGGACAAAACCGTTTGTTCTTTACTACGTTCATGTTCAAATTAATCCGCAAGTCGAAAAAAAATCAACTCTTACATGTTATGTCCGTTGAACAATCTACAACTGGCCATCCTTCTCTAGACGCGACATGAGAAACCTACAAGTCCAACCAGGACGAAAGATTTAAAAAACTATCTAGGAGTGATTTTTGAAAAAAATAATAAAAAATAAATAAAAGGCCAAATGTTGATCAAATGTAGTAAAACGGGTAATACAATTGTACAAAATATCAACATAACAACAGAAATACGACAAACAAATTAGGGGATTAATAGATCAAAATGTTACCTGCCGAATTATTACACCGAGAGCACATATCAAACCAGAAGTAACGGTGCATGCTTGAAGCACGGCATTACGTGATGGGAATAAAACTGAATTCTGAACTTCCAATGTATCAGAAGATAGTATTTTATTCCCATCTTCGAAATCAACCGTCGAGGATGGCTTATTTACACCGTCATACTCATCTAGTATTTGTTCTGTTTGCAGTAAATCCTTGTCCTTATTTTGTGTTTTTCCTCGTTTTCTTGACTTTTTAGTCTGATTCTGTCTAGCCAAAGCTTTTATATTACCTCTATATCCCTTTAATTGAGAATTTTCAAAAAAAAAAAAAACAACACAGTGATTTAAACTATTATCAGTCAATGAATGAAAAACTCACAATAGTTTGGGAAAAAGGTGTAATTTGTGTCTAAATGAAGACTCACACTGCAAAGTAAGGGGGAGAATTTTGGTGAACCACTGTTGCCGCAAATATGGCCATCTCTACCTGATAAAAAATTTACCCGAAAAAATTCAATGATTATGCAAATTGGTCAAGAGCCCACAAGAATTAAAATATTAAGGAAACAAAGAGGATGAGAAATTACCCAAGAATTGAAAGGAAGCCTGAAGATTCATATTGCACAATTTTATCTGAAAACAGCAGTTTGTGCTCAGCAAATCCATCTGCGTTAATCTGTTAGAAAAGGAACATCAATATGCTTGAGCAACCAATTGACAGTGAAGGTTAATTACAAAGATTGAAATGTTTTGGTTATCCATGAAAAACAAAACCAGGGCTTGTTGAAGACCCTCAACTGGTTCAACTATATTTGTCTTCTTTTATTTTGTCCTTTTTTTTTTTTTTTTTTTTTTTTAAAATCAGAAAATGATTATATTAAGCAGTAACATAGTCGAGTTTGTGACAACAAAGAGAGTTTGTGAACAACAAAGTTTAAACTACGGTTGTCGATAAAAGTTGGTTTTAAATATTGATAAATAAATAAATGTAAATGTCGGGGTTGGGGTTGGGATGTGGGGTAGAGCTGTTAATCCGGATATATCGGACGGTTTAATTAACCGGCGGTTATATTAACCGACCGTCGTCTAACCGTTAAGGGTGTAATCGAGCCGAGCTCGGCTCGTTTGAAACTCGACAAGCTCCGAGATCGGCTCGACTCGACTCAATTTACATAATATTAATAAAAAAAACTAAAAAAATATAAAATAAAATACTTAATATTAATTTTTATTATATATTTAGGGTATATATGTAAATAAGTGAGTATAATAAGGATAAAACAGTAAATCTAGTAAAGTTCGATTAGGCTCGCGAGCCTATCGAATCAAGTATTACTGAGCTCGAGTTCGAGCTCGATACATAATCGAGTAGCTCGAAATCGAGCTCGACTCGATTAACCTTAATCGAGCCGATTTCGAACTTTTCTCGAGTCGATCCCGAATAACTCACAAACCGGCTCGGTTCACTCACCCCTCATGTGATCAAAACAATGCCGGCATATGTAAAGTTCTTCAAGGAGCTTGCTACAAGACATAGGCGTTCAGAGACAAATCAGTACGTTCCTCTAACGAAGGAGGTGAGTGCTCTATGTAAGCAACCACTGCCTACGAAGGAGAAGGATCCTGGAAGCTTTTGTATCAATATTACATTGGAGAATGGGCAACAAGCGCGCGAAATGCTTGATCTTGGCGCGGGAATTAACTTGATGCCGCATTCCCTTTATAAGCAATTTGATTTAGGACCATTGAAGTCGACAAGGATGCGTCTCCAATTAGCGGATCGTTCAACTCGTCAACCATTAGGAATTTTTGAAGACGTTTTGGTGAAAGTAGGAGAGTTAATAATTCCGGTAGATTTCGTAGTGCTGGATGTTGGAGAGATGTCGAGTGAGGACAAGGGGCATACTATTCTTTTAGGCCGTCCGTTTTTGTCTACCTCCCATGCGGTGATTGATGTGAATAAGGGGAGGATGAGCATGTCAATTTTGGGAGAGACGGTTACTTTTTCTTTAAAAGATATAAATAGTTGCCCTGCACCATTGATGGAAGAAGAAAAATATTCGTTCGTTGACCCAGTAGATGCATGCGTCCGAGAGCTTAAGAGTATAACGGTTTTGGAAGATATGGCAGTCAAGGACGCTGATGATTTTCTAAGTGGGGAGGAGATAGCCGAGCTATTTGGTATTGATTTTCGAGACATAGGAGCGGACCTTGCGATTATGGACCCCAACGAAACATTTCAGAAGGAGTTTCCAGCGAGTGACATGGTGGAGTTAGGTGATCCACCGCAAGTCGAGTATTGATCGTTGAAACGCGTCGAGCATGCGACGTAAAATGTTGCGCTTCTTGGGAGGTAACCCAAGCGTTAGTTTTTCTTTAATTTTTATTTCGATTTTTTTTAGTTTATTTTTGTTTTTATTGTGTCAATTGTCGTGGTGCGTTTATGTGTGTGTTAATGTGMAKRARATYCGATTTTACGATTTCATCTCCGCCGATCGAGGTCGCAATCCGACCCAATTTAGCCGCAGTCCGGTAACCTTTTGATGAGCCGCAATCCGGACGATTTAATTCCACACGATGTGCCACCGGGCACTTGCGCGCAACATAATTGACTACAATCGTTTTAATTCAAGACAATTCCAATCACGAGTTCAAAACGAAGGATTATTGCACAAATATTTTGGAAAGACTCAACTATCGAGTTTTCAGGGATGTTTTCTTATCTCCCTTGCTTTTATTTTCTTTATATTTATGGCAATCAGGAGTTTGACACATTTTTAAAGGGGGGGATGGTTGAGTGTGAATTATAGTTGAAATTTGTGTAAATTTAAAATTTTTCGTGGGTTTGTAGTGCTAAATTTTACGTGATTGATCACTATTTCTGCGCTGTATTGTGTTTGTATGGCTTGCCTGTCAAAGTTAGCTAAGTATGATTTGAGATTTTTGTCTTTTGAGCGTGCATAAGTGCATAAAAATTTTCAAAATTATTATTATATATTTGTAAAATGGTACTTGAACGCAATTGATTTTGCGAAACCTTAAAAGCAGCGTCANAAGTGCATAAAAATTTTCAAAATTATTATTATATATTTGTAAAATGGTACTTGAACGCAATTGATTTTGCGAAACCTTAAAAGCAGCGTCAATTCAAAACTTTTTCATGCAAAAAGCCTGTAAGTAGCCTGAGTGATTATCATCATTGCATGTGCTTGAATGAGTTTTGATTTGAGATCTCTTTAAAATCGCTGTGTGTAGTTGACTTTGTAAATGACGTTAAGCCACATATAAAACCCTATTCCGGCCATATTCATATATTTTAGCCACTATAAATTCCGAATGAGCCCCTCATAGCCAAATAATTCATGCCTATATTCATGAGTGTTTTTGAGTCGACCCCTACAACCCATTAAAAGCGTGGGGTAGGAGTTGGTAATTTTTATTGGTTATTAGTGTTTTGGAGTTTTTACAAGGGATTTATGAATTTTTGTAATAAAGGATCACCATCCTTAAAYAAAAAGAAAWAARGRAMWRMCCCMWWAAAAAGAATTAGAGGGGATTATAAAAAAAAAGAGAAAAAGAAAAAGAAAACAAGAAGGATGGTGAATTATGATAGTCATTGCCTACGCGCTAATGAAGGCTTATGTTTTATTGTTTATTTTGTTATGAAACCAAATGCGTAAAAGGCAAGGAGTTGAGTTGTAATAAGTGGTTTGAGCTTCAAGTCGGTTTTACGGTTTGCGAGTTGAGAAATAGCCTAATTTAAAGGCTACATTATGAGCGTTTAGTGAGGTTTTTCTTTTGTACGAGGTGAGGCATCTTGCTTCGTGATTAGATTAGTTGGGGGGTTATTTAGCCACACGACTTATATATTCCATACCCATCCAAAGAGCCTTACATTACAACCCGCGAAGACCTTTTCCGATTCTTAGTTTTGACAGCACACTTAATTTGCGATTGAAAAGAGATTGATTTTCTGTGCTTATTTTATGTGCTTGTATTTGTATGATTTGAGTGTATACACGTCCATGAAGAAAATACTTGAGTGCTTTGAGCGAACACCCCTATATATTACCCTTTTGAGAGGATGCATGATTTTGTTTTTGGAGCGACAATATAATAAGGGTGGAGTGTTTGGCGTTGCATTACTTGTATCTATATTTTCAAAATTATGTATGTAACATAGCACGACTCATTGTTTGAACTGATTTTCACTCTTGTTATACTTTGAAACTATCGTTTGTTCGAGGACGAACAAACAAATAAAGCGTGGGGTAGTTGATTAGCACGGATTTGTCTTGGTTTTTATTAGTATTTTAGTTTATTTTTCTTATTGTTTTTGGTATAAGTTGGACGATTTAAGATTAATCTCGTATTTTTATAATTCCAGCTTATTTTACCGCATTTTGATCGTAATTGATGCAAGTAGGTGATATTTCGTTATTTTTCACCTTACAGCTAAGTAACCGGAAGAGTTCAACGCGTAATAGACGAAGTTCGATGTTCAAGAATAGGAGAACGAGCTTTCCGGCGAAACGAGTAGCAAAAGATAGAGAGAGACGGAGGCAGACGCACAGTCACATCGACAAACGCGACCGTCGACGCTCCGTCGATGCGAGCCATGATCCGCGTCAGTCGACGCAGCGTCGACGCACTGTTGACGCTACTTGCTGAAGCGTCGATGTCGACGCAACGTCAACGCAACTTGCTGAAGCGTCGATATCGACGCACCCGCCCAGCCAACGCGCGCACCCAGGCAGCAGCGACGCCGAGCACCGGCACGCGTCAGTCGACGCACCGTCGATGCACCATCGACGCGACGGCCCAGTTTCGTGATTTTTAGGGTTTCTTGTGCACCAAGACTTTCAATAAATATATAAACCCTTCATATTTCGGTTTAAACAGACAACCACGACCCAAAACACTTACCTAGGGTTGAGAAACTTATTTTCAACACCCTACAACATATTTTAAAGATCTACGTCGAAAATTCAAGATCCGAAGCACCAAGACGAAGACGTTCGTTCAAACTCCGATTTTCTCGACCAAGATCAACCATCCATAGTCCGAAATTACAGCAATCGTTCAGCACTTTTTAGACATTAATAAGTTCTCTAAACTTTAGTTATTTCTCTTAGATTAATTCTTAGTTAATTTGTGTTTTTAAGTATTTATTGCTTTCCGTTTGATAATTAGAATCGTTTAAACCATTGAATCGCTGGAGCTTTGAACCTTAGATTTCGTTTTTAATAATTAATTAGTTGCTGCGTTTTACCTTCGTTCATGCATGGTGATGAGATTGTTCATGCTTAGTTCATTTATTGCTTATGCTTGGTTAATTAGTTTATGATATGCAATTGCTTGGGAATTTTAGAATTAATTTTGTTCTTGAGAATTCATATGCTTGATAGTCGTAATCGTAGTTCAATCCATGCTAGTTAATTATAGTTGGTTAATTAGTTCAATTTATTAGTTCGAGATAGTTAGTTATTGCTTTTTAATCTCGTAGTTATAATTTTCAAAAACCAAATTTATACAAGTTCTCGTGTTAAACATTGTGATTGAACAAACATTAAAAATTTCGAGCATCAGTCCTTGAGAGACGACTCGAGTTAAGCTTGCCAACCTACACGCGATCTCGTTTTCTTGCGGGCGAGCTATTAAATTTCTGACAATTATTTATAAAGTAGGCACACACAAAAGCTCGAATCACCTAGCATCGATCAACGCGAGCGGTTCTCGGCGTCGACGCGGGCGCTGCATTGCGGCGCCTGCAGGACTTCGGCTCGTCGCTCGTCCCGTTTTCCTCCTTTTGAGTTGAAATACTAAAAATGAGCAAAATTATCTTATTTCGTATAAAATAAAGTAAAAATACATTAAACACCAAACGAAATGAAAAACATCAAAAGGAAGAAAAACGATAAAAAGATAAACCTAAACACCCTTAAAGCACACAACATACAATGCAAAACACATCAATGTCACATACAAATATGTACAAATCAACCCGCATTATACCCTACTCGTACCCTACCTGATATATATTATAAATTTAAGGGGAAAAGATTGTAACCATCCTGTACTATACGCGTTTTTTGGGTTTACATTCTAACGTTTTTTTTGTAATTTAATGCATCCTGTACTTCAAAATTTTTTGAAAGTGCATCCTCCGACCAATCAACTCGTCCAAACTCGTCGAAACTCACCTAGTCTCGCGAGTGAGGTTGCATATTTTCAAACCCATATACTTTGTGTGAGTTCCGGTGAATTTATTATTTATTTAAAACTAGTTCCGACATATTTTATTAAATATGCAAAAATGACCGAATTTATTACTAAATAAATAATAAATTTTATTTATTTAATAAAACTAGTTCCGGTAAACATTAGGATAAAATATGGTTTGCATATTTATTTAATAAATTCGAGTTTTTATTTAATAAAACTAGTTTTTTTCTAAATTTTGTATAGTACAGGATGCACTTTCAAAATTTTGTATAGAACAGGATGCATTAAATTACAAAAAAAACGTTAGGATGCAAACCCAAAAAACGCGTATAGTACAGGATGGTTACAATCTTTTCCCCTAAATTTAAATATATGAATATAATAATAAAATA
>BMAC01000419.1:488463-509426 GCA_014905375.1 Phtheirospermum japonicum | reverse complement strand
AGTAATAATCAACAAACACATTAAAAAAAAAAACAATCAGTAAACACAGACGAACCTGAATGGCAGAGTGGAGGAGTTTATTGCACTTGTGCAGCAGCAAAATATTCCCTGATTTAATGTGAATCTCCTTTATCGTTCTTGGGTCGTCACTCGTCCTCCTTTGTACAGATGCTCGAGCAATAGTAATAATCAACAAACCTACAAAACTACTCATTATATCTAACACATTTTTAAATAAAGAAACAGTAGGGAATACAGTGGTTACAAACCATTAATGCCTGTAAAATGCAAACTAATTAATCCGCGTGTGCTTCACTAATGCAAACTAATTATTGTAGCAGCAAATTAATGCAAACAATATTAATTTAATCCGGCGTGTGCTTCACTAATGCAAACTAATACATTAAATTAATATTTCAAGTAAACTAATATTTCAGCTTTCAATTTGGAAACAATAGAACAATGTTCGGTCAGTGAAAAAATATATTTGGGTTGTGTTTGGACTATTAGTTTAAATACAGAATTTAAATTTCGAATACTAAATATTCATTTGTTATATGACTCAAAATTCAAATACTCAACCAACCAATTCTTAAACCTAATACCTACCATATATCTTTTATATTTATCATCTATCCTCTCGTTTTTTCTCTCTTAAAACAAAGTTTAAATAAATATAATATAATAATATAATATCATCCGTCTTTTAAAAATAATTTGACATTTATAATAAAAGGCAAATGATTTTTAATTCCATAACAAATAATTTTTTTTTATTACTTATAGAATTTCAACACTACAATATTTTAAATATCAAAATTTAAAATTCCAACAAATATTAAGTACTAAACAAACATCAGTACGAACATGCCCTAAGTTTATGATAATAAGGCTAGAATACTAAAGTGACACGTTTAAACTACTGAGAGACTGCTAGTATTAGTTGCTACGCAATTGAAGCTACCCTGAGACTATGACCAATCAATATTTAAGGGATATTATTCTGAGCTTCATTATTGCTGGGAAAGACACCACTGCCAACACTCTTTCTTGGTTTATTTATGTCCTTTTCAAAAACCCACTATTCAAGAAAAAATTGCACAAGAAATCAATAAACTCGTCGTTTCTTCTCAACATGAAGCTTCTAGTGTCAATAATTTCATTGAAAGTATTACAGATGAAGCACTTGAAGAAATGCACTATCTCCATGCAACTTTGACTGAAACCCTGAGGCTGTACCCTGCTGTCCCAGTGGTAATCTTTATAAACCAGTTTCTTTTTTTGGCTAAATTACAAAATTAGTGGATTAATTTTGCAATTTAGCCCCATTTTCTAGATGCCTTTTTTTATGATTGTTTTAAAAATAAAAATCTCATTATACATATAGTATGATGTCCTTTAAATGTTTAGGATGGGAGATGTGCTGAAACAGACGATACACTTCCAGATGGCTTCAAACTGAAAAAAGGAGATGGTGTGTATTACATGGCCTATGCAATGGGACGTATGACGCATGTATGGGGTGACGATGCTGAAGAATTTAAACCAGAAAGATGGATCAAGAATGGGATATTCCAATCTGAATCACCTTTCAAGTTTTTTTCATTCCATGTAAGTGTATATAGCTCGTCTGTACAAGAATTACATGCGCGTCATCGATCGGGTTATAATTGGTTGATCGATTTTTTTTGTTTTTAGTAAATTGATCAGGTTGGACCGAGGACTTGTTTGGGAAAAGATTTTGCTCACCGGCAAATGAAGATAGTATCAGCAGCTCTTGTGCACTTTTTTAGGTTCAGATTAAGTGATGAGACTAAAGATGTAACTTACAGAACCATGTTTACACTTCATATCAGTGGGAGCTTACAGAACCATGTTTACAATCTCAAGTCTTTTGATATTTCCCATTTGCAAGATCAAATTGCTATAGTAACTTTTGTAATATCTCATAGAGAAATTCGTATACGATATTGAATTTGGGATTCCTACGATTATGGATGTGAAATTCGGAAGGAAAGGATATTCAATTGCCAGCAAGACTCTCGAGCTCGATTCATCTTTGGCTCGAGTTGGTTAACTCCATATATAAAAGCTTGCTTAGTTCGAGTCGGTTTATAATCAAACCAAGCTCAAACTTCATACAAAAGCATGAATCAAAGTACAGATCTGACAAGCAATTTAGAAAATCATTTTATCTAAGAAATTGAAATGCACCAAAAATGCTTTATTCCAGCAACAAMTCTTATCGTAAGAGATCTAGGACTGTCAAAAAAAATGCAAGCCAATTTTCCGAGAACTTCTATATAGTACCAAAAAAGGATTTGCACCACCTGATTGCTCAGCTAGGTGAACATCAAGTGGGTGAACTCTTTAAATCACATCTGCTGCGACCTGGCCCCCCAACTTGAAATTAAACCCAACACACATAAAACACGTAGATTTTGAAGAGTCATGGTAAAAAATACAGAAGATCGCAAAGACCTACTGAAGAAAGAAAGTTTTAAAAAAAAATATGATGTACAACAATACCAGAGATACGTCAGCAGCCACCACCCAACCGCTGCCGCCGTGCCTATTCCAAGACGCCGCAGTTACTTACCACCTGCTCCACGACCACATCACGGTTCCCTTTTATCCCTCTCCATCTCTGTTGTCTGCTCCGCCTCCGCCGAAGGTATTGATGGCGCTGCTGATGATGATTTTCTGAGGAGAGATGAGAGGTTCTCTAATGTAGCAATCAAGAAAATCCTCTGTATTAACACCAAGCCTTAGTGATCAAGTTTTAGAACAGAATTTTTTTTTTAAATATGCAAGAAAAACAAACTTGAACAGTAATACCTAAAACAGCAATAGTTTCTTAATTACAGAAAGAACACGAATCATGAAATACATAAAGTATACAGGCTTAATCCAACTATATAGATGAAGACCAATTTCAACTTAAACTGCAATACCTAATATAATCAATCCAAATACGCCCAACTCTAGAACATAAAAAAAACATAAAATTGAAGTGAAAAGAAAGAACTTACAGACAGCTCAACCTCGAGATACAATCTGGACAAATACGCTGACCTCTAAAATTCCAAAATCAAGCGCCGATTGCAGGTGAAAAAGCCGATTGCAAGTGAAAAATTCAGGCTAAGTACTTCAAGGGTTTATCCAAATGAAAGGGCGTGAAAATGAAAGTAATTTCAAGTTTACATCCAAATTTCAACAAGTAATTTTCCCGGGTAAGTATTGCTAAGTCGGATTTTGGAGCTACGGGTTGTTTTGGGGATAGCTTGTTCATAAGCAGCCGTATTTTTATTGGAAGCGCTTCTCTAAATAAGCGCTGCCCGATTTCACGTTTTGCGGCGGTTGTATTATAGAACCGCTGCCGGCATTCTTATTGGCACCGCTTCTTCAATAAGCGCTGCCTGATTTAATTATTAGTGGCGGTTATATTATAGAACCGCCACCCGGTATTTTTATTGGCAACGCTTTTCCAAATAAGCGCTGCCCATAATCGTTATTGGTGGCGGTTATTTTATAGAACCGCCACCCGGATGAATTTTTTTTTCATAAGCAGCGCTTCTTTACGAATAAGCGCTGCCATTTCACTTTTTGCAGCGGTTCCTCGTTCAACCGCCACTTATGAAGTACCACCAATCATCTTTTTTCCACTAGTGAAAACCCAATACATTCTAGGGTCAGATGGCCTAATGTATCATGACCCGTCAATCTGACCTAACACAAGTGTTTGCCATTTTATATATATATATATATATATGGTGTATTATATTATGACAAATACTTGTGTTAGGCCAGATTGACGGTTCATGATCTGTTAGACCATCTGACCCTATACGAGAATGTATTAGGTTTTGTACTATATTGGTTTTTATACTCGAACGTATTGATTTTTCATAAATCTCTGACTCGTGGTATGAAATATTGATTTTTATATTATGATATATTACTACTATGATTTATTGGTTTTTTAATGTACGGCATGACAAGAGTTTTGTTCTTATATTATAGAAAATGACTATATTATAAATAATATAATAAATTATATATAATTAAATTTTATTATTTTAATTTTGAATAATATAAAAAAAATAATAATAAAATAGATGGTCACCGGCGGTTTCTGTGGCCAGGCCTGAATTCCATCTCCTCCAAAAGAAAAAGAGTTCGTATGACCTTCAGGTGAAGTAATAATGTGCGAGTAATAGAGAAGATTTTGTTTTTCTGAAAGAAAATTATTGAAATTTGTGTTTTTGTATGATGGGTCTAAAATTGACGGAATCCCATAGTATATCACAGTTTGAATACAAAATTAATATTTTATCAAACCACTGGACTAATAACCAGATTACAGAAGCAGGAAAAAAGTATTACATGACAAGAATAATTTGCAATAATTAATAATACCAGAAATCTTTTAACTAAGCCGTAAAATCCCATATGAAATTTACACAACAAACCTGAGTTTCTCACAAAACCCTATTATCTGATCATCATTATCCAATAAGCTAAAAAAAAAAAGGAAAGAGGAAAATCAGACATTAGGATTAGGAACACAAATCCAAAAGGGTGGTGGCACAATCCTCTCCTCTTGACACCCCAAAAGAGTCTCAATCCTCCCATCTCCCATGTTAAAAATGCCCATGTCATGCCCTCCATAGCTGTAATCCTCATTCATCCTGTCCCAATAATCATCCGTGAAGTGAATCGCGTTCCCCTTCACTTCCTTACCCGTCGATACCATCATCGACTGGTTCCCTCCCACAAACATGGCGTACTCGTCGCCCAAACCCTCGACCTCCGTCCACTCCCCGTCGTCGTACTTAAACACATAGAAGCCGACCGTCTTGTACGGGCACACCAACGGCTCGGACGCATATTCGGTCAGCGTGTCCCCTTCGCGAACGACCTTCCCATCGTCCGGCCTCACAAACTCCCCGATGTACCTCACCGCCAGGAACAACTGCCCGAATTCGGACAGAGCCAAGTACCATTGGGAGGAGTAGAGGTCGCTCGGGAATATCTCGCGGTCACGCTCCAATTTTGCAGGACAAGAAGTGTCAATAACCATCTTCCTACTCGGGACGGGCCCCTTCTTGTCCCACGCCTCGACGGTGGCCCCCAGACCCAATGCGAACGCCGTTTTCGTGGCGTCGCAGCAGACGACATCGTAGCATGTCTTGAGTTCGGACCCGAGATCGGCCCACATTACGTCTCCGGGCCTGCAGAAGGCGATGGTGGTTCGAAAGTAGATGCTGTGCATGGCGATGACCACCGTGGATGGGTTCCCGCATAATACGAGCTTATTGATCTTGGAGTATTGGGGTTGGTGATCGGTGGTGATTCTGGGGAGGGTGTGTTTGGGTGGGAGCTGAATCCTGGCTTTGGAAAAGGGGCTGCAGAGAAAAGGATTGCCGTTTTTGTGGGAGAAAGCAAGCCATCCATGAGAGGAGCCGATGCACTCAAGGTCTTGCTCCAGGTTTTCAACATTGTTTCAACTTCAAATTTTTCAATGGGTTTTTTTGTTTGAGGCTAAAAAGAAAGGGATATTGATGGGTTTTTTGGTGACTTTCTTCGTGAGGGATAATCAAGAGCGGTAGAGCCATATATGATATGATATGATTCGATTCAAGTATACTATACGTAATTATGTAATTGCTAGCGGATGAGTGTGTGTATATATATATATATATATATATATATATATATATGTATATATATATATATATAAAAGCCTCGTTAACTTATTTATTTTAGGAATCTTAAATTCTTTCCTAGTAGGATTATGCTCTGTCGGTGTCCCAATTAAAATAGGAATCGGGCTCGTTTGGTTGGGGGATAGGATGGGATAAGGTGAGATATCCCACCCTATCCAGTGTTTGGTTTGTCTGACTATAGCCCGGGATATGAATCCCGACCCGACTTTTATCCTATTAAATGGGGATAACTCCATCCCACCCCATATTCCAAGATAATTTATCACCCTCTTAATCCCGTCTATTGATATTCAACCTAATATAGAGCGTAATCTCCAAGGAAACTTACCATACTTTTACAAGTCGCCTTCTATAACTTTTCTTCATGTTATAAATGGAAAATCCAAAGTAAACTAGTTGAATGCCTGCCCATTCGTTAATGAGGGGATTTAGTAGGTTATAAAACCGTCTTATTTTAAATTAAAAATTAACTTTTAAAGTGAAAAAAATATAATTTTTGAAACTGATATTGATGATAGTGACAATATTGATGCTAGTGACGATATTGTTTCTAGGATTGTTTTATCAATTCCTTTTAGATCTGTTGCAACTTCCAATTTAAGTAGAAAATTCTCTTTTTTTCCTCTGTTCATACGTAGTTCATACATTTCATTCCAAATAAAATATGGAGTTGGATAAAATTTCATGTGATTCAGTAAACAGAATATAAATTACATCAGTGCTAGATCGCCGATCTAATTCGATCAAGAATGTACTTAATATATAGAATGGGGTTTTTAGATAGATTGTTTATATTCTATTGAAAAATATGATTTTTGTTAAGGAAAAATACGTCCCTTCGTCAATAAGTAACTGATAAAGGATAGTTTGGGTATTTGTTAATTTTACGTATTATGGAAATATGTACTTTGATACCCTTTATAAAGGGAGTCTTTGATGAATAAGAGAACCCTAATTTCTACCGTCTCCTTCGTCTCTCTTTTATGTCTTCTCCTTATGCTTTTATTTAACACGTTATCAGCACGAAACTCTAACCTATTGAGAGTAATTGAGAATAAGCCTCCATAACCAAATCAACATAATTTTCATAGGTCAAAAACCTAAATGCGCTGTAAATTTGAAAATTCAGTTTCTCACGTTTCAACCGTTAGATCGCGCTCAATTTTTTACAGAACTCCAATACCTTTTGAATTACATTAAGAACGGTGGAGATTGGATTCGGAGATACGAGAAAATATATATAAATTTTCGAATAAAGCAGATTATGCTTTCGAAATTTTTTGTGCATAATTTTTCAAAATACGTGGATCAAGCCAAATCTTGCATATGTTATTCCAAACATATACATGTTCAATATGAACGGTGGAGATTTGAATATGAAGTCTGAAGAATCCGATAATGAATTTCGAATAGAGCTGATCCTATTTCTCGGAACTGTCTGACCAGCTTATTTTAAAATTTTAATTACGCACAATATAACCGTTGGATGATAGTGGCTTTTGGATATATTATTCAAAACACGTAGAGGTTGAATCTGTAAGGTGGAGATCGGATTTGAATCTTTTCATAATCCGAAACCTAAAAACCAGAATTAGGAAAGAATCATGACTTTCGTCCAAGGTTCGAATTACCCTATTATTTATTAAATGCAACAAATAAATATTTGGCAATATGTATATATGGCATGGTATATATTATTGTGCATGTATATGTATATATGTTACCTATTATTATATGCATGTGATGTTATATGCAATATTGACAAACATGAAATTTTACAATACTTTAATAATATTCATAGAGTACATAATATATTAGTATTCATGCTCTTATATGATTTCTAATTTAGAAATCATAAATAAAGCTATATACATGATTAGATGAGAGATTGATCATGATTTCACCAATATTTCTAGTTCATAATGAATTTCGATGAATTGATTAATTTGTTGATCATGAATTTCGATGAATTGATAGAATCGTGTTTGTTGATCATTTCGATGAATTGATAGATTCATGTATGGTATATTTCTATTTAAAATATTTTATAAGCTACTTTCAATGTATGTATCATTGATTGTATATTTGAATATTTTCATGATAATGAAAGTTCATGAACGATAAAAAATTGTGTAAATAAGTCTTGTGATAAGGTATATTCACATGATAACAAAGAAAGAGTTATTCTTCAAACTCATTGTCTAAAGAAATTGATTGAACTAACTCAATCCAAATACAATTTAATATACTCAAAAGAAATTGAGTATTACCATCATTAGTTTGATGTGGAAAATAGAAGAACTACACTTCCACAATAATATCATCCATCAACTCCCAATTGACCAAGAATCGTCAAACTTAGTCAAAGTCAATTCTCTAATGAACTTGAGACTTCATATTGACCCCAAATCTTATATTGGAAGTATATGTAGTTTCAAAATCTCAATAAATTCTGGATGTACTCTAAATGAATATTTTGAGGATTTTTTGAAACACTACTTCCAAGCCTAAGAATTTAGTGAAAAGAAATTGGTTTGCTTGCTAAAAAGGGTCAATGACTTTGATATGTTGCGACTAAAAACATGTCTTACCATATGTGAAAAAGAAAGTCACTTTAAATGACAATAATAAAATGAGAGATACGATCTCACTCTATTATTTTTACCACTTGAGCAAACATACGGATGCACTTGTATAATATCAATTATAATAATAAGTCATTGAGAGACATGACATTATTCTTCACAATACCAATGTTAGACCATTGGATAAGAAAGTTTCTTGAGGCTAACTAGGATCGATATGAATAGTGAAAATAACCTCAAAGTAAAGGGGAAGAGACATGTTGATCCCTACCTATGTAGGAAGAAGGAACCACAAGGTAAGACAAGTAAAAAGTTTGTGATATTTATTGGATATCCCTACCTATGTGGGAAGAATGAACCACAAGGTAAGATAAGTAAGAGTTCTCCCAATAACCTTGCTTAGTCAATGGATATCTTTTATTTTGATTGAAGAAAGTATAATCAATCATTCATATTAGACTATTGTATTTGGTCTTAAAATCTATTTTGAGTTAGATTTATGTGATGTGGCCTGATTCAAATTAATTATTATTTTATTTGGCCTATTGATAAATTTTACATTTCATTCTAAAGCATTGAATGTAATTGAGTTTATTTACCACACATTCACATACAAGGTTCATGAGCAAACTATTAGATATAATGTAACATATCTAGTAAATAATGTTAGAATAAAAAGTATTTTGTTCAAATATCTCTGAAGAATGTGAGAATTTGTCGAGGAATAGATAATTATTCACTAAATTGTAATTTATATGTGACAAAGTCTTTATGCCCTGTGGCACATTGATTAAAGTCATAAAAGCTCAATATGGACCAAGAGCGAAACGAACCTTGTTAAATTTGATGATATTCATGTTGATTATTATCATTAAGAAGTACATTATGAGGATGGAATTATACTTTTAATTTATGTGAAAGAAAGCATGTTTTAGAGTCAATCTAGTAATTTTACTTTACTATATTTTGATTATTGAATCATAAGTTATAACCAACAAAGAACTTTTGTACACTGGCTCATTCAAGTTTTGATACGACTGACATGGATTCTTTAGTCTTCGTGATATAATGGTCCATATTATAAGAAATTAACATGGACATCTTTCATTTTGAGTGAAACATAAAATGAGATAGAAATTCGATGCAAAGTATAGTATCGAACTAATGTTGTTCAATTATAGCTAGTGCATTCTAAAGTACTCGGAGCACTACATACATTCATACCTCAAAGATACATCACTCCTTTTTTCAAAACTTATTCATTAGCAAAATTGTATGATTGAGACCTGCATTTGCTAAAGATACAAAGTATAATATTTCATTCTTATAATTGATAATTGGTGATACATGTGGACATGACCATTCATAATGCGGATCATTCAAGTATTTTTTTGGTCGATGCTTCGGCACGTATTGTCCATAAAAATATTGCATTTGCAAAACTTCTAGCACATTTAATATGATTGAGGACTCACCACCCTTATAAAGCACCCAAACTCATAATGCTAGAGGGTTTACATCAAAAGTACTTGATGTCTATTGCATTTTAATAAAGATCGATGTACTGGATCTTGTACCCTAATGTGCATATATAATTGATTCAAGCTTTTGTGTTGCCTACTTATGAAAACTTGTCAAAAGATCAATAGCTTGCCCGCAAGAGAACGGGGTCGCGCGTAGTTTGGCAACTTGACTCGAGTCGTCTCTCGAGGAATATACAATCGGAATTCTCAAACAGTTTGTTCAACTTAAATTCACATACATAGGGGGGGGGGTTGATTGTTTGATTATCTAGGAATTTAAAACGAAAGAACTATAATTCAAACTACGAAATTGAATTGAGCTACTTGAAACTAGAGAAATTATTTTAAGTACTTCAACAAGATTAACTAGCATAAACGAACATCAATTATCTAGAGAGTAATGTAAACTAAACGAATTAACTAACAAGAATAATAACCCAGCACAAATTAAACTAAGCTTACGGATTGCAATATCAAAAATATCTCAAGTTCGAAATATCAAACAACTCAAGAACAATTATTGAAAAGCAGTTACTTAAACGCATAAATTAAACTACAAAAACGAAATAAAGGTTTAGAGTACTTATTAAACTAGAAAGCGTAGTAAATCCTCCAGCTACTCCGGAGGGGTGAATGATCTTGGTCGAAGAACGGGTCGCGAACGGACAGTTGAAGCTTGGTGATTCACGAATCTTCAATCTTGATCACTTGTTGTTATTGGGAATGAGGAGGGTGTTGTTCTCGAACCTTACGATCAAGAATTCAGTGTATATGGGTAGGAGAGTGTGTTTTGGGACGGACTTGGAAGGGTTTAAATAGATTTCTCTTGACTTGGAGCATAAGAAACCCTAAAATTCCCGATTCTGGGCCGTCGCATCGACGGTGCGTTGATTGACGCGTGCTGGTGCTCGGCGTCGGTGCTGCCTGGCGCGCGCGTCGGCTGGGCGGGTGCGTCGATGGTATGTGTCGACATCGACGCTTCAGCAAGTAGCGTCGACGTTGCGTCGACATAGATGCGTCTATGTCGACGCTTCAGCAAGTAGCGTCGATGCTGCGTCGACTGACGCAGGTCATGACTCGCGTCGACGGAGTGTCGACGGTCGCGTCAGTTGATGCGGATGCGCATTTGCTTTCGTCTCCTTCTATCTATTTGCTACTCGTTCACCAGAAAGCTCGTTCTTCATTTCGCGAGTATCAACTTCATCTAATTATGTGCCGAACTCGTCCGGTACTTAGCTGTAAAGTGAAAAACCACAAATAATCACTTATTTGCATCAATCTAGATCAAAACGCAGTAAAATAAGCTGAGAGTACAAATATACGAAATCGAGCTTAAACTACCCAACTTATACCAAAAACAAAAGGAAAAACAAGTTATAAACCTACAAAAAATAAGGACAAATATGTGCTAATCAATAATATGGTCTCAAATAAGACACCATCAAAAGGAATATAGATGGTGACTAAGACAATATTTATGCGCACTCATTTGTCTTTGCATAGGGTTATGCAATATTGCACGCAACTCTTACTTATTCGTTTATGAACCCCTGCTAACCAAATATTTTGCGTACCAGTCGGTAACTGGATATAAGCCTGATAATTCATATCTACACATATTTGATTAAGCAGTATATGTGCCTATTGCGCCCCCACAACGCATTCTATGGGTTTTCAAAGACGATTAAGTATTTATGTTGGATATGAATCTCCAACAATCATCCGCTATTTGAAACCTTTGACAGACGATCTCTTTATCGCTAATTAGCGAATTTGTCACTTAATGAGAGAGTCTTCCCTTCGTTAGGGGGAGATAAGAAAAAGCATTTTCTAATGGAACGAGAGGAATAATTTCATACTATGTCTCATTATGATCCCCGCATTTCACAATGTAACGTGAAAGAAAAGTAAAGTGAACAATTGATCTTCAAAGTATAGAAGACTCAATCTCCAAAGTGACGAGATCATATATATATATATACAAGATGCAAATGTGTCTGCAAGGTTAAAAGTCCCCATAAAGGGCACAATGTCGCAAATTAAAACATTGCAACCATACTTAGTGGAGGTGTGGTTGAGGTCATGACTCACAAAAGGAACAGGGGGAGGTCACTTGGTTCGATCAATACTTGCCAATGGAATAAGAGGGCATGTATGGCACAACTTCAATTGATCATCAATGAAGATAATAACTCTCATGAGATTATCTCTGATTATACTTATGTCCATGAATCATTACTGAAGGACGCTCCGAAGTTTAATATGATTCTAGAGAATAAAGAAATCTCAATGTACAATGAGAGTTTATATAAGTTGATGGAAAGACTTTTCATACACATTGATGATATATACATTGTTGCTCAAAGAATCATAGAGCACAATAGTATCGAACCACGCTCTATTGAAATATCAATGTAGAGCAAATTGACCTAAATGTAAAGAATCAATCCAGGTAAAACTAAATTCACTGAGAACAAGGTAGATATTTGGTTTGGTAGTGCTAACATCACCAAGTGTAAAGCCAGTAGGACATAAACAAAGTTTTGTTAGAAAATGTAATGAGAAAAATAAAGCCATGAGATGCAGATCTAAACTTGAAGCACAAAGTTTCTCAAAACGCCCTGGAATTGACTATGAGGATATGTACTCTCTCATAATAGATGTTCTAATTCCAAAGAACTGAGAATGCAACTTATACATGTGGCTACATCATATCTCTATAGGGATCATGATTTAGAGATATATACGAAAGTGCTTGTTGTCCTTTCATTACCAAGGCAAGTGACTCTAAGACATGGAGTGAATTTTCAAATTAAATTGAAACACTCACTTTATGGATTAAAATAATCCAGACGGATGTGGTACAACCGTCTAAGTGACTACTTGATTGGGGAAAGATAATCTATGCCCTTGCGTATTTATAAGTTTCAAATTTGCGATTATAATTGTATATGTCGATGAAAGGAACATAACATCCACTCTTAATGAGTTAAGAGATATCGCTAGTTATTTGAGATTCTTAATTTGAGATAATGCATCATGGGAAAACTCGGTCATGTTAAGGCTTTAAACTAAACCCGAGTTTGTGGAATACTAAATTCTACAGTTTGCATATGTCCAAAAGATGATCAGGCAATTAAATATGGATAAGTGCAATATGTTAGCACTCCTATGATTGGTCAAAGTGAAGATATAAGAAAATATCAATTTCGTCAATGGAATGGCGAAGAACTGGTGGGAGTTGAAATTCTCTACCTACGTACAATATGCGCATTATTGTACCATTACTAATACACTTGACCAAATATTACTTTCTCAAAATTATTATCTTGATTTAACTCAAGAAAGCTAAATGTCACTGGAAATCAAGATGGTCTTGTTTCCAGTACCATTAATGGAATCAAAATGTAATTTGATACCTAAAAGAAACCATTTATGCGAGTTTATTTTTCCCATTCATAAATATAATTGGGACTGCAGATGGTCTTGTAATCCCTATACAAAATGTTGAGTTTACTTCCTACTGTGAAACACCAAATAGTATCRYTRATRTTGRWTAYTYATTCGATCCATGTAAAGAGATCATTATCATACATGTAGTAGTTCGTGAGTATCTACGATAAATGTTATGATCATTCATATATCTGATGATAGTGGCTTGAACTCTATCACTGAAGAAAATATGATAATACGAGTAATATCACCACATCTATTMTAAAACCAACAATTATGCACWTTCTCAAGAATCAAGTAAATTGAGGAASTGGAGACTTTCAAAGTTCTCTTGATAGATGTACATATCAGAGAGAGGTGTACATTTTAAGGGGAGTCTCAACATAGGTATGTTGTACTCTTTTTCCTTAGACCAAGTTTTATTTTTCCCATTGGGTTTTGTTACTTGGTAAGGTTTTAACGAGGCAACAATGAAACACCATTTCAGCCTTTTACTTGGCACAAGGGGGAGTGTTGAAGGAAATACACATTTAGTGTGCATTCGTCAATAAGTAACTGATGAAGGATAGTTTGGGTATTTGTTTATCTTTATGTATTATGGAAACATGTACTTTGATACCCTATATAAAGGGAGTCTTTGATGAATAAGAGAACCCTAATTTCTACCGTCTCCTTCGTCTCTCTTTTATGTCTTCTCCTTATACTTTTACTTTAACAATTTTCAATATAATATCCCAGATTTTCTACGGAGATATACAATTTGTGGATACATAATAAGTTTTTAGACATCAAATTATTTTATAGTCAAATATCATCCATGCATTTTGAGTACTAATGCAAGAGTAATAAAAGCCATTTGTACTATACATGGTTTGTATATTCATTTTTACTCCTATTTATGAAATAATTTATATTATTGTAATTATATAACTCCCAAATTAGTTTTTAACACAAAAAATTGATAAATAAAATCAAACAAACCTATGTGTCTGCTTCTCACGCTTTGTTAGCTACGGAAAATTTATTGGTGGTTCGGTGTTACCAAACCTAATATTTACCTAATTTAATATTTTCTTTTTATTTGATATTTTTTATTATTATGTTTTTTCTAATTTAATATTTTCTTTTTATTATATGTTACCTAATTCAATATTTTCTTTATCATTTTTTGCCTAATTCAACTGATAAGATTAAGTCATATTTAATTAGAGAAAATATATATAAGTTGAAATAATTTTATTTTTAAAATTTTAAATATTTTGTTTAAAAAAAATACGAGTTATATAAAATTATTACAAAATAGAAATAAACTTAAATTTGAATATCTAATCTTAATATAATATATTGAGTATAACATTAAAAATTAATATGAAAAACTATTGTTACAAAAAAAAAAAAAAAAAAAAAAAAAAAACTATTACTCGCAAAACAATTGACGGTTTTTTGCCCAATTCCCTCTGATCCATCCCTTTTTTCTTTTTGTTATCCATTCCATTCTCATCAAGCAGCTGCCCAATTGAATATCTTTTAACCGAATTTTTTGCAATGGATCAAGGTAATAAGAGTTCGAACAAAAAAAGGACTAAGCATACAAAAATGAGTACTAGCTCGAGTTATTGAGACCGGTCCTCGATCCCATCCGTGTCAAGCGCAAAGGATCCCAAAAAAAGCTCAGGCTGAATGGGGGTCTGGAGAAAAATGCCAAAAATATAAGGCATAAGAGCAAGAAAAATTGCTATGTTTAAAGTTTTTGTTTCGTGTGTGTGTAAATTAATTTCAGTTCAATTGTACAAGGCATGTTTGATGATTCTGTTAACTTCAAGTTTTATTTTGTGATATATGTGTTAATTTTAATGAAAATTAGTTATCTTTAGAAATAAGAATCTGAATTTGTAGTGTATTTGACTCCTCAATAATAAATAAAAAGCTAATTGTTAAATAAGTAAATATGTAAATGAAAAATATAAAAATAAATAAGAAGTACAAAGGAAAACGTATGGCAGCAAAATCCTCCGGATGGGTTGTTTTTTTTGTCTATTTTTAGGGTTGTCAATTTTACCCGATTGGTTGGGTACTTGATGATTCGGGTAGGGTAGGGTACACAAAAATTGGGTAACGGTTTGGGTGAGGGTAGTACCCGTAAGCTATAGTACAGGGTTCGAGAATAAGATTTGTACCCATTACCCTACCCGTACCCGATTAGTACATTAGTATAGGGCTGGGTCGTTACGGTATACTGATTTTTTTGTCCATGCCGATACCGATACCAATACCGTACCGAATATGTCGATATACTGAACGTCGGCATACCGAATTTTCAGTGAATTACATGGCACGTACCGTACCGTACCGAATATACTGGTATGCCGCATTCATGGACGGTATAGGTATTATACCGTTTCATACCGAATGCAACAAAAATAAATTACAAAAATTTTATAACAAATACTGATATTTTTTGCCGAATACCGACACTTTTCGGTATTTATGTATATATATACCGAAATATCAATATTTTTTGGTATTTCGTTATATACCGAATTACCGATTTTTTTTATTCGCATACCGATACCGTACCGTAATATTTCGGTATTGATACCGTACCGAATATCACGATATACCAAAAATACGTTATTTTTTGGGTACGGTAAATGCGGTATATCGGTATTTCAGTATTTTTTGTGTACCCGCATTTCCCACCCCCTACATTAGTAGGTACCCTATCTGTACCATACTCGTTTACCCGCATTATACCCTACTCGTACCCTACCTGATATATATTATAAATTTAAATATATGAATATAATAATAAAATATGTATAACAGTTAGTTTTATAAATTTATATATTTTTATTACCACACTTATTTTATGTAATACAATAACATAATTTATTTTTATCTAATTCAAATATTATAAAATGTACATCTTGCTATTATATTTCATATTATGATAAAATATCATAATTTATAAAACATTATTTATTATATTTATACTATAATATAAAYGATATAATATCAATATCAATGCATCACATTTACTCTAAAAAATCTTGAGATTACTTTAATCGATAATTAGAGAGAATTTCTCTCACATTCACATAACTAATTATAAGTTATTTAAAATATCTTAGTATAATATATTGAAAATTCTTGTTGATGAATGACTCTTGAAATAATTTAAATTTTAACCTTTTTTTTTTTTCTTAAATGAATAGAATAACTCAATCAAGTTATAGTAAACCATGATATATATATATATATATAGAACTTATATTACTAAATTAGTGTTGGTATTAAAAACTAAAACAAATATTTTAATTAAATAATAGTTTAATTGAATTAATATATTCGGGTACCCGATACTCGACGGGTAAATACCTATACCCTACTTGATAACAAAAATCGTGTAATATGCACTACACAAAAATAGAAACTTACTGAGGGGAAAAACCTTCGGTATTAAGCAAAAAATCTTCGTTAATCAATTTACCGAGTGCAAGCTCCCCTCCGAAAAACCATCCTCATTAAGATTTTTCGAATGAAAATATACATTGGGTAAATTTTTCGAGAGAATTACCAAAAATTCATTTTTTTTTTTGGTATTTTTCGGGGCCTTGAATTTAATTGCCCTCGGAAAAATCAAGAGGAAACTTGCCCTCGGGAAAATTGAGAGCGTTTTTCCCTCGTTTTTTCCGAAGGTCAAATTGCCCTCGGAAAAACTGAGGGTCCGTTTACACTCAGAAACACCGAGGGCATAAATTTTCTCGAAAAAACCAAGGGTAAATATCGATTTTTAAGAATAAAAGATAATGTTTGAAAAAAGGAAAAAATCAAGGGGAATATACCATCGATTTTTCTGAAGGGAAATCTCCCCTCGATTTTTTTCTTTTTTTAATAAATATTATTTTTAATCCCTATTCTTATTAATACCCCAAAAAATAAAAATAAAATCATTAATAAATAGAGAAATAAATGAACTAATTATATAAGTTCCTGAAATTTTATAATTATTAAATTTATTCAACAAAAATGTTTGTAATAGTTTATAAAAACATTTAATACAAAGGGATCTGTTCCCCTTTAGAAAATCCAGAGGGGGATTTACTCCCCTCGGTGTTTTCGAGGGGTACATGCACTCGGTAGATTTTCCCTCATAAAGCCTTCGATAATAATGGTGGTAAGCATTCACACTGTATTTTCGAAGGATTTACCAAATGGAGAATTACCGAAAGTATTGACCTTCGGTAATGCCCTCGAGATTTTCAAGTGTAATATTTTTTAGGTGTTCCCCTTGGTTATTTTTTTTTGTAGTGAGGGTAGGGTACGGGTAGGGTAAATTAATTTCGGTAGGGTACGAGTATGGTCGTACCCGCACTCTACTTTACCCCTTTACACCCTAGTTATTTTTGACTTGATGCAATTTTATTAACCATGTATCTATTTTATGTTGCATGATTGTTTTTAAAAGTTAGAATATGTTCGCTATTTTTTTTTTTATGTTTCTCTAACAGCAAGTGTACGATGTAGATGTAGTACATAATGAGTAAGGTAATATTTTACAATGATCAATTCCCATAAATTGACAAGTAATGTTATTAATAAATTAATTTTATCTAAACGAATGTCAATTAAGATGATGTTTTGTCGTTACAAACGACGACCATAAAGTAACAATTATTTATACTAATTTAATTCACCAAGAACAAATAGCAAAAATAAGAAATAAAGATATTCAAATGAGAAGGATGTATGGCGGGGTTTGGAATTACAATGGGCTTTCAATGTATATAGTGGTTAATCACTCGAGTATTATTATGGTTCAATATGCTATAAATTAATTACAAAATTAGTTTAACGCTTCTCTCAAAGTGTTGAAACTGTGAATTAAGAATGTGAGACACATTGTCAAGTTTTCACTTAAAACTCCAAAAAGGTTTAAAAGATTTTATACGACTTCACTACTAAAATCAAACCTTCTGGTCTTGTTGATTAGAGTGTCTCGTGTTTTATAAGCCTAATCGATAAATTTCATCACTCGAATTATGATTTATCAAATCTAGTAGTTATAAAAGGTTGTCAATCGATTATAATTATAAAAAAACAAATGATTGTCAATCGATTATGTAATGATGAATTACAAATACAAAAATATTAAAGGGATCATACTCGATGTAAAATATTTTCAATCAACCAAACATTGTTTGTCATTCAATTCAATATATATAAATCACAAATAACTTAACCCTTCTCTCAAATTGATTAAACCGTGGCTTCTTTATGCGAGACGTGTGGTCAATCGCACTTAAAACTCCTAAAAGTTTTTAAAAAAATTAACAACATCAACTCTATTCTCAATTCTCTCGATATTATTGATTAGAGTGTTTTGGATTCATAGACTATTAACAAAACTCTTCTCTGGATTATGATTTGTTAAACCTAATAAGTATAAGAGTTTGTCAAGCAATTATGCCTATATGTAAATCAAGAATCAAAAATATTAAAAGGACCAAACGCTTGGTTGAAAGAAATATTTAAAATATTAATCGTTCATTGTTTACCAAGTCCCAATATATGAATGAATTAGTTAGACATGATTAAACATTCATTTAGGCAATTCATCGAACACATGCAATTCATAAATAAAAATAAGTAAATATAAGACTTAGGATGGTTGTGGATCCTAACGGAGTACAAAAATACTTCCTTTTTTTCTTCAAGGAATTAACAGATCACAATTAATTCAACAATTAGATTTGATATTTCCGTTATTTGTGTTTCTCCTTCGAATTCCCACTCGATTACTCTATCTCACCTTTTTAGTTGTATTTACTGGCGAATGATGGTGAAAACATGATGTTGGAGAGTATCCATGATCAAAGATGAAAGTGGATAGCTTCTTGGACTCCTTTTTAAAGTCCACCATGAAATCTCAAACTTCAATTCAGATTTTAAAACGTTTATAACTCTTCTGGCTTGTTCGCGACTCTGAGTTGCGACCGTGAATGAGGTTGTGACTGGTCATCGTGAAAACAACACCTAATAACGAATCAAATCGCGACCACGAAGGGATTCGCGACTAGTTGCCGTGAAAATGGCTTTCAGTATCGACCCGAGTCACAACCTCGAAGGGGTCTCGACTGGGTCTATGGGCCTCGTTAACCTTGTGATCCCGCTCCAGTCTTGACAATGGACTCCTCTTCTTCTTCTTCTTCTTCTTCTTCTTCTTAGCCTTAGTTCAAATCATGATTCTTTATACTCTTTGAAACCCAATTCATCCAAACTAACTCCAAAATCCTATAAAAACAATAAAAATATCAAACACGTAACAACGTCCAAATAATAGGAATATTGAAACCTAATTTAATAAGTCCTAATATGTAATTAAGATCTTGTGTTTATCAAATACCCCAAACTTAAAGGTTTGTTTATTTTTTAAAAAACAAAAGATAAGAAATAAACACAGGTATGGACATGTCAAAAATGAGACGATGTATTTAGCTCAAAAGTATCATTTTTCAAAGTAGAACGCAAAATCAAGAACTCAATCGCTACATCCTTTTTTTTAATCCTCTTATTCTGATCAATGATCCTCACTTTGAAAATTGTTTCTCTCAATCACACAAGTGTATAAGATGAGACATGTATACGCTCAAATTATATCAATGCATGAACTCTAACATAAGATTCCAAATCGTCTATCTCCCCATACTCGATGTGTACGAAAGACAAGAATCATAGTAGGTCTTTATTTAAGGTTGTAATGTAAACTATATGATTAGGTATGAAATATTAGCATAAGTGACTAAAATACGAACAAACGTATATTTTAAAATGAACAAAAAAAATGAATTTCATAAGATTCTAAGGATAGGAAATAAGAATTTGGTAGGAACTGTGTAAGTATATTTTTTACTATAAAATTTATAAAACTTCATAAAAATCAACCAGTTAATGAAATGTACAAGAATCCACTAGAAATTGAGGATACTAAGAGGGGTCTTTCTAGCTGCAGTCCAGCCGTTGTACCTGTTGATTTGCATCTTTTTGTACATATTTTCATTATCGATTTTGTTTCACGTTGCGTGTTTTTCGCTTGCTTTTTGTTGCTTTAGGAGTCGGGTTGGCCATTTTTCGTATTTCTAGATTTTCTTAGTTTTTGTACGTTTTGTTATTAATTTTCGTAGATTTTCACGTTTCCATTTTTCTTGGTCGTAGGACGTCCAAGAGGGGCCCACGCTCGTTTGGGATCGTTGATACTCGACTCGGGAATGGACGGACAAAGCAAGGAAGCGCAACGGACGAGGTTCGACAAACCGGCGGACGCAAAAAGAACGAGAAATCGAGCCGGAAGCTGGAATCCAGTCGACCGACTGGATGTTCAGTCGATCGACTGCATATCTGGTCGATCGACTGAAACCCCCCAAAATCGACTGAATTCCAGCGACATTTTGGCGTTTTGGACATTGCAGTCGATTGACTGCCTACTTGGCCGATCGACTGCTGCCGATCGACTGGGTCCTCTCAAGATCGACTGAATTACAGGGCTTCAGGCCAATTTTTGACGGAGCAGTCGATCGACTGCCGACAAGGCCGATCGACTGAAAAGCAGTTTTCTGAAGATATTAGCAATCATACGTCATTTCAAGAGGACAACTTGTCCTGATAGCTTTCCT
>BMAC01000419.1:324099-479409 GCA_014905375.1 Phtheirospermum japonicum | reverse complement strand
AGGAAAGCTATCAGGACAAGTTGTCCTCTTGAAATGACGTATGATTGCTAATATCTTCAGAAAACTGCTTTTCAGTCGATCGGCCTTGTCGGCAGTCGATCGACTGCTCCGTCAAAAATTGGCCTGAAGCCCTGTAATTCAGTCGATCTTGAGAGGACCCAGTCGATCGGCAGCAGTCGATCGGCCAAGTAGGCAGTCAATCGACTGCAATGTCCAAAACGGGATATTACCAAATGTAAGTTATTACAAAAGCTTGAAGGAGGAAGCTTGAAAGCTGGATGATTCTTCACAAAAGATAGCTCGAAACGAAGCTTGAACATTAACTAGCTAAGATCTAAACTTAACTAATCTATAACTAATAACTAGAATTTTTAGGAATTAAAATGAGAAAAATAGGAAATTCCGGAGAAAAAGCTGGTTTTGGGCAGCTTCCTTGGGGAAGAAAGCTATCAGGACAAGTTGTCCTCTTGAAATGACGTATGATTGCTAATATCTTCAGAAAACTGCTTTTCAGTCGTTCTATAATCTAGTCTTGTTTTCATGTTATTCCTTTTTAATATTGTGTTGTATTATGGATCATTAGTTTAGTGTTTCTCTTGATCGTCAAACTTTCAATCTTTATTTTCTAGCTTCCTAACTTATGAACTTATGCTATTAAGTTATTAAGTTGCAATCAATTTCTAATTTAGTATAAGTTGTTAAAGATCTTCCTTTAAAACCCTTAATTAATGTTAAGTACTTATGTTGACTTATTCAAATAAGTTGACTTTAATTTTCCCTACATTTTACTAATTTCAAATAATTAAGTTTTAATAAGTTAATTAGTTTAAATTGATCGTTTTTAATATAAGCTTTAATTTCCTTTAAATGTTTTAATGTTTTTAAATCTTAATTTTCAATTTCAATATTAGTTATAGAAACCGAAAAATGATTATCGCTTTCTAGGTTTAAATTAGTTTAAGTAAAACCGACGATAAGAACGATAAAGAAAACCGAAAGCCGATCACATCCATCCTCGAGAGACACGACTCGGGACAACTCACCGCACCTACAGTCGACTCCGTACTATTGCGGAGACGATTTCTAGAGCGTCGAGAAATCTTCGATCACTTGTCTAATTGTAGTCACACCTTATACACCACTAGATTCTGTTATTATTCAACCTCATCCATCCGTTTTGAGTACAACGTGGTACAAAGGGGTTTTTCAGTTGTACTGTGTAGTACTTTTTTAATTTAGTGATTAAAAATATTATTATTATTATATTCTTTCTATAATCATGAAATTTTAGTGCAAATTTCTTCTTATCTATGTATGCCTTGTATGTTTTATTTGACAAAAATTTTAAAAAAAAAATTATATGGTGATTCGATTGTTTATGTGTCATTTGAGCCAAATATCCACCTAATTTAATATTTTTCTTTTATTATAACTTGACTAATTTAATCTTTCATTTTATTATATTTTGTCTAATTCAGTATTTCTCTTTTATATAATTCAATACTTTCATTTTATTCTCCTAATATAACAATATAACAAGTCATATAATTAGTAGAAAAGATATGGATTAGTTATTTTAATTTAAATAAAAATTACAAATGAAGTAATTAATTACAAGAAAAAAAATTTATTATGAAAATAATTAAATAAGTTTTATTTATAATAAAAGTTAAAATAATTTATTATTAGGATTTTAAATATTCCATATATGCAAATTAAGAGTTATTTGCAATAATATAAGTATGTAAATTAAAATTAGTAATGAATTCAATTAAAATATAAAACTATATAATAATAATTATTATTATATTAATTAATTAATTAATATTGATAAGAAACTATACAATGCAACGCAGGTTGAGAGTATGTCATATTTTGAATTTTTCAAAATACGTAACTAATAATTATTAACGAATTTAATCTAAATTTTGAAATATAAAATAATTTAATAATATTAATTAATAAATAGAAATTAGACACGGGCTTAGAAATGTGACATCTTGTGAATATTTCGTAGTATGTAAATAAAATTATTAATGAATTTAATCTAAATATTAATATAAAAATTATTTGCTAATTTTAATAATTAATAAATAGAATATAAATTTATAAGATACGGTTATAATACATCATTTTAAATTTTTTATTTTTATGTTATAATACATCGGGGTTCGCGTGTATACGCCTCTAACAATTATTTTTTGCTAACCAATGTAACATATATAGCTTTAGCTAGTCATTCATTTATTTCAAAAGAAATAAAATGAATAGACACAACACATCACATGAGTATGATCAAACAAAACATAAAGAATACAACATAAAAATCTCAATTTGCACTTTTATGCATATATACAACACCAGAGACAATGAAAGTCAATTGAAATAAACAATTAAAAATATTCAAAAAACTAATAATCACATATCACTCACTCAAAATAATCCAATTCTAAAATAATAAAATAAATAAAGATGTTAATTATTCAAAGCGAACTAAATTCCCCAAATTACTGATTCCCAAAAATACAATTATCCTCTGGAAAAAAAAAATCTATGACGAATATAACAGAATTCGCTGCAACAACAAAATAAAATAATAATAATAATAATAATAATAATAATAATAATAATAATAATAAATTGAATAAAAAGGATTTAACAATAAATCAAGACATCCCACTAAATAAAACCAATTCAGAATCCTCAACGAAACAATTCAGAATCCTCAACGAAACAAAATGAATACACAATTAAAAATAAAATAAATACAAATAATTATGAACACACAAATCAACAAAAAAATTTATAAATATGCTCACAAAATTATTCACATACAATGTAAATTTATTTATTTTTTATTTACTGTAATAAAATAATTGTACGGACATTTTATACAAACATTGATATACCGCATTCAACATTGAACATTGATATTTTGTTTCGTTGTGGACATTTGAGAATAATTGATATATCACCAAACATTTATCCTTAATCCTGAATAAAACAAAATTCGGCAATACATAATTCTAAATAAAATGAACACATTCTCGCCAAATTACGACAGCACAAAATCATCAACAAATGAAGATTCAGAATATTAGTCGATATACATAATAATCCCATGTATAATCGGGTCCTAAAAACAAACATCTACCATTAATAATAGAAGTGAATTATAGACTTGGTGAGGGCAAAAACATTCATTTAGAAAGAAAAAAAAAACTGCTTGGAAACTAAAATGGGTGAATTTTTTTTTTTTTACCCAAATTGCAATTTCGTGATTGCTATCAGAAATTATGCTCTCGCCACTCCCGTGTTCTTTAGGCCTGCGAATTGTTCAAAAAACTAAAAACAAAATCAAAAAAGGTTGAAAATTCATCCAATGCTGCTTCCAAGTTCTTCGTGGTTGCGATTTGCAGATGAAAGGTTGAAAAAAATCTGAATCAAAATCAAAACATGAAATTTGTGGGAAGTGATTGCTATCGAAAATTGACTTTCAATCTGTATTGGATGACTCTCGACTCGAGCAAGAATAAACGAATACCAAAAATAATGACCCTCATTATTTGTATACTGAAAAGTTGATCAAATATTTTAAAGAAAATTATGACGTAGCATGATATCTTCGCGAATAAATAACAATCAATCTATTACATAATATATACTCATAATATACCTAAATCATTAAATATGTATATTGTAATTAATTGATAATTAAAACATTCCTTAAAATGTACTACCCATAATTATTAACAATATTTTGGCGGGAAAATTTCTAATTACAGCTAGAAAAGCCCTACGAAGAGGGGTGTATTCATTTGGAACTTTTAGAAACATTTTAAGATTTGTTTGACTATAAGATTTGTTTGGATTTTCTTTTATTTTTATTGATTTTACATATTTGTTGGGAGTTTATAAAAATTTTGTAAAATCACATTTTTAAAGATGGGATTTGGTATATATAATTTAACTTAGAAGTCTAGAAAAATCCAGTTAAATTACAAATTCAAAAAGTATTTGACTTATTAAATACCTCATGATAATTTAAGAATTCAAATATCTCAAATGAATAACTAGAGATTTTTATGGACATTTAATAATTTATTGTAAATCTCAATTAAAATACCTAGACTTTTATAAGATTTGAAATGCCTTAATTAAATATATAGGACTTTAGAAATCTAAAAATATTTTTAAAAGTTATAAATGAATACACAAAATTCCGTGTAATCTATTCACATAATTCTAAATTAATAATACCTAAATTTATAATTTAGAAATTCCAAAATTCATGAACAGAGGACACTCCCCTAAGTCAATTTTCAGCTTCTATTTGTAAATACAACCAACTTCTGAAATAGTTGCTTGAGAACACTTCCTTCTAATAACACATGTCATCTCCAAAAGTCAACCACAGAAAGAGAGAAAGTTGGGCCAAGATCAAATTTATTTTCTTACAAAATGCCTTGATTGAATTCTGTGACGATGAGAACAATTTCTGGGCTGAATTCTCCGCATTCCCTAATAATTTGAATGCAGGGAATCAAATTGGGGAGTGATGAACATTTACATCTGAAGCAATTCCCAAAAAGTCAGGTGAAAAAAGAATGATAATGTCTACATTTATATATTGTACAATTTTTTTATAAATAAGAAAAAATATTAATCTATAGTCAGTGTGGGTCTAGGGTGCTTGTCGCATGTGTTACAAAATGGTGCCGAGTAGCCAAATGTGCAAGACTAGCCAATAAGCAATGAGGCCTAGCCTCCCTCTTGGATGACTCATCAAAGCTCGACTGCCGGATACCCTAAATATATAGGAAACTAACATTAGAAAGATAAAGACAAGCATACGTTCAATTAAAAACAGCTTACAACGATATTATAGGTGTTTAAGTCCTGCAATCGTTACTTCATCCTCCATATTTCCAGTTTTTTTTTTTTTTTTTTCCAATAAATTGACGTACTAATGCATGCCAAACTGATTAATTGCTCTGATTTTCCAAACTCGTATTTCCAGATCTATAGGAGAGCAAGGTCTTTATTTTCCAGAAATCAACTCTTTTAAAGAAAATGTAATAAATACTAGTAGCTCGAAAAATTGCAATAATACATGCAATCATAGAGATTAAGTAGCCATTTTACCAAATTCCGTCAACTCGGTCTGCAACTGTTCGCCCTTGCCTAGGAATCAGACCAGAGTTATTCAGCGACTTGAAGATGTGACCTGCAAAGAACAGTTCATCTTTAATTCCCAGACCTTAGAACATCCAATTAAGTATCAATTCTTGAAAATTTACCTTTATCATCATCGGATTCCTTATTGTCTATTAACCGTTCAGACTCAGGATCGATATTGATAGCAAGGTGATCGTTTGAACCCTTCCTCAACAGACGCACGTGAGCAGCAGATTGAACAGGAGTGACAGTGTTGTTCTTACCAAGTGCAGCCTGCAAGTTTTTAAATAGTAACTATCATGTACCATTTTACCCAAGCCGCAAAAAACCACAATACTGAGAAATTACTAGGGGAAATATATACGGCTCTATAACTTTGAGGGTGACTACAGCAAATGACTATTAATCAAGCCTTATTTTAATAAATACTAAGCAAAAATGGCTAGTTACTAAAATTCTTTTATCTGTACTCATTCTCACCAGGACATGAATTAAAGATGGATAACATAAAACCGCAGATTAAAAAAAAAAAAGGGAACCAAATTTACCATGTCTTGAATTTCTGATATCTCTGACTGAGTAGACAAGGAATCTATGGAGATTCCTCTTTCCTGTTCTATCTCTGATGGAACAATTCTGGCTTGATTAGAATCTTCTAGAATCTTAACCTTGTTTGACAAGTCATCCACAACTTTTTGGGTCCCAAACAATTTGGTCACAAGTTCTTCATTTTTGGACTTCAAACTCTCGGATTCCTGCATTTTGGCCATAACCAGTTTGCCAAGCAAGGGAAGTAGGCTTGTTGGGCCATCTACTTTATGATCATCAATCGTATCACTGCCTCCCATATTCCGAACAATATTCTGCAGACCTGATTCAAGTTCTAATAACATGTTCTTCTCTTCAGAGTCCTTATCGTTATACACGTGATTGTCGTCAACTTGTCGTTTCAGGAGTTCAATTTCAAGAGTCTGCTGATCAATGGCTGATTGCAGTTCTTCGTTTTCACTAGAGAGCGAACTTACCTTCTTCAGAAATCCGTTATAACTATCTAGTAGGTAGAACAGCTTTCTCACAGTGGCTGAATCATGCATATCTCCAACTGGGAATGCATCCTCAGGGATTTCAACCTCATCCACTTTATCTACAATCGATTTTACTTGAGATGCTGATAAAAGAGAATCTTCCAATTCTGGGGAAAAAAAATCATGAAACAGATAAGAAGAATTATTTTATGCAGCAAATGACATAAAGTTCATATATCTCTACTCAAGAACAAAGTACCATGGAGTTTGGATAATGAAGTAGACAGTTCCGCCTTGTTTTTCCTCCATTCATCCTCCTTTTCCACATACTCGTCTAGTTTAATTTTCATCTCATCGCACCAGTTTTGCTGTTCTTTCAGATCAGCCTCCAGCTTTAAGATTTTTTCTTTGTATAGATCTCTTTCTTCCAAGGCTTCATCACAAGTCAGCTGAGTTTCTTTCAATATGTTCTGCATATCTTCTATTACACTCATCAACTTATTTATTGTATCCTGGAACAGTTTATTAAGATCTTCATTTTGTCTGGTGGCAAGTAACAGCTTCTCAGCCGTCTTCACGTCGTCAGTAGCAAGTTCAGCTACATCATTCCCTACTGCTCCCAAATCCATCGAGATTATGCCGTCTAGTTTTGAAAAATCATGGATTGATCTCAGCTCCGCAACAATTTTACGTACATTCAATTCCAATCCCTGAATGGCATCGTTACAAGCAGACAATAGAGTTCGATTTTCCAATTCCAATGAAACTACAGTCTCCTCATGTCTCTGCTTATCTGTTCGAGTGTCCGTCAATTGTTGTTTGAGAGATTGAGCATACTTTATTATATGTATTATGTTCTCCCTGGTTAAGTGTAATCGTCTCAAAAGAGCTGCGATTGATTCATCCATGAGTTTGGAAAAGTTGTCAAATTTATCAGCCAGTGTCTTGCTTTTCAGATGAAATCTTTCATTCATTTTCTCAATCTGAAACACAAGGCTCTCACTATCAACAGCATCCACCTTGTCATTTAGCATTTCCACGTTGAAAGCAGTGTCAGGGTTAGATGGTAACGTATTTGAAAGAGAAGAATCATCCTACAAAACAAAAAAGATGCAGAAAGCTCCATCAGGTACGAAAAGAAACAAGAAAACTAATTAGCAAAGAGATAAAGAACAGCAGTGTGTGTGTGTGTGCGTGGGTGAGAGAGAGGATAAGTACAAAATGTGGCAAACTCTCAATATGACTACTATTAATTAAGAAAAAAAATAACATCATGCCGGAAAAAATAGACAAATCATTACTTTTTTGCTGAAACTTATACCTAGTTGCAACTTGCAACTAGGTGTAGAACTTTCTTTTTTCACTCTTTACTTTTTCTTTATTTCCTTTGGCATATTTACGTGTAGCGGGGAGGTGCTAATTTATACAAGAAGCGTTAAAAGACATAGTTGAGTAACAATAACACAAAAAGCACATCAAAAAAATATATCTACCTCCACGACAGGAATGTTTTGCAGGACATCAGAGTCCATTTCCTCGAAACAGTCCGCAATTTCTTTAAGTAGAAAGTCCAAGCTGTTTAGGCTCTCAAATTTTCTGTCAAAACATTGTCCTAGCAAGGATGAAAGTGTCTCATCTTCAAGAAGTAAGTGAAGCCGTCTAAGTTGACCAGAGAGCTCCAGAGACCGATTCTCTAAGCTACCGCGGGTCCCAGCTAACTCTTCCATGTGAGATTCCAACTTAGCCGTAAGTGCTACGATCTCCTCTTCAGCAGTTTTCTTTTCCCGGACAAGATCTGCTGTGTTATTTTCTGCATTTAATAATTCATTCTCAAGAGATTTGATCGTTAGAGAGGCTTCGGAAAGCTTGCTAGCATGTGAATCAGCCTCTTCTCTAATTTTCTTCATCTCACAGTCGAAATCAGCCGTGGAAACTTGTATCTTACTGTTTTCTTCAGCAAGCAGTGTAATATTCTTCTGCGCCTGAGACAGTGCATCTTCGAGGGATTGAATAGTTTTGTCAGCATCGGCAAGTTTCGTGATCTGGTTGGAAAATTCATCCTTTAATCTCCGTAGCTGCTCTTCAGAGAGATCTCTACTTTCTATCGCAATGTCTCTCTCATCCACAAGCCTGGAAATATTGTCCTTTGCTAGAGATAGAGCATCTTCAAGTGCTCTTTTACTCGCATAAAGCTCGTCAAACTCACTTGATTGAGAAGAAGCTTTCTCTTTTTCCTTCTGCAATTGCTCCTCCAGAAGCGTCTTAGAAACTTCAAGTTCTTTCTTCTCATCCAAGAGTTGAGATCTGCTAGTTTCTGCAACTGACATTGCTTCTTCCATTGTCTGCATGCTCGTTTGGACTTCTGACAACTGGCTGGCCAAAGAACTTGCTTTATCTTTCACTTCCCTCAGCTCTTGTTCCATCTCCATCTTCAAACTCTCAATTTCACTGAGATATTGAGCGATCCATTTTACCTTTTCTACGGGCTCTTCGAAAGATAAATCAGTTGGAGTAGCAATGCCTTCAATTGACTCCATGACTCTTTGTAGCATACTGTTGCTCTCTGCTAGAAACTGCTCAAGTTGGTCTATCCGTTCCTTTGCAGCAAAAAGATCCATCTCTAACAAAGAGATTCGCTCCACGTCAAGTGATAATTTAGTGATTTGATTTTGGCATTCACTATATCTGGATATGCTTTCCTGCAATTCAGACTTCAACCTATCGATTTCGGTGTTCTTTTCATCCAGAGAGCTTTTCAGGTTTTCCCTTTCTTGAACGAGACCCTTGCCTTTTTTAACCGCCATAGATAATTTCTCCTTGAGTACAGCACATCTATCCTCCAACTGTCCACGGCCTTTCTGCATAACAGCACTCTCATCCTTTAGGGCATTAAGTTCTTGGGTCTTCGTTTCTAGCTCATCGGACAAACGACTCACCTGTGCTCTATCCAATATATCTTCCTCAACAATTAGCTTATATAGACTCATTTCCTGATCTCTGATATACAGAAGACTCTTGAAGCTTTCGACGATTTCGGCATCAACTTGAGGCGATTCGACACGACATGTATTTTCTTCAATCTTTGAAAGGCAATTATCAATGATGGTGGTCAAGTCTGAGTGTTCTGGATGAACCTCTTCATGACCACCATTTGCGAGCCCAGATGCCTTCATTAACGAATTTACTATTTTATCCTTCTCCAGTGAAACGAGAAATTCCTTCTGAACAACTCCTTCATATTTGTGTCTCAAGTTCTCCAACTCCAATTGAAGATTGCTCTTCTCTTGTGATTCTGCTAAGAGTGACGTTCTCAGGCGATCAATCTCGTTATTTACAGCTTCCCTATCTTCAGCTAGCTCGTGTTGTAACCTTTCATGCGCTTCGTATTTTTTTCTCAAGTCTTCTAATTCTGCTTGAAGATAACTTTTCTCCTGTATTTCTGCCGATAGTGAAGTGGTGAGGTGGCCAATCTCTCCATACGCAGCTTCTTTACTTTTATCTATCTCAGATTGGAACTTCATCGCTTCTTCTTTAGACATATAAAATGAATTTACAAGCCAACGGACACGCACATCTAGTTCACTTGATGCCACTGTTTCTGGAAAATCAAATGACATTAATGCATCAGTCAGTTTATGATATTGCAGAGATATAGCCTTCAGTGATTTGTTCTCATCTGCAAGCCATCTGAGTTTGTCGGTGATAACCGTAGGCTGCAATTCATTTGTTGCCACACTTTCAGATAATATTTCTTCGCATTTTTTAAGTATAGCATCCTTTTCCGCAAGAGATTCCTGAAGGGAAGCGGCAAATTTCTCACTTGCCACAACCAACTCCTTTACCTTTTCTGCAGCCTCTAGAGCAATTGATTTCTCTTGCAATTCAACTGAACATTTTTCCAGTTCGCTCGTTTTCTCAGCCAACATTTGCTTCAGTGAGTCTCTCTGCTGTACCAAAGCCTTTCCTTTTGTCACAGCCATGCTAAGCTTCTCTTTTGTGTTAGCGTACCTGTTTTTCTCATGTTCGACTTCTGCACTTAGTCTTCCAATTTCTGCATTTACATTTTCAGCAGCTGATCTCTGTTTCTCTAGTTGTTCAACCAAGTTCCTATTTTCATCTTCTGAATTGCTTAGACTTTGGTACAGATTCTCCTCGTTTCTTCTTAGCTCGAGAATTTTATCGCGTGCCGTGATGAAAGCTCCATTTTCATCAATTGTGTTGAGATCCATTCCAACCTCGTTCAAACATCCCTTAAGTTGGTCACTTTCAGAAATGAAATGATTATACTTTTCAACTAGAAATGTGACAGACTTCTCAACATTAGATATCTTTTCTTCAAGTGATCCATCCAAAAGCTCTTCATGGTTGTGTACCATGAAAAGCGAAGCTAGTGTTCTGTTTGTGCTTTCCTCAATATGCTGATCTTTCTCAAGCTGAAGTTCATATAATTGATAATTGGACTGAGCAATATTGCTTGATTCGGATAACTCAGCAACCTTTGCATTGAGAAAATCAATTTCCTGATCTTTCGTAGATACAACTGATTGGAGTTCTCTAACTTTATCAACCTGCAAGGAAAATAGAGATTAATTCAGGTCCAGATACTCATAAATTGATTTAAAAAGAAAAGAGAAGAAAATAAATGCAACCAAGACTAGACCTCATTTTCTCGTGTCAGTCTTTCATTCTCAAAAGCACTTTTCTCAAGCTTATCACGCAACAGTTCGATCTCAGCCATCAATTCTCGGACATTGATCTCACTATCTGCTTCATTATCTTGGTCGCTCTGCAGATTATTATTCTCCTCGGAACTCTGTTGAGATTCAGAGTTCTCTATCTCATCTGGACAATCAACGAACATATCGTCCTTTCCCCCATTACTTGAGACCGCAGGATCCATCTGCATGGAAAGATCCCAACACAAGCCACTGAGTTGTGAAGTTATTAACACACAAAAAAAAAATAATAATAAAAATAAAAAATAAAATTACAAAATATTTAACGTCGCCCTTTTACAATTTTTATTTTTTCTAGGGAGAGCGTCCGCGGTTAAGAAAGAAGAACGAATGGACATTTTCACGCTGAATCAGGGTAAGTTCCAGTTTAAAGGTCATGAAACAACCTCAATAGATTTCTAGTTGAATATTATTCTACCTTTTGAAGATGAGCAGATTATAATTTGTAGCAGACTCAAACATTCTCGATGGTGCTTTCTGAAAGAATGCACAATTTCATGTTGCATCTAGATACTCACCTACCGTTTGAGGGGACAGGAAACCACAACCACAAGTTTATACCTACATTTATTGTACTAAATGAAGATACGCATACTTATATTTACAGAATCCCAGTAAATCTTCAATCATTATATTAATCCCAGATAGACTTAGTGTAAATTCTTGTTTATTAGAATTTACAGAGATTACCCTAAACTCTTACTATGATGGTCAACAAATTTACATCACATAATAAACGATAGGTGAAGAAAAAGATAAGCATGCACAAGAGTACTAAATTCTGTGATGTGTCTGATATATACCTTAGAGTTGATGCAATATTTAAAACAATACTTGAGACAAGGAAAACAAACGGTAGACACGACGCGTGTCTGATACATAACTATGTTGACAAAAAGAAATTTTAAAAAGGAAATGACGGGCAAGAATGTTACCTTCTTTTGTTTGATACTACATAAATATATCTTAACAGTTTAGTATTAGTATTGTATACCTATCAGGGTTTAGAGCTACATATGATGAAATGTTTTGTTGCCCTTTATATTGAAAAAACGTACTTTTTCCTCCAACCGAGTGAGATTTATATATCAGGAAGACTATAAATAATAAACAACTGTAGACCAAGTATTTTAAAATCTACCTCACTATGAGTAAAACAAAAGTATCGATTAAGTTACGGCATCGTATCCATTGCCTAAAAAGTCAAAAGTATCAATTTTATCAGAAATACAAATTAGTGCGCAATTCACAATTCCACGCCAGGAAACACCAAGATATTTTCTATTTTCAAGGCACAACCCGATACATTTACAATACAAAACTCCATGCATTTGACTATGTAGAACTTCATAATTACAATTGACCGCAAACAAATGTACTTTATGTACACTGCAGCATTACACAATCAATTGACAATATAAAAAAAAAAAGTGGTTTAAGTTCACTTAACTATGAATTCAATAGTATTGAACAAGTAACTAATATTACATCAAAAATCAGTAAAAACATTAACATAACTATAAACACTTTGCATTCCGACTTGTGCACTACATTCAAAATCTGACGGTGGTAGCATTATTCTTGAAAACTAACATTTAAGAGAAAATCCCGATCGATCGTTTAAAAAGAAGTGTCACCTGATCAACTGAATCACCAGCACTCTCAGCTGACGCACCGTAAGCCTGTTCCACGTGATTAAACCCTCCATCTTCTCCAGCTGAAGCGCCTTCTCTCACATGATTATCCGCCATTTTCTATCAATCATAACATTGATACGAAAAAAAGCTTCCTAATTCGCCTTCTTCACAAAAGCTCCGATCTAAAAACAATTAAAAAAACATTCAATCTTAATCAACCAGAATCCATCAAGAAGGAAAAACAAGAAAAGCGAAAAAGAGTGTAAAGATAGAACAGACCAAAAGGTTTTACCTTTATGATGATTAGGTTGTTTTTTGTTTCTTGAAGAATAAAAACACAAAGGAATCTTAGATTTTGCAGCGGTCTGAACAATGTTGAAGATTGGGCGTTTATTGGGATTTGGGAATAGTTTCATGAATTATGAAATCGTACGACGACGTATTAGGCAGGTTAGATTAAAAGTGAAAACACTACTGTTGACGCCGAATAGAATATCACTGATATGGGTTGGGTTAATTTTTTTCAGTTTGGGCCATTAATTTGCCGCATGCTGGATGCGCATATTATAACGTACATCCGCTTGTACATTATACATAGGTAAAAGTACGTTTTAAATATAATAAATATTTATTTCTGTTAAAATAAATTTTTATATTTGTTATAATATATTTTTATTTTTATTATAATAAATGTGTATTTATGAACATAAAATAAATATAAAAATATTCATATTTATTATGATCAAAATATTCATATCGCTTCTGACAAGAATTCATCTCCATTATGATAAAAGTTCATCTATTTTATGATAAATATTAATATACATTTTAATAAATGAATATATATGCTAATCATCTACAATATGGTAAATATGAATCTCAATGCTATAAATTGTACAATTTCTCATAGTATAAATGAACACGTAGTGATATTACAATCAATTATAAAAATATACATTTTCATTGTATTAAATATTCTTTTGAGTTACAGTACGATATATACTTGTGTGTACGTAATAATGGCTGCTATTAAATGGTATAGCATAATGTTAGATGTAAATTTGCAGAATTAGTCATAGGCCAACTTCAAGCCCATTTAAATATCATTGAGCAAAAGTTTGCAACTAGGGCACACCTTAGATTGAGGTTGTCCGGTTATGAACCGCCGGTTAAAAAAAATCAGAGGGATCAGACGAAAATTGGTTTTGTACCATTTGTATTGGTTACTCTTATGATTACAATTTATAATTGGTGGTTAGCCAATTTTTTATAACTGTTGATTAATTTGATCTCGGCGGTTAATTTTTTTTTTTAATTTTATGAAAATCGAAAATCGCTAGTTAAATTGGTTGTTCACGTTTGAGATTTTTCCAAACCGAAACCGAACCTTCCAAAAATCGGCTCAAGATTTTGGTCCTAACTGTGAACTGTGGTCAACGGTTAATCGAGCCGTTGACCACAAGCTGGAACATGTAGTTCGCCAATTAATCGAGACTGAATCAACACTTCTATATACAGACTTTAATAATAGAGAAAATTATTTTTTACAACATGTACTATAGGGGTTTCTACACTTTGCAACTTAATATTTTTTTATTTGTTATCAATTGCAACTTGTACTACACGGGATTGGTTAGATGCAACCCTTTGCTCATTTTTTGTCCAAGAAGTCACTGAGCTCACACACGTGTAACGCACGCGCCATTTTAGTTGGGTTTTTTGACGGTATATCAGATAGGGTTGCAAATAACAAATCATATATAACATATGTTATTTTGCAACAAAAGATACTTTAGATTTAAAAATGTAAAACCCCTATAATACGAGTTACAAATAACTATTTTCCCAAAGTAAGAGAATAAATTTATGTTACCTTGATTTTTATTTCAAAATAATCTTTACAATTTGTAATTGTCTATTTTACTCTTTGATAATAATATATTATGTCATTCATATTTTAGAAATACCACATCAATATGTTTAATAGCAAAAAATAGATAATATATATATATATATATATATATATATATATATTATTTATAATATTAATTAAAATAAATAATAAAATCTATAATGAATTCTAGTTAATCATTTAAAATCTAAAATATCAAATAAACATAATTAATAAATGAATATTTTAAAAGAATAAAAAAATATATAAAAAATGAGATAAATAAGATATAATAATTTATAATTAGATTATGAATACTTAGTTAATAAATTTGGAAATTCAGAAAAATCATAAAACATAAATATGAAAACTATGTAAAAAATGAAAGTATTCTAAATGTATATTTATAATAAGAACAAAAAATTATTATAAAATGATTAAAACGAGTAATGCTTAAAAAACACATAAATAAAATACAATAATTGATAAAATACAAATACTTATTAATAAGTATGAGAGTTAATAAATCATAAAAAGATTAATATATATATATATATATATATATATATATATATATATATATGTGTGTGTGTGTGTGTGTGTGTGTGTGTGTGTGTAGGTGCAAGGAAAAAAAAACGCTTATATTACATGTTTGGAAAAATAATTTTCTCTTTAATAATATGGATCCTTTTCTGTTTTCTTTATTTAATCAAACCTTCATATAGTTTTCTCATTTGTTATTTCTTAACTCTTGTTTGCGTGAAAACTTGTCAGGTCCAAATTTAAAAATAATATGAAAATCAGATCCAATTACTCAACTCGAGTTGCTGATAGTTAATTACTAGACATGATTGATCCCAATTCCAAGGGCAGAGAATATGAAGTTAATTTTAGTTGTGTAGCCGTGTAGTTTAGATGAACTTACATTTTTTTTTGGTACAGTACAATCACACCATCTACCTTGACCCAATTGATAGAGTTAATAAAATAAAACCATGTAAATCGCTTAAAATCATGGGTTAAATTGCCGTATAGCCAGAGCTACATCAAAATAAAACTTTCCCTAGAAAAATACATATGTACATTACGCTAAATTTGAAGGTCTATGGTTTTAAGAATAATTCTCAAATTCACGATGTTGTTAATCAATGTTTAACAACATTGGTTAGCAACATCAAACAGAGTAAAATATAAAATATGCAGCGGAATAAATTGATAAGAACACGAGATAACAAATTCAGTTCACAAGTAAATACTTGTGAACTTGGGTGTACAAATCCGAAAATTATATTACTTTCTTGTTCACGTTCAATACACAAATATGAAGTAATATATAAAAACTAAATATCAATAAATTTGATACTAAATACTTGCTGTCGGAATAGCAAGTTCTTCTCCGTTGATCACGAAAATTCGAAAAACTTGTTAATCTCGATCAATGGCTCCAAGTAGTTTTTCGTGTTCTTCCTTACTTTGCTCGTCGTGCGTTCCTTGCGTCATGCGATCCTTGCGTCGTGCATCTTCCTTGAATTTCCCGTGCATAAAAACCGTGCGTCCAAGTTTTAGGAATCCTTGTCTTAAATAGACAAACATAAATTCCTAAGTTTGGTAAATACCTAAAACAAATCCTAAATACAATTTAGGAAACTAATAAAATCTTAAATATAAATTAGGAAATACAATATATTCCTAAATCTAGTTTCCTAACTTATTTTGTGCCCAAGAAAGACAAATAACAAAAAAGGAATTATTGCCAAGAATTAATTCCTCAACAATCTCCCCCTTTTGCCTTTATGGACAAAACACTATGACGCAAGCACAAATGAAAATAATATACTAACTCCCCCTAAGTTAGAAAACTCCCCCTAAACAAAACACCCAATGTTGTTAAAATTCAAACCAACATTACAAACCAACATTGTTCAAAAACTTATCAAAACAAACTACCAAGGAACTTATTGACCTCGAACCCTCTTCGAACGACGAGGGGATGTCGAAGTTCCTTCACCACCTTCCTTCCTCTTCCTCTTCTGCAATCGCATCATTCTCCTCAAAGCCTTATCGCGAGCGAGAATATGCTTCCTCCTCCTTTCCTAAGCAAGGCTCGTCAAGGTTTCGGCAGCAACAATATCATCGTTATCAGCAGCAGCGTCAATATCCTCTGCATTGTCAGCAGCAACATCTTCTCCCCCTATGTCCGCGTCATCTTCTCCTTCTCCCCCTTTTTGACCAGAAAGGGAAAGGGCCTCCAAAAGCGAGGCACAAGCGCCTGTAGCTGAGTAATCTGCAAGTCAACGGAAGCCACATGCGCACGAAGGAGCTGCGCAGAAATTTGGACCATGTTGGGATCAACCCTCCCAACATTACTGGCAACATCAGCCTGGAAAGGAGCCTGCCAAGGCAAATCAATTACCTTAGCACAAGTAGTATGCTGGCCCCTTAATGCAAACCAATCAGCATCACCATTAAGCACATCATCTGGAAGAAGCGTAAATCCTTGGTTCTTCAACAAGTTGAAAATAAGAGAGGGAAAACACAACGAGGCGGTAGACCTAGATGTGGCAAACTTAGTAACAATATCGAACACATGCTGCCCGAAACTGAACTTAATACCCTTCCCAAGCGTGTACAAAAACTGTGCCTGAGGCCGAGTAACACACGTAGTGTTTTTGGAAGGGACTCAGTTGCAAATAGCCACCTTGTGCATAATAGAATAAAGAGATGAAAGCCTAGTACTCGGCAACTGCTCAAACCAAGAATGCACCATACCACCAGAAATAAAATAAACAACTTCATCCATATCATCCACAGTAGAATCACCCCGATGCGGTTCAGTTCGAAAGAATTCATCAATTAAATCAGGGGTGAAAGCAAACACTCTACCACGCACAAACACTTTTTCATAGTTCACAGAGCTCACATCGACAATAGAAGATAACAAATTCGCGTAAAACTCAAGAACTATATCCCGGATAAACGGCACAACAGTAGAAACTGCGGAATACATACCTTTAAACTGAAGGTAGGTACTCAAGTTGTGGCGCTCAAACAGTTCAACTGGAACTCTACGCTCAGCAATCATGTGGCGAGTTTGATAAGTAGCAAACAACTCGGCAGCCTCATCAGTTAAAAATTTCTTCGAAAATGGCACCATATCTTCAAGCTCGGGTGTCGGAGTAGTAGTACTCGTGGATGATTGAGATTGATTACACGCAGCCGAAGAAGACGGCGTGGGAGTATGAGATGCAAGGGGAACAGAGGTAGTGCGGGAGGACGAAACAGACGGGGAACGACGCTATGTTGGTAAAGAGGTACCAACATGACTAGCAACATCGTCCTTCGCAGCAGCCTTCTTTTTCTTCTTATCCTTCTTGCAAGCAGTAAGGAGATCTCGCAGTGGCACATCAAACGAGGAATCAGAGGAATAATCAAACCATTCATCCCCAAGCTCAGGCAGAGCATCATGAACTGGAGAGGAGGGGGGAACAGCGGCAGGTGGTTTGGCGGAGCTGGTCACCTCACCGGTGATAAAATACAACACAATGTAGGGAGGGGAGGAGTACTCAGTTGCAGAGGACTTAGGAGAAACATTGACCTTTGGCTGACTTGATCTCCTGTCGGCCTTGCGCACAAGCTATTTTTGGCGAGTAAACTTCTTCATCGGCAAACTTGGGGCAGAAGACGGCGGCGGCACAGACCCCTCGACCAGAGCAGCAGGAATAAAGTCTTCATCATCAGGGTCGGACATCACGGTGACATCCTCCTTGAGGTTCATATTTTCGAGAGGCACGGTGTGGCGCGGCCCTGCCTTGCTTTTCGGGATAGCGGGCGGCACAACGCCGGGCGGAATGTTGCGCAAGCGCCTAGACCTCTTTAGAGTAGGATTCCCCACGCGTCCAAAAGTTTCATCCACAAACACCAAATCTGGGGGGGTTATCAACGTTAATTTTGTTCCCCGGCTGTCCTGGGAACACTTGTGCCTCCGGCGTGGCGTCGACCGGTGATGGAACTGGAATGACAGTGCGGGAATCGTACGCCGGCGAGGGTGGTGGCGATGTTGATAGCGGTGGGTTTGAAGAACTACCACCACCTATTTCCTCGCGAATATCAATACCACCAACTCGTAGATAGGGTGCCGGAACCTGTTCGCCGGAGCGACGAACATCTTCTGGCAGTTCAGGAACAGACGAGGACGGCGGTAGTGAGCTTGTCATCCTGCAATTTCTCAAAAGCACACAAGAATATCGAAAGATTTGGAGAGAGTTTAGGAGTATAGAGAGTTCAATTTGCAGAAAGCTTTGGAATTTTGATCAAACGGTAAAAAAAATACCAGGGTTTTATGCCCAAAAAGTCGTTGTAAAAGGAGAGAGAAAGTAAAAATAAAAATAAAAAATCCCTAAAAATCTTCACCGGCTGAATTTGGGGCAAAACACGATTTTTGTTATATCCTTTTTATAAAAACCCACTCCCCCTCAAAATAGGCTATATGATCACATTACCATCCCATTATCTCGTCCCACGATTTATCCTCTCTTTTCTTTTTTTTTTAAATGCACAACTTAATCTACGAAATTGGCCTAAATACAAAGCTGAATTTTTATGAACCATCAGCACAGTTGTACCTATCTTGTGCAATGTAAATTATCACTCACCAAATTCACCTCATTATTACCTGTCTAGCCGTCCGATTTTAACTCCACTGAAACACTTAGTTAGCTCAATTCAAAACAAAATTAAGAGATTTCAAGTAAGACAAAAACACAAGAAACAAAAACATATTCAGATTTCAGTGACTTGATTCAATGTTGCTTTTTATTGCTAACAATATTATGAACCAACATTGCCCTTAGAGTCAATGGAAACTTACCCCTTAACCCAAGTTAATGACTATGTCAAAATCTCTCAAGAAGGTGATTTTTAAAGATTGGAGCATTTGAGTCCAGATTTTCTTCATCCTTGAAGGGATTTAAATCTTTTAATCTTCAACAATTGCTGTTAAACACCTCTTGTTTTTGGACCTGGGAGAAAGCCAATTTCTGCGGGCAAGTCGCACAATCACCTAATTTTGAAGAGGTTGGTCCTTTTTGTCATCACTTTTATTGCAACACAGGACCTTATTGCACTTTCAATCAAACTCAATGCATTAGAATCATGTATGAAAAGAAAGATAAAAATGCCTGCAAAATTATACAGGTGTTGTGACTGATGTTGATAAAGGGTGTCACAACATTACAAACCAACATTGGTTAGACAATGCACATACCGAGATCTCTTCTCAAACGAGAGAAGGTCTCGAAATCTAATGCCTTCGTGAAGATGTCATCTAGCTGATTATTAGTTCCAATATGTTCAAGGTTAACAATCTTCCTCTCAACTAAGTCTCGAATAAAGTGGTACCTTATGTCAATGTGTTTGATTCGAGAATGTTGGACTGGATTTTTGGAGATGTCAATGGCACTGGAATTGTCACACAACACCGTCAAGATACTACTGTGCAGACCGTATTCCTCAATCATTTGGTTCATCCACAGTAATTGTGTGCACGCACTCCCAACTGCAATGTACTCTGCTTCAGCTGTAGAAAGAGAAATACCATTTTTCTTTTTGCTGTACCAAGAAATTAGGTTATTACTCAGAAAAAAAAATCCCCCATTAGTACTCTTTCTATCTACCACATCTCCAGCCCAATCCGAATCAGTGTACCCTATAAGTTCAGTACCAGTATCTTTTGTGTACCATACACCTAGTTCAGTTGTACCAGCAATGTATCTAATAATTCTTTTAACAGCTTTCAAGTGAGACTCTTTTGGATTAGACTGATATCTAGCACATAAGCACACACTATACATAATATCTGGTCTACTTGCTGTCAAATACAACAAACTCCTTGACCATCTTCTCGTTAGTGGATCCAAAAATAATATCATCCACATAGATTTGGACGATTAAGATGTGCTTATTGGATTTAAGAAGGAATAAAGTTTTATAAACTTCCCCTCGTCTAAAGTTCAAATAAAGCAAATGTTGAGTTAGCTTTTCATACCAAGCTCTTGGAGCTTGTTTTAAACCATAAAGAGCCTTTTTCAGTTTTAAAACAAAATCTGGTTTTTGAGGATCCACAAATCCTTTAGGCTGCTCAACATACACTTCTTCACTCAAGACTCCATTTAAAAAAGCACTCTTAATGTCCATTTGATGCAATAAAATCTTCATATAACAAGCAACAGAAAGCAAAAGCCTTACCGACTCAATGCGGGCAACAGGGAAAAAAGTTTCATCAAAATCAATTCCTTCAATTTGCGTATACCCTTGTGCAACAAGTAGTGCTTTATTCCTCACAATGTTGCCAGCCTCATCAGTCTTGTTCTTGAATATCCACTTTGTTCCCGTCACATGGGAATTTTCTGGTCGTGGCACCAAATCCCAAACATCATTTTTGGCTAACTGGTCCAGCTCCTCTTGCATTGCCCGAATCCAGAACTCATCCTTGAGTGCATCCTCCACTCGCTTGGGCTCTATTTTAGAAAGATACAAAGACTCACGAATCTTAGAAAAATTAGTAGACAGACATACATACCTGAACATCTCCTTGAAATTAATATGTCTCCGTCTTGTACTCCTTTCGTCTAAATCACCGATAATTTGGCCCACAGGGTGGTTTTTCTGGATTCTGGATGGAATATCCCTCCGATGAAGATCAATGGGATCAGTTGGATCTTCTTCTTCTGAATCAGAATTAGAATCTGCGACTTGGCTCAATGTAGGTACTGATGTTGGTATCCCAGTATCAACATTGTTATCAACATCACTCAATTCTCTGAGTTCAGCACCTGCATCTTTGTTCTCAATACCTAATGTTGTTACACTTGATGGATCATATTACACTTGATGATGTTTTTGTTGACCCACACTTGTTTAAACCTAATGTTGGTATTGATATTGGTAGCGCGGTTACCAACATGGGATTTATCAGCCACACTTGTTCTCTGAAAGTGTCTTCTCTCGCCAATGATCTTCCAATAAAAGGGCCTAATGTGCCCTGGTTCTTCACAATAATGGCACAAGTACTGTCTTCTTCTCTTTTTGTGACGTTTGGAAGATTTCTGTTCTTGACTTGGAACATGTGTTGGCTGACTCGGTTTGAAACCTATTCCATGCTTTGAGGACTCTAGGAAGCTAATCTCCAAGATTTCATCCAGCTTCGCCTTACCTTTATTCAGATTTGAAATGGTTCCTTGAACTTTGGTCAGTTCATTCTTCATCTTTTCAAGCTCAGAATCCTTCTTGGTGAGAGACGTTTCCAATTGGACAATTATGTCAAGTTGATCCTCCTTTTCTTTGGTTAGCTTTTCTACTTCTTTTATGAGATCTTTGACCTTTAGTACCTGTTTTCCCCAACTGACAAACAATTTCTGGTGGTCAATACTCAGCTGCTCGTATTCCTCATAATAATCAGTGATCTCGGCATTCAGGCACACGATGTTGTCTGCAAGCAAACCAACATGGACATCGTCGTCCCACACAACATGGGTGAATAAGGCTAGAACAGGATCAGTTGACTCGGAATCATTAACATCCTCGGTGAAATCAATAGCGACCATGCTCTTCTTTCTAAAAGTGTTGGGACACTCATTCTTGTAATGTCCTCAAACTTTGCATTCGTGGCATTGGATCTCGCTGAGTGATTTTGCAGGACTGGACATATTGGGAATGGAAGTTGTGGACTGAGATCTGGGAAGAGTACGTCCAGTAAACTTTGGAGTAGATGTATGTGGCCTATTCCTTACATTTGTGCTTCCAAGACTGTTCTTCTTTTTCAAGAAATTATTGAAGCGTTGAGTTACAAAGTCCAGTTCATCTTCTTCGAGTGTAGTCGACTCCATCTTTTTAAGAACCCATTAAAATCAAACTCCTCGTCATCTTCATCATCTACTGCAATTGACCCGGAAGAAAAAGCAACATTCTTCTCTTTCGAGCTGGAGCTAAGGTGTTCCATCTCATATTGCTTGAGGTTTCCAACTAAGGTGTTGAACTCGATGTTATCAACATATTTGGATTCTTCTATGGCCACCACGTTCATGCTGTATTTCTTCGAAATGGATCTCAACAATTTCCTACAAGGCGGGAATTAGTTATGGCCTCACCAAGCTCTCTGCACTCTTCTGTTATTTCTGACAATCTTACGGAGTAGTCCATGATTGACTCTTTCTCATCCATTCTCATAGCCTCGAAGGTGGATATGAGCATTCTTAATCTGGATTTCCTCACGCTTGCAGTTCCTTCACACACCCTTTGGAGTGTGTCCCATGCATCCTTTGCTGACTCGCAATTCGTGATGATGCGGTAGTAGCTTGCATCTACATAGCTACACAAGGTGTTGATGCATTTGGAGTTCCAATTTGCAGTAGTTGCTTCATCAGCAGTCCAGACTTCCTCCTTTTTGGGGATGGTATCGCCCTCGCCATCCGTGACACGTGATTTTTCCCATCCAATGAGGACAGTTTTCCAAACATGCTCGTCGATGCTTTTCAAATGCCATCTCATTATCTGTTTCAAGAGAGAATAATTTTCACCATTAAGGATTGGAGGCCTTGGGTTGCATTGAGCGTCCATAGCACCTAAAAAAAGGATCAATACTTAAGAGGTTAAGTAACCCGCTCTAGATGCCAATTGTAAAATTAGAAGGTCTATGGTTTTAAGAATAATTCTCAGATTCACGATGTTGTTAGTCAATGTTTAACAACATTGATTAGAAACATCGACCAGAGTAAAATATATAATATGCAGTGGCATAAAATGATACGAACACGAGATAACAAATTCAGTTTACAAGTAAAAGTACTTGTGAACTTGGGTGTACAATCCCGAAAACTATATTACTTTCTTGTTCACGCTTTATACAAAAATATAAAGTAATATATGAAAACTAAATATCAATAAACTTGATACTAAATACTTGTTGCCGGAATGGCAAGATCTTTTTCGTTGGTCACGCAACTTCGAAGAGTTTGTTAATCACGATCAATGGCTCCAAGTAGTTCTTCGTGTTCTTCCTTGCTTGCTCGTCGTGCGTCTTCCTTGAATTTCCCGTGCGTAAAAAACCGTAAGTCCAAGCTTTAGGAATCCTTATCTTAAATAGACAAACAGAAATTCCTAAACTTGGTAAATTCCCAAAACACATTCTAAACACAATCTAAGAAACTAAAAAGTCTTAAACATAAATTAGGAAACACAATATATTCCTAAATTTAGTTTCCTAACTTATTTTGTGCCCAAGAAAGGCAAATAACAAAATAGGAATTATTGCCAAAAATTAATTCCTCAACAGACACATCAAATCCTCATCAGAACCTACCACTCTAAGACCATCGGGTTAATCCAAAAATAGGATCCAAAGAAGGGATGTGACTCCCACAAGTGTCAAGTCCGAACACCGAAATCAAAATAATACCAAGGATTTGGATAATGTTCAGTGTCATGAATGTAGGGTTTTTGGACATTACAGGCATGAATGTGCCAACACCAAGTGACAGAGAAACCTAATTGCCATGAGTAATGGAGAAGATGAGGAAGAACCAAAAGAAATAGAAGAGGTTGCCGCCATGAATGCTTGTGTTATCTGGGATTACACTGAAAATGTGAATAACATTTGGTGTTTTAACTCGTTCACCGTTACAGATACTCATGATAATGATGATTTTGGCGTCGCCTACAAAGAACTTTATGAAAATTGGTGAAAACTGGTTCAAAAAGTCAAGACTCTCTCTAAGGAAAATGAGAGATTAGCACGCACGGAAAAAGAACAACAAACTGTTGTCTTACGTCTAGAATCACTTGTAACCAAATGTGAAGAAGAACTTGATAGAGTAAGGTCAAAGCTTTCATCAGCTTTACTGACCCTAAAGAACTCAACACAGGAATGACCAAAATTTATGAGATCCTATCTATTGGATCCATGATCAAACATGGGATAGGATTTGAGGCACCTGTTTTTGTCAGAGAAGGTGACAAGTCTTCAGAAGTATATGTTTTGGTCAAGAATTTCAAACATAGAAGACGTACCTATGTGTGAAATCATTGCGCAGAACCAAGACACATCAGACCATTTTGTAATAAGCTCAAGTCAGAGAGGGCACCTGCCTCCGGAAACAAGACAGTGCCAGAGAACATTTGCTCCAACACAAGGACTAACACTGCTCGCAAATCCAAAATGTTGTGGGTAAGAAAGGTTGATACTCAGTGTAATATGATTTACACCTCTCTCAAGTCCAGTGTTGAAGGCTTCTGATACTTTGATAGTGGGTGGTCTAGGTACATGACGGGATCTGCTGAATACTTGACTAACATTTTCCAACACAATAGGGGCAAAGTTCAAGCTTCAGAACATACAGCTGGTTAAAGGATTGACTGCTAATCTTATAAGCATCAATAAACTGTGCGATGATGATCTACATGTAAAATTCAGTCGAGATTTAGGTGAAGTCTTTGAAAACACTGATCAATGAATTCATACTGGAACACGAACCACCAATAACTGCTATAAATTAAACAACAAAATCTGGTGTTGAAGTGTACAACCTTCAGAATATGAGCTGTAACATCAAACGATGGGGCACGTTAACTATAAGATGATAGGGAAACAGGTCAACTCTGATGCAGTAAGAGGTGTTCCCAAGCTAGTAATCAACAACCCATCAGACTGTGGCTCCTATCAAAAGGGTAAGCACGGAGTGTTTCATCCTGTGATCCAATACTTCAACACCTCTCATTGTCTGGAACTTCTCAAGATGGATCTCATGGGTCCAATTGAGGTAGAAAGTATTGGTGGTAATAAATACTCGTTTTTTATTGTTGATGATTTTTAGTGATTTACTTGGATTGAGTTTCTTCGTGAAAAACCTAAAACTTTTGATAGATTTTGAAAACTATACAAACGTGTCAGTAACAAATATTGTTTGCAAATTGGCAAAATTAGGACAGATCATGGTAAAGAGTTTGATAACTCGTCTTTTAAAAATCTTGTGACAAATATGGGATCTCCCATGAGTTCTCTTATCACATTACACCCCAACAAAATGGCATAGCCGAACGTAAAAATCGATCTTTACAAGAAATGGCACGGACCATGTTAATCTCCAAATATTTGTCGAAAAGGTTTTGATCTAAAGCTCTTAAAACTTCTTGTCACATCTCTAATTGAGTCTACTTTAGGGTTGGTACCTGTGAAACTCCCTACGAAATCCTCGTTGGAAAGAAACCAAACCTTAAGTCATGTTTTTGGTTATGTGTGCTATTTTCTAAATGACAGGTCCTACTTATCAAAATTTGACTCAAAAAGTGATATTGTGTGTTTTTAGGGTATTCGGTCAACAGTCATTCTTATAGGGTGTTTAATCTTAGAACTCGTACCTTGCTTGAGTCTGTGAATGTCAAGTTTGATGATTTAATGGATATCTCTGGAAACTCAGTTGAGGATGATGTGGTTGATATTGTTCGAAGTCCACAATCCAATCCTTCACCCACCCCAAGAGAATCCTTTGGCACTGCACCTGATGTCTCTGAAAATGTCGCAACACCTGAACCAACATCACAGAACCATGCAAATTCTGATGAAGAATCCTTTGAATCTGAAGAGGATCAAGATGATGTAGAAGTATCAGTGGCCTATGATCCACTTGATAAGGACATTCCTTCTAAGATACAGAGGAACCACCTCACCTCTCAAGTTATTGGAGCCTTGAACAAAAGAAGTACTCGGAAGAAGCAGATTAACTTCAAGGAAATGGTAAAACTGGTATGTATTGCATCATGTTGTTCAATAACCAAAAATTCTTATTTTGTGACTTCTGCAGAGCCTAATAAAGTGGAAGAATCTCTTAGAGATGAGTTATGGATAAATGTAATGCAATAAGAACTTGATCAGTTTGCCAAAAATAATGTGTGGGACTTGGTACCGCGACCAAGTACAGGAAACGTTATTGGAACAACAAGTTGAGGGTATATATTTTGATGAAACATTTGCCCCTGTAGCAAGGATTGAGTCTATTAGATTACTTCTCACAATTTCTTGTCATTTGAACATTACTCTTCACCAAATGGATATAAAAAGCGCCTTTTTGAATGTTGTTTTAAATAAGGAAGATGTTGAGAAACTTAGAGGTTTTGAAGATCCTCATAAACCTCATTATGTTACAAATTAAAAAGGGCCCTCTGTGGTCTTAAGCAAGCCCCTAGAGCTTGGTATGAAAAGCTGACTCAACATCTTCTTCGAATGAATTTTAAACGTGGTGAGGTTGATAAAAAAAAATTTTCAATTTAAAAAGCAAACACGAGATTCTAGTTGCTTAAGTCTATGTTGATGATATCGTGTTTGGTTCAACTTGTGACAAACTTCTGAGAGCCTTTGTGAAAAGCATGTCTACCACCTTTGAAATGAGTATGGAAGGTGAGTTATCTTTTTTCTTAGGACTGCAAATTAAACAGTATAGTAATGGAATCTTTGTTTCTCAAGCTAAGTATGCCAAAAATCTTGTGAAAGGATTTGGGCTTGAAAATGCTAAGCACATGTAAACACACATGGGGTCAAGTCAGAAATTGTCGAGAGATGATGTTAGTGAAAGTATTGATCACACGGCGTATTGGAGCATGATAGGCAGTCTTTTGTATTTAATTGCAAGTCGACCTAACATCATGTATAGTGTGTGTATGTGTGCTCGTTATCAGTCAAGTCCTAAAGAAACTCACTTAAAGGCATTAAACCATGTAGGGGTGTGCAAAAATAGTCTGGACTAGAAAAACGCGGACCGGACCAGTGATAATCCGGTCTGGTCTACGATCCATAAAAATGGGACTTTTTGGGTTCCAGTCCGATCCGGTCCAAACCTGTAATTTGTCGATTCGGGACGAAATCGGACCCTTTTTTTTAAAATAAATTTATTCATTTGTCACTTTTAAAGAAAAAATGTTGTTGGTTGTTTAAAATTTTCATATAAACTAAGAGAATAAGTTGTTTTTTTATTTTATACTATAGTGTAATTGATTATTTAATTAAAAATATTTCCTGTTACTATATAATTTGCGGTACAATTTAATGTTTAGTGTGTGTTTTTAATTAAAGAATCTTTTACATCAATGTAAACTTTCGGTACAATTAAATATTTAGTGTGTGTAATGTTATGTACTATTGTTTATAATTATATTATAACATTAATAGTAATACTAAAAAATATGTTCGTTACCATTTACTATTAGATCATATTTGAATTTGAAGCCTCCCATAATTTTTAAAACTAAATTACATAAAACTATCTTGATAAAAGAATAATAAAAAAATATATTGAAAAAAACGGTCCAAACCGATTTTGATCGGACCGGACCGGACCATAATTGGACCAAAATTTAGGGTCCCAGTCCGGTTCGGTCTGATCTCCGATCCAGGGCTTTCAACATAAATTCTGGTCCGGTCTGGACTGGATGCACACCCCTAGATCAATGAAATTGTATTTATCATTTCTCTTTCGAGCCCCCTCTTAATCTCCTGAATTTCTCCGTGGGGGATTAGTTACATCTCGATCTGGTTCCTTGTGTATTTTGTGGGTATCGCGAATTCTCCCGTAGAAATTCTGTAGATAATTTGATGTTTCCAGTTTCTCAAAATTAACTTATCCATGGCCTTTTCCATTACCCCTATTGTAAATCCTTCATACATTTGGAGTTTTGGATCGTCTTTCATTATTCATAAGTGTCTTATGAGAGACTGTTGTATGAGAGAGGAATCCTGATATATCCACCCTAATAACTTGTTTAAGAAATTCTCCTTCACTTTGATTCTGAATATGATTCACTTCTATTTTCAAAATATACTTCTTCTTCATAGATACTTTCATATGAGGGAATACCCTCAAATTGATACACATATACAAGATTTTGATAATAAACAGTTTTTTCGAACACTAGGGTTGTCTCGAACTGTCTAACTCCTCTTTTCTGATTTTCTAGGCAATCTGTATTAATATGCCCTCTCACTCCACACATCTAGCAGTTGTAATCTTTAAAACTTTCATTAGCTCTCCTGTGAGCTTGTCTAAAAGTTATTTTTGTTGGAGTTCTACAGGTACTTCCTTGTCTTGAAAATGAACCTTAACTTCGACTTGGCCCCGTTCTTTGCCCTGATTTATAGTTTTGGGCCTTTTGCTTTAACTAAAACCTTCTTGGTTTCCCTGGAATTCTTCTCTTGTTTCCATGAGCATAAGGGTGGCTTCTTCTTTTTCGCTTACGTCTCTGTGGATGAACTCCAACCACTGTTGTGATGTCATTTTTAGCACAACATAGAGGAACTGGTTTATTGATTCCTCTTAATCTCTTGTAATTCTTGTGAAGTTCTGCCTGGTGGCACCACCCTGCTAACTTGTATTTTATAAATGAAATCCTTCTCGCAATCGTATCCATATCATTTGTTGACTTGTATTCTTGAATTAACATTTCACTCCAAGGACTTGGTATTTTCGCAAAGAATAATTGCGCCTCATCCCATCGTTCACCTTAGCTTTCAACCGGTATTTGGTGAATAGCTAGATGTATTTATTTACATGATAAATATCTCATAATTCGAGGCAATAGAGGGCTTGTCGGTATTTTTTCTGTTTCTCATTTTTCATACCCTCAAAATATCTTGTGCCGCTAAAATAGATTTTAAATAATTTGACCATATGATCGACTATCCCTTTTATTGATTCTCCAGATATAATTCTCATTTTTATGTCTGACCTTGTTAAGTCCCACGCGATCTTTACAAATCTTTCAAGACTCATTTCAAAGAGTAAAATGTACCATTCCTTTTCAAGATCGTGAGTTCCTGCCGCAATTCGCATTGCTGGTGCCTAATCATCTATTAATATCACTCGATTCTTGATGTTTCGGATATCCAGATTTAACATTAATCCATACAAATGTATATGATCAAATTGAGACTTCCCGTATGGCGTGTTGAGAATATTAGGCCTTCGAGAATGTTGTCTGGTACTTGCTATATCTTTAGAATCTCCTTTTATGGTGAAATCCCGACATGTGGCATTGGTGCATCTAGTACCGGTTCATATAAAGCCGTACTTTCACCTAGATTGAAACTTGGTGGTAGGGGTGCAAGAGCATTTCTTAGAAACAGGGTCGAGGACTCTCGTGAGTTCATTTTTAGATCTACAATACCCAATCTTGCGAAGGATTCGACAAGGTCTTGTAGATCTTTAATATTGATTCTTTCCATCACTTCTTGGGATGTGATGGAGTTCCTTTGATGATAGTCATTATTTTTTCTTCCTCTTTTGGTTGTCTTATAACCTTTGGTTGGTTTTCTCTTTTGATGTAAAAGGGGTTACGTCTCGAAAGTTATACATCATCTTCCTCCAGATGAACTTAGCTTAGCTTTGAGAGCCTTGACTCATTTTTTAACATCAACTAGGATTTCTCGTGTTTTCTTTTGATGTTCAAGTATCTCTTTCATCTGCACCTGAATGCAATGTCAATTGTGGTAGATGTCTTGTATCATTCTTTGGATTTCTCTAAAATCATTGGGATTCTTAGAGGAATGTGATATCACTTGGCTGTAGTTGGATCTATTGATGAGATTCAAGAGCTGCATCTCTATGATTCATTAAATCCATTTTTTGCATCTGATTTACCCAAAAGGTAACTCAAATGATACACTTTTTGTTTCTCGTATTGTCTCAAGGTTTCCCTGTTGACTCCTGCAAGGACTTGTTCAACATATTGGTTGTCCCAATATGTTATTTCTCTTGATGTTCTAATTTGTATATTTCCAAACTTGGAAATATCGCTTGAAATGAATACTCATCGAACACTCGTTCGAATCTATATTTGGTGATAGATCTTCTCAACAAAAGTTAATTATAATTACAATAAATTTTGGCTAAGTTCTTAATAAACCTAAGGTCTGATACCATTGTTTGGCATAAAAATAATCGGGCAATTTTTTTAATTATCTTAATAATTTATTTTGAGTATTTTTATGATTATTTTCAAAATATATAGTTTTAATTTGATACATGACAAATGAGATTTATCCATAGCCGTACTATAGATACTACTACAGAAACAAGATTTAAAGGTGGTTATTTTTTTTCAGTTTTAACGGCGGTTTTTGAACCGCCTTTGTATCCACCGCCGTAAATATTTACGGCGGTTTTTGAAAATCGCCTTAAAAAGTGGGGCTTTTTACGGCGGTTTTTCAAAAACCGCTGTAGAAAGTGATGTGTTTAAGGCGGTTTTAGAAATCTTCCAAGTCAAGAACAGAAATCTTCCAAACGTCACAAAAAGAGAAGAAGACAGTATTTTTGCCATTATTGTGAAGAACCAGGGCACATTAGGCCCTTTTGCTGGAAGATCATTGGCGAGAGAAGACACTTTCAGAGAACAAGTGTGGCTGATAAATCCCATGTTGGTAACCGCGCTACCAATATCAATACCAACATCAGGTTCAAACAAGTGTGGGTCAAGAAAAACAGCATCAAGTGTAATATGATCCATACCTCCCTGAAGTCTCATATTCCTAGAGCCTGGTATTTTGATAGTGGATGCTCGAAGCATATGACAGGCTCAGAGGAACTGCTTTCCAACATTGTCAGATTTCAAGGAGGAAAATTAAAGTATGGAGGAGGCGCAAATGGTCAAATCATTGGCCAAGGGACTCTCCATGTTCCTGGTATTGTAACACTGGAAAATGTGCTGCTAGTAGAAGGACTTACTGCAAATTTGATCAGCATAAGTCAACTGTGCGACGGAGGTTTTAGCGTCAAATTCAACCGTGAAAAGTGTGAAGTCTATGAGGAGAATGGACAGTGTATTCTCACTGGAAAAAGGACCTCAGATAATTGCTACCAAATTGATAGTGATGCTTTTTGCAGACTGTCCCAATTGAGTGATGCGGAGCTATGGCATCAAAAGCTTGGACATGTCAGCTACAAGATGATGGACAGGTTGGCCAAGGAAGAAGTTGTAAGTTGTCTGCCTAAGCTCAACACCAAGATCTCCGGTGTGCGAGGCATGCCAGAAAGGAAAGCAGGTTAGAGTGCCACATCCAGTCCAACAAAGTCTCACTACATCATCCTGCTTTGAATTGCTACACATGGATCTCATGGGATCACTTGAGGTTGAGAGCCTTGGTGGTAAGAGGCATGTTTTCGTTATTGTTGATGATTTTTCTAGATTTACTTGGGTAGAATTTCTAAAAAAAAAAATTTGAAACTTTTGAGGCTTTCAAGAAACTTGCAAAGAAGCTGTGTGTAAGGTTTAATGTGAAAATTGGTAGGATTAGAACTGATTACGGAAAAGAATTTGAAAATATTTCTTTTTCAAAGTACTGCACTTCTGAGGGCATTAGTCATGAATTTTCTTCTCCAATTACCCCTCAACAAAATGGCATTGCTGAACGTAAGAATAGAACTCTAGCAGAAATGACTAGAACTATGCTCATTTCTAATGGCATAGTAAAACGTTTTTGGGCTAAAGCAATGAACACTGCATGTCATATCATTAATAGGGCTTATTTTATAGAGAGAAAGTTCTCTCAAGATTTGAGGTTTTCTTTGAAGTTTTGAAGATTTCTTCGAAGATTTGAAGATTGTGAGTGAGTTTTAGCATGAAGATTTGAAATTTCTTCGAAAATGCTTGAATCCTCTTTGTTTTTTCACTTGAAGATTTGAATTTCGGGGCCCATCTTCGAATTTCTCCTCTTCTTTTGCTTGAAGATTTGAAGTTCACTTGAAGTTTGTTTGAAGATTTGCATGAAGTTTTGAAGATTGCGTGAAGATTTCTTGAAGGTTTGAGTTTCCAGTCCCACCTTTTAACTCTTGTCTTCATATCTTCATATCCTCAATCCTTCATGTTCGTTATTGCGAAAATACCCCCTTGATTTCGGTCTATTTACCGTTCTGCCCAAGGAAAAAAAAAAGAAAAAAGGAAAAAAAAAGAAAGGCAAAAAAAAGAAAAAAAGGAAAAGAAAGAAAAAGAAAATGCCCAGGAATAATTCTGGACGGGGCGGACGTGGATCGGGACGAGGACGAGGAACAAGGGGCGGGCGACACCCGGGCGGCAGACATTACCCGGACGGGGGTGGTCTGCGCTTCTATTTCGAAATCACTCAGGAAGAAATTGATGCCAGGCGCAAGGAGGATTTCCCTCCGCTTGTTCCATCATATCCAAGCCCCAAAGGCCAAGACCAAGGAAAATCAATAGCAGCTACAGATATTTGTGAAACTGTCGTGACCTCGTCCGAGGATGATAGCAGCAGCGAGGAATCGACGGATGAGTCAGGCGAGGGTGAGCCAAATACCCCCAAGTCCATTGGCTCTGCGGGACGAAAGCCAAAACTTACTGCAACACCATCGAAAATCTCGAACAATGAGATTGATGCGCAGGAGGATGCTGATAGTGTAGAGGAAGATGGGTCGGATGAAGGGTCTGATGATGGGTCTGACGAGGGAAACTCTGAGGAGTTGGACGGCGACTTGCAGCCCACTCCATGTTCAAAGCAACCTTCTGACGCCCAAAATGCACCTTCGCGCGACCCTGCGCCAGCGCGAGCGCCTGCTCCTGCGCGCGTGACTGCGCCTACGCCTGCGCGCGAGCCTGCGCCTGTGCGTGCGCCTGCCCCTGCGCATGTACCAACGCCTGCACGTGCGCCAGCTTCTGCGCGCATGCCTGCCGAGTCAGGTGAGCCCAAAGGCATGAAATCCGACACAACCGCTCCGAAAGCATCACAGGGAAAATCATAGGCTTCCATGGTCAAAAATCGAGCCATTTCGAATGGAATGAAGCTACGCCTCCTTCCAGATGATGGTGACATAGTGAAAATTGATGCCAACATGCTGGATGACGTTGAAAAAGCATGGGGCTTCTGCTTGGCGGGTCATTTTGCTTCGAAGTTTCCGGGTAAGCAAGCTCTCACAACACTTTGCAACTCTTGGAAAGTCCCTTTCAAGTTCTTTGTCCATAATTCCGGTTGGATTATGTTCAAATTCGAAAAAGATGAACATCGTGAGCAAGTCTTGCTTTGTGGGCCTTATTCAATTTTTGGGCAAACTCTCATGCTGAAAAATATGCCCCAATGTTTTGAGTTTGATAATAATGTGTTTCGATACATCCCGGTGTGGATAAGGCTACCTGGGCTCCCACTCGATTGCTGGAATGAGGAAATTTTAAGCAGGATAGTCTCAAAAGTTGGGACACCGATTGCAACGGACATGCTCACGCGTCAAAAGGAAAGGGTATCTTTTGCTCGAGTCCTTGTGGAGGTTGACATTGCCGCCACGCCGCCCACATCGGTGAAAATACAGCTCCCTGGAGACAAAATCAGGGAGCAACCGATTGAGTATGATTTCAAGCCCCAATATTGCACTTCATGCAAGCTTTTGGGCCACTCCACAACCCGATGCCCGACCATGACACCTGCCCCAAAACCAGCGCACGTGAGCAAACCAGCGGTGCCAACGCTACTACTCCTAAGGATAAACCATTCGGGGTTGCTGCTGGCATGGCAGCCATGGAAGCCGGTATTCAGCGTGACCTTGTTGCCATTTCCAAGGGCAAGGCAAAGATCACTGAGGGGTCTGCCAAACAAGATACACCAGCGCCAACGATTGGAAAGGGTCCTGAAAAGGGACAAGTTGATCAAAGAGGTGCAACTCAGAGCATCGGTAATGACATTGCACCGCAACAAGTAGAAAATAGGCAACCCAAGAGTCAGCCACTTAACAAGGGCACCACTCGACGCGACGGGGCATCTTCAAGCAAGCAGCCCTGTGAGAACCGAGAGGATGAGGACACCATTGATTTGCCTGCGGATTTCTCCTACGAGATGGACTTCATCCAAGTCAAGAAGAAGGCAACGAGGAGGAAGAAGAACCAAGTGCATGAGCCGGCTTAGCTACACCGCCCTTGTTGCTTAGCTAGATATCACTTGATTTGTATTTTGATTGTATTTTCTAGTTTAGGGACTTGCATGGTGAGTTTCCTTTGTATTATCTACTAGGGTCATGAGATAGGTTAGGTGTGCTCGCACCGTCTAGATGGGTATGCCCATCTAGATGCCTATTAAAGGCCTTTAGGATCATTTGCATATTTTTGTTGTAACCACTACGGTGGTCATGCCTGCATACTTTGTATGTTAACTTTTGATCAATGGGACTATTTACATTTCGATAAAAAAAAGGGCTTATTTTAGACCAGGTTCATGTGCAACTCCTTATGAATTGTTGATTGGTAAGAAACCGAACTTGAGTTATTTTCATGTGTTTGGTTGTATTTGCTATGTTCTTAATGATATAAATCATCTAGCTAAATTGGACTCAAAAAGTGATAAGTGCATTTTCATGGGTTATTCCCAAAATACTCATGCATATAGATTGTTTAACCTTAGAACTCGAAGCATGTTTGAGTCAGTTAATGTCAAGTTCGACGATCTAACAAGTGCAGTCAATCCTGCCGAGGATAATGATCTGGTTTATGATCAAAATCCTTAAGAAATTGTCACTCCTTCTTCAGTTGATAGTGCAGGTATTGAGAACAAAGATGCAGGTGCTGAACTCAGATATTTGAGTGATGTCGATAACAATGTTGATACTGGGATACCAACATTAGTACCAACATCGAGCCAAGTCGCAGATTCTGATTCTGATTTAGAAGAAGAAGATTCAGATAATCCCATTGATCTTCATCAGAGGGATATTCCATCCAGAATCCAGAAAAACCATCCCATGGGACAAATTATCGGTGATTTAGACGAAAGGAGTACAAGATGGAGACAGATTAATTTCAAGGAGATGGTCAGGTATGTATGTCTGTCAACTAATTGTTCTAAGATTCGTGAGTCATTGTATCTTTCTGAAATAGAGCCCAAGAGAGTGGAGGAAGCACTCAAGGATGAGTTCTAGATTCGGGCAATGCAAGAGGAGCTGGACCAGTTCGCCGAAAACGATGTTTGGGATTTGGTGCCACGACCAGAAAATTCGATTATGACGGGAACAAAGTGGATATTTAAGAACAAGACTGATGAGGCTGGAAACATTGTGAGGAACAAAGCACGACTTGTTGCACAAGGGTATACGCAAATTGAAGGAATTGATTTTGATGAAACTTTTGCCCCTGTTGCCCGCATTGAGTTGGTAAGGCTTTTGCTTTCTGTTGCTTGTTATATAAAGATTTCATTGCATCAAATGGACATTAAGAGTGCTTTTTTAAATGGAGTCTGATTTGTACTTTTTTGTACGCATTTTTTGTTACCTTTTTGTGTCGCATTCGTGTGTGTTTTGCTTGCATTTATGGGTTTTAGGAGTCGTTTTGGCCTATTTGTTAGTTTTAGGTTTTTATTGCCTTTGTGCGGTTTTTAGTCATTTTTCGTACATTTTTACCCTTTTTCGTATTTTTGGCCGTAGGATGACCAAGCGGTCCCGCGCACGCTCGGAGCATCCTACTCGACTCGGATTGGAACGGGCAAAGCAAGAGAACACAGAGCGAACGAGGAGCGATAAACCGACGGATGTTTAGAGCGAAATGAGAAAATCGAGCCAGAGCAGCCGAGCCAGTCGATCGACTAACTCATCAGGATCGACTGGACCTTCGACTGGAGTCCAGTAAGGTTGGCTAATCTTTTTAAAGCAGTCGATCAACTGACCCATAGTCGATCGACTGCCAGTCGATCGACTGCTCCTCAGTCGATCGACTAAGATGCAGTCCAGCTCGGGATTTTATCACTTTTTGACGTTTTTGCCCCTGCATTTTTGTATATATAGGACCAGCTCTCAACCTTATCCAACATCCCCTTCCTTGTTGGAATTTGGGGCTTGCTCCATTTCCTTCAAGCTTTTACATTTCCTTGCAATGTTAAACCCTAGTTTACTGTAGTTTTAGCTAGCTTAGTAGTTAATATAGTTTAGCTTAAGTATTTAGTTAGTTAGGTTTAGTTGTTCTCGGCAAGTGAGGGAGAGGGTGACACCTCCTTCAATTGTTGTTCTTGTTGTTTGAAGATTTGAAGCTTTTGAGTTTAATGCAATTGGTATTTTCTTTCCCTTAATTTTCTTGTGTTGTTATTGTTGATTGTTGTTATTGATGTTATGTTGGTTTTTAGATTTAGTTTATGTTGTTGTTCATTGCATTTTAATCCTCCTTTTAATTTTCTAGCTTGTAGTTTTTGTTGTTCTTGTTTGCAAAACTCCATCGTTGCATCTTCAAACTTTTTACCCCATTTGTCCAAGCAAACCTTGGGTTTTCAAAACCTAAATGGGTCTTTCTTCTTTGAGCAATTTTACTTCTCTTAAATTTAATGCCTTTTGACCAATTTCAATTTCAAAGCTTTTGAATTCCCTCCAATTTCCCCTTCAATGTGCAAGCCTTCATGTCATTAATTAATTATTCTCAAGCAAGCTTTAATTTGTATTTGATGCAACTTTTTTAGAAATTAGGGGTTTAGGGTTTAGGGTCGTTTAGAACCATTAATCGGTGCTTGTCGAGAATTGGGATTGATGACCTCAAAACTTGATCGACATTTGGGATTGACAACCCCAAATCGTGGATTAAGTGCTCGGCGAAAACCGGTTAATCGTGGAGACGAACCGAACCTGCCACCTCCTTTCAACTATAGTCAAACACCCTAAACCCTCATTTTCATTATTTTAATTAAAGTCTCMTTTTAAGTTCAAAGCTTTAGCATAAAACTCAAACCCAATCAATGACTTAATGCTTTCTTAGGAGTAGATTAGTGTAATTTAGTTTAACAAGAGAATAACTAAAACCACCAACCGCAGATTATATCTATCCTCGAGAGACACGACTCGGGAAAGCTTACCGCTCTACAATCGACTTCGTACTATTACGGAGAAGATTTCTTAGAGTGCTAAGAATTCTTCGATCAGAGTCTTGAGTGAAGAAGTGTATGTTGAATAGCCTAAAGGATTTGTGGATACTCAAAAACCAAGTTTTGTTTTAAAACTGAAAAAGGCTCTTTATGGTTTAAAACAAGCTCCAAGAGCTTGGTACGAAAGGCTAACTCAATATTTGCTTTATTTGAACTTTAGACGAGGGGAAGTTGATAAAACTTTATTCCTTCTTAAATCCAATAAGCACATCTTAATCGTCCAAAATTATGTGGATGATATTATTTTTGGATCCACTAACGAGAAGATGGTCAAGGAGTTTGTTACTCGGATGTCCGATACATTCGAGATGAGCATGGAAGGTAACCTCTCATACTTTCTTGGTTTACAAATAAAAAAGTTTGGGTTAGAGGGTGAAACTGTCAAGAAAATGCCACTGGGCAAAACTGTGAAGCTGTCTAGAGACGATGTTGGTAAGGGTGTTGATAACACCATGTATAGATCTATGATAGGGAGTTTATTGTATTTGACATCAAGTAGACCAGATATTATGTATAGTGTGTGCTTATGTGCTAGATATCAGTCTAATCCAAAAGAGTCTCACTTGAAAGCTGTTAAAAGAATTATTAGATACATTGCTGGTACAACTGAACTAGGTGTATGGTATACAAAAGATACTGGTACTGAACTTATAGGGTACACTGATTCGGATTGGGCTGGAGATGTGGTAGATAGAAAGAGTACTACTGTGGGATGTTTTTTTTCTGGGTAATAACCTAATTTCTTGGTACAGCAAAAAGCAAAATGGTATTTCTCTTTCTACAGCTGAAGCTGAGTACATTGCAGCTGGGAGTGCGTGCACACAATTACTGTGGATGAACCAAATGATTGAGGACCGGTCTGCACAGTAGTATCTTGAAGGTGTTGTGTGACAATTCCAGTGCCATTGACATCTCCAAAAATCCAGTCCAGCATTCTCGAATCAAACACATTGACATAAGGTACCACTTTGTTCGAGACTTAGTTGAGAGAAAGATTGTTAACCTTGAACAAATTGGAACTGATAATCAGCTAGCTGACATCTTCATGAAGGTATTAGATTTCGAGACCTTCTCTCGTTTGAGAAGAGATCTCGGTATGTGCATTGTCTAATCAATGTTGGTTTGTGATATTGTAACACCCCTTATCAACATCAGTCACAACATCTGTATAATTTTGCATGCATTTTTACCTTTCTTTTCATATATAATTCTAATGCATTGAGTTTGATTGAAAGTGCTATAAGGTCCTGTGTTGCAATAAAAGTGATGACAAAAATGACCAATCTCTTCAAAATTAGGTGATTGTGGGACTTGCCCGCAAAAACTGGCTTTCTTCCAGGTCCAAAAACAAGAGGTGTTTAACAACAATTGCTGAAGATTAAAAGATTTAAATCCCTTCAAGGATGAAGAGAATCTGGACTCAAAAATGCTCCAATTTTTAAAAATCACCTTATTGAGAGATCTTGACGTAGTCATTAACTTAGGTTAAGGGGTAAGTTTCCATTGACTTCACCTAAAGGCAATGTTGGTTCGTAATGTTGTTAGTAATAAAAAAGCAACATTGGATCAAGTCATTGAAATCTGAATATGTTTTTGTATAATCTTTTAGGTCATGATTTTTAGGCATCCCATAGGACATTCATACTTTGTGAAGATGCCATCTTGTTGTGCGTTTTGTTTCTTGTATTTTTGTCTTACTTGAAATCTCTTAATTTTGTTTTGAATTGAGCTAACTAAGTGTTTCATTGGAGTTAAAATCGGACGGATGGACAGGTAATAATGAGGTGAATTTGGTGAGTGATAATTTGCATTGCACAAGATAGGTACAACTGTGCTGATGGTTCATAAAAATTCAACTTTGTATTTTGGCCAATTTTGTAGATTAAGTTGTGCGTTTTAAAAAAAAAATCGTGGGAAGAGATAATGGGATGGTAATGTGATCGTGTAGCCTAAATTGAGGGGGAGTGGGTTTTTATAAAAAGGAAATAACAAAAATCGTGTTTTGCCCCAAAATCAGCCGCTAAAGATTTTTATGGATTTTTTTTCTTTTATTTTTACTTTCTCTCTCCTATTACAACGGTCACTTTTTGGGCATAAAACCCTGAATTTTTTTACCGTTTGATCACAATTCCAAAGCCTTCTGCAAATTGAACTCTCTATACTCCTAATCTCTCTCCAAATCTTTCGATATTCTTGTGTGCTTTTGAGAAATTGCAGGATGATAAGCTCGCCGCCGTCGTCCTCGTCTGTTCCTGAACTGCCAGAAGATGTTCATCGCTCCGGCGAACAGGTTCCGGCACCCTATCCACGAGTTGGTGGTCTTGATATTCGCGAGGAAATAGGTGGTGGTAGTTCTTCAAACCCACCGCTATCAACATCGCCACCACTTTTGCCAGCGCATGAGTCACTCGCTCCTGTTGTAGTTCCATCACCGGTCGACGCCACGCCGGAGGCACAAGTGTTCCCAGGACAGCCGGGGAACAAAATTAACGTTGATAACCCCCCCAGATTTGGTGTTTGTGGATGAAACTTTTGGACGCGTGGGGAATCCTACTCTAAAGAGGTCTAGGCGCTTGCGCAACATTCCGCCCGGCGTTGTGCCGCCCGCTATCCCGAAAAGCAAGGCAGGGCCGCGCCACACCGTGCCTCTCGAAAATATGAACCTCAAGGAGGATGTCACCGTGATGTCCGACCCTGATGATGAAGACTTTATTCCTGCTGCTCTGGTCGAGGGGTCTGTGCCGCCGCCGTCTTCTGCCCCAAGTTTGCCGATGAAGAAGTTTACTCGCCAAAAATAGCTTGTGCGCAAGGCCGACAGGAGATCAAGTCAGCCAAAGGTCAATGTTTCTCCTAAGTCCTCTGCAACTGAGTACTCCTCCCCTCCCTACATTGTGTTGTATTTTATCACCGGTGAGGTGACCAGCTCCGCCAAACCACCTGCCGCTGTTCCCCCCTCCTCTCCAGTTCATGATGCTCTGCCTGAGCTTGGGGATGAATGGTTTGATTATTCCTCTGATTCCTCGTTTGATGTGCCACTGCGAGATCTCCTTACTGCTTGCAAGAAGGATAAGAAGAAAAAGAAGGCTGCTGTGAAGGACGATGTTGCTAGTCATGTTGGTACCTCTTTACCAACATAGCGTCGTTCCCCGTCTGTTTCGTCCTCCCGCACTACCTCTGTTCCCCTTGCATCTCATACTCCCACGCCGTCTTCTTCGGCTGCGTGTAATCAATCTCAATCATCCACGAGTACTACTACTCCGACACCCGAGCTTGAAGATATGGTGCCATTTTCGAAGAAATTTTTAACTGATGAGGCTGCCGAGTTGTTTGCTACTTATCAAACTCGCCACATGATTGCTGAGCGTAGAGTTCCAGTTGAACTGTTTGAGCGCCACAACTTGAGTACCTACCTTCAGTTTAAAGGTATGTATTCCGCAGTTTCTACTGTTGTGCCGTTTATCCGGGATATAGTTCTTGAGTTTTACGCGAATTTGTTATCTTCTATTGTCGATGTGAGCTCTGTGAACTATGAAAAAGTGTTTGTGCGTGGTAGAGTGTTTGCTTTCACCCCTGATTTAATTGATGAATTCTTTMGAACTGAACCGCATCGGGGTGATTCTACTGTGGATGATATGGATGAAGTTGTTTATTTTATTTCTGGTGGTATGGTGCATTCTTGGTTTGAGCAGTTGCCGAGTACTAGGCTTTCATCTCTTTATTCTATTATGCACAAGGTGGCTATTTGCAACTGAGTCCCTTCCAAAAACACTACGTGTGTTACTCGGCCTCAGGCACAGTTTTTGTACACGCTTGGGAAGGGTATTAAGTTCAGTTTCGGGCAACATGTTTTTGATATTGTTACTAAGTTTGCCACATCAAGGTCTGCCGCCTCGTTGTGTTCTTCCTCTCTTATTTTCAGCTTGTTGAAGAACCAAGGGTTGATGCTTCTTCCAGATGATGTGCTTACTGGTGATACTGATTGATTTGCATTAAGGGGCCAGCATACTTCTGGTGCTAGGGTAATTGATTTGCCTTGGCAGGCTCCTTTCCAGGATGATGTTGCTAGTGATGTTGGGAGGGACGTTCCCAACATGGTCCGTATTTCTGCGCAACTCCTTCGTGCGCATGTGGCTTCCGTTGACTTGCAGATTACTCAGCTACAGGCGCTTCGTGCCTCGATTTTGGAGGCCCTTTCCCTTTCTGGTCAAAAAGAGGGAGAAGGAGAAGGAGAAGGTGACGCGGACATAGGGGGAGACGATGTTGATGAAGATGTTGCTGCTGACAATGCTGAGAATATTGACGCTGCTACTGATAAAGATGATGCTGAAGATGCTGTTGCTGCCGAAGTCTTGGCGAGCCTTGCTCAGGAAAGGAGGAGGAAGCGAATTCGCGCTCGCGATAAGGCTTTAAGGAGAATGATGCGAATTCAGAAGAGGAAGAGGAAAGAGAGTGGTGAGGGAACTTCGACATCCCCTCGTCTTTCGAAGAGGGTTCGAGGTCAATAAGTTCCTTGGTAGTTTGTTTTGGTAAAGCTTTTTGAACAATGTTGGTTTGTAATGTTGGTTTGAATTTTAACAACATTGGGTGTTTTGTTTAGGGGGAGTTTTCTAACTTAGGGGGAGTTAGTATATTATTTTCATTTGTGCTTGCGTCATAGTGTTTTGTCCAAAAAGGCAAAAGGGGGAGATTGTTGAGGAATTAATTCTTGGCAATAATTCCTATTTTGTTATTTGCCTTTATTGGGCACAAAATAAGTTAGGAAACTAGATTTAGGAATATATTGTGTTTCTTAATTTATGTTTAAGACTTTATTAGTTTCTTAGATTGTGTTTAGAATGTGTTTTGGGAATTTACCAAGTTTAGGAATTTATGTTTGTCTATTTAAGATAAGGATTCCTAAAATATGGACTTACGGTTTTTTACGCACGGGAAATTCAAGGAAGACGCACGACGCAAGGAACGTACGACGAGCAAGTAAGGAAGAACACGAAGAACTACTTGGAGCCATTGATCGTGATTAACAAGCTCTTCGAAGTTGCGTGACCAACGGAGAAGATCTTACCATTCCGGCAACAAGTATTTAGTATCAAGTTTATTGATATTTAGTTTTCATATATTACTTTATATTTTTGTATAAAGCGTGAACAAGAAAGTAATATAGTTTTCGGGTTTGTACACCCAAGTTCACAAGTACTTTTACTTGTGAACTTAATTTGTTATCTCGTGTTCTTATCAATTTATTCCGTTGCATATTATATATTTTACTCTGGTCGATGTTGCTAATCAATGTTGTTAAACATTGACTAAAAACATCGTGAATCTGAGAATTATTCTTAAAATCATAGACCTTCTAATTTTACAGTGTCGATTGAAAGGCTTCCTTGAGTTGTTCATCTTCTTCAGAAAGTCACTGAACTTTCTACTGATGAGAGCAGTCCCATCTTCATCCAACTCAGCAGTATCAACTTCATGAGCAAGGGCTGCAAGATCAAAATCTTCATCTTCAAAGGTAGGAGCAGAGATTAGAGCAATACTTAATCCTTTTGGTTGTTTGATCTTTAGTTCCATCTCGTACGTTTTCAGAGATCCAATGAGTTCGTAAAAATCATGGTGGAAGTGTCCTTGGCTTCTTCAATGGCCGTTATCTTCATGTTGAACTTTTCAGTCATAGAGCGTAGAAATTTGCTCATAAGCCTTTCATTAAAGATGGAGGCTCTTAATGATTGACATTCGTTTGCGATATCGAGGAGTTTGACACTATATTCGGCTATGGTTTCACCTTCTTCCATTCTTAGTACTTCAAACTGAGTAGCAAGCATTCTTAGTTTCGTTCGTTGAACTCCTTTTAAACCTTCACAAAAGAGTTATAAGGTGTCACATGCTTCTTTTGCAGTCTGAAAATTTGAAATGATTTTGAACAGTGAGACGTCCACATTAATACTTTGGTATTTGCATTAGAGATAGCAAGTTCCTCAGCCGACCAGTTGATCTTATTTTTTAAGATAATGTCTTTATCCGGATCGTCAAGACTGGGAGCAACCAACCAAGATTGCATGCCACGAACTTTCATCCATAGTTTTGATGTAAGCTCGCATTCTTACTTTTCGGATCGCATAGTTTGTTACATCCAACACAGGTGGTCGGGTTGCAGTATTCATGACAGTATCAAGCTTTTTCCTTCAAAATAAATAGGATCAGTACTTAGTAATGTCAAGTGATGGCTCTGGTACCAATTGAAAGTTTTGAAGGTCTTCAAAAACTTGCATGAATGCAAATTGAAACGAGATGTTAGTTATGATGTTGGGACATCTTTACTAACATGTTTGTATTTATAAGGAACACGCAGAAATAATTTTCGTATATGAGTTAAATAAACTTATAGAACGCGATCTCAGGCCAGAAAAAATATCACTGGAAAAAATGAAATTGTTTACACATTATGAGACAATTTTATTTAGTAATATTATGAAAGACTCTTGAATCGCTCGTAAAATCTTCAAGTTTGATCAAACACAATTTTGAAGAACTCTCAAATGATGAGCGACATATGTTATAGTGAGCTTTTTGTTTTTCTCGTCCTCTTGTTGCAGTTTTTCATCAAAAGTCAAGTGATATAAATAGTCCGACTTTCTTAAAAAAGTCCTAATTTCATAAAATAAAGTTTAGATAATTATCTTAAGATATTAAATAGATAAAGACTAATAAAAAACTTACCAAGATAAATAACTCTATTTATTTACTAGATTAATCAGCCTAACTAACTAAGTGTCCATAAGGACAAATAGCACTTTTTAAATAAAACAATTAATTAGAGTTTAATATAAGTAATCGACATAAATAAAATCCTATTAGTTGATACTATGATGCGAATGATCATTTCAATTGAGAATTCAAAGCTGATACTTTGGCCTATTACATTTAGGTCAAGCATATTGCTAGGGCTTGTTTAGAGCAATTTATCTTTTTATTTTTGAATAGACGAGTGCAATCAGTTGGCTTCTATAGCGTCAAGTTATATGAATTTTGGATCTAAAAATACATTTCCATGATATTAGATGTTTCATGGTTGAATTAAGAATGAACTTTTAAATACAATACTCCACCAAAAATTTTATTATAAAGTTAAAAACCATTTTAAAAGTTACTTATTAAAAAAGTCCTTTTTCTTGACTTTTGAAGAAGTGTTCTCAAACATGTACTCTTTATGCTATATCCCTACGTTTATTATTGATATCACATGCATTTAATTAATTGAAATTGTATATTAATTTGTTGAAAAATAGTTTTCACTCGTGGTGTAGATGTACTGCAGGAAAATCCAACATAAAACACCACTACTAAAATAGAATTCCTAACACTCCTATGGTCATGCATGGCAGAAATTAAATCAGCAAGAACAATCCTACTTTGTGCAAGACACTCAAAGCCATTGACTTAAATTAGTAATTAGCAGTTAATTTACCTGAAGAACAAACTACAACCTTTGTTCATTCCTAGGATTAAGGATGACCTCTTTCTAGTACCTCCCACTACATCAATAAGAACGAAAGCATTATGGACATTTTTAACAGATAACAAAAATATTAAAAAAAACACATCAAGAATCATCAGATATAATAAAACTACTGCAAAAATGAACAAACCCATCTATCAATCTTTACCACTAGCTTTTCTCATCATCTTCCTTTACGTCTCCTCCTCGTCGGCACACGACAAGCCCAAAGATGACCCGCCATCCTCAAGCTTGCAAGACTTGAAAGGCTGTTTCCCAAAAGTGTACGCTTTCGGAGACTCAGACACGGACACTGGCAACGCTCCCCTCCTAGGGACCCACTTCCAAGGCGGGCAAACATACAACATCTCTGGCACCATCCCCTCCCGCCTCGTCATCGACTTCCTATGCGCAGCCCTTGCTCTGCCCCCACCCCCACCTTTCATGAAGGGCCTGTCCGGCAATTCCAACAGCGGCATCAACTTTGCCATATCGGGATCGACGTCTTTCTCGGCCGATATCTTCGGGAAAAACCTGACCAGCCTGTTCTGGAAGGGCGTCCCCGTGAATTATAAGACTCAAATCGACTGGTTAAACAAATATCTAAACCAAGCTAAAGGGAACGGAGCTAAAGGGACCGAAGGCAAAGTGAACGAAGGTAAAGGGACCGAAGGTCAAGGAAACCAAGGTAAAGGTAACGAAGGCCAAGGGAACCAAAGTCAAGGAAACAAAGAAGGTCAAGGTTCCGAAGGTCAAGGGAACCAAGGTCAAGGTAACGCAGAAGGTCAAGAGAGCCAAGGTCAAGGTAACAAAGGTCAAGGGAGCCAAGGTCAAGGTAACGAAGAAGGTAAAGGGACTGAAGGTCAAGGGAACCAAGGTCAAGGTAATGGAGGTCAAGGGAACCAAGGTCAAGGTAACGAAGAAGGTAAAGGGACCGAAGGTCAAGGGAACCAAGGGTCAAGGTAACGAAGGTCAAGGGAACCAAGGTCAAGGTAAAGGGACCGAAGGTCAAGGGAACCAAGGTCAAGGTAACGAAGGTCAAGGGAACCAAGGTCAAGGTAAAGGGACCGAAGGTCAAGGGAACCAAGGTCAAGGTAAAGGAACCGAAGGTCAAGGGAACCAAGGTAAAGGCTCTCACGAGGCGGATATGGCGAACGCGCTCTTCTGGATCGGACAAATGGGAGTCTCAGACTACACGAGCGCTCAAGGGTCATCATCCGTTTCTCTTCGCGCTCTGGCTGAGTCATCTGTGAAACATGTCACCGAACTCCTTACGGTATGTAAAAATCAGAACTCGGACGAACTAATGATGATATAACAAATGAATCACCAAAACAGCCCCTGAGATACAGGAGAGTTACGAAGAAAAATATACAATTATCTTTGGAAATTACAAATATACCCCTATAATTTGTAAAAGGAAACCTATCAAGGGGGAATTTGTAATTTTGGAGGATAGCTTAGCGATTTTGAAAATAGACCGAACTTTGGGGTTATTTTGTAAATAGTAATAAGTGATAATAACAAAAACTATTCCGGAGGTTTTTGGTATTCACAATAAAAAACCTGTCTAACATTAAAAATTACAAAAACCACCCCTTGAGGTTTGATTACGTACATTTTGCCCCCAAATGTTAGTTGATCTGATAGGATTTGCTGACATCATCAAATTTATTACATTTACTCCCCTCAATTTCTCAAAAATTACAAATAGCCCCAACTTCCATCCGATTATTTGTAATACTTCGAGAAATCGAGGGATAATTATGGAAATACTTGATGACGTCGACTGCTATATTATCATCTCGTTACAACATATTCCTAACACAAACACGTGTGCATGTATGCATAGGAAATAATAAAAAATGGTGGAAAGTACATCGTTGTGCAAGGACTACCACCAGTGGGTTGTTTCCCGTTGTACATGTCATCGAGCCCACTGAACAACCTCGACAAAGCGGGTTGCGCAGCGACCATCAACGCGGCGGTGTCGGCCCACAACCAGATCCTCCAGTGGTCCTTACAAAAGTACCGCAAAATGTACCCTAACTGCAAGATCGCGTACGCGGATTTCTGGAACGCTTACCTGGAGATCGCGACGAACCCGAAGAAGTACGGGATCGAGGAGCCCTTCAAGGCCTGCTGCGGCTCAGGCGAGGGACAGTTCAATTTCAACAAGAACAAGATGTGCGGCTCATCGGGCACGTCCGTCTGCAAGGACCCTAGTAAGTACGTCAACTTCGACGGCTGTCATCTCACCGAAGCCATGCATAAGCATTTGGCTGATATGTTCCTCCATCAGGGCTTTTGTCAACCGTCTTTTGACGAGCTGGTCAAAAGCAAGAAAGGCGTGTAAAGAGTAAAAAAGGATGGCCAAATACGGCCTTAATGTTTTTTGCCGCTCCGGATGATGATGAGTCAAGAGAGCGAGATAATAAAAGAATAGGGCATAGTTTCGGTCAATTTTTATTTTTATTTTATTTTTCCATTTTTTGGGACAGTTTGTAGGGAATTTGAGTAAACATGCTTCAGCATGTAGTTGTATCGGTTGTTAAAAAGAACGACTGGAAGCAAATAAACATTTTTTTAAGCTACTGAAAGTTTTATATTCCTTGCACAGAAAACACACATACGCAGGGAGAGAGAATTACGTACAACATTTGTCTCGAGATAATATGTTCAATTTTAGTTCCAATATTAAAAAGTGAGCAGAAAACATCCCATAGAATCAATTGTTGCATATTTATAATATGTTCAATTTTAGTTCCAATATTAAAAAGTGAGCAGAAAACATCCCATAGAATCAATTGTTGCATATTTTAGTCCAAAAAGTGCAAAAATTACCCTTCTGGTGGACCAAAAATGCCAAAAAATAAAAAATTAGTGGGACCAAAGGTGCAAAACAAACCTTCTGGTGGGACCAAAAGTGTCAAAGACTTGATCTCTTGGGACCAAAAGTGCAAATTTCTCCATTTGTCTCCATCTAACAATTATTAGGAAGCTGATCACTAGCTTCAAAAGGTCATTAGCACCAGCAGTGATAATAGCACAAAATATATATAGTATCAGAACATTTCACCCAAATTACCGAGATAAAGATGACAAACGAACAAGGTTGAGAATAATTTAAATTTATTTACCAACTCGAATGGTATTTTTTTCCCAGAGAGCACCGCATGTACAAAAGCGGTGGTTTTATTCAAATACAGTGTTCTAGAGAACTTTTTCCATACCCCACTCTATTTACATTTGGCGGGTCGGTTTCTTCTATATATATATACCTTTTTCCGCTCATTCACATCAAAACAGATACTCATAGTACATTAAGAACACCGCATCCGGAGAATCTTTAGGGAGGTTTCTGATATAAAGGTAGAATCTTCTCAAGTCTTCTTTAGAGACTTTATCAGGATCAATCACATCATCCTTCCCGGTCAGAACCCATAAGTCTCTCGACCTGACCCGTTTTAGCGTGCCACGGCAAAACGGGCATGACTCCGATCTCATGCTCCTGAAAATTAAAATAAAACTTAAACCATGAAAAAAAAGGTAATAATAACAAATAAAAAATGGATTCTCCAATATTGTGTTGTTTTACCAGTCACGATAGCAGTTAATACACATGGCATGACAGCAATTAGGCGTGACCATTTTGGTGCACGGCTCTAAGCATATTCCACATTCGTCGTCCCTTTCTGAATCTACATAGGCATAGCCATGATCTCGTTCAAGTCTCTTTTTGCCAGTGCCGTTTAGGAGAATATTTTCATCGTTCGTGCTATCCTGCTCCACGAATTCTGAGTGGAGCTGCTGGAGTGACGGCAGTATAACAGCTGCAAGTAGTTTTTAAAAGCAACGGTTAGAAGAATATTTTTTATAAACAGATAATTACAAAAAGGACCCCTGAAGTTTGGAGTATTTACACACAAAAAAAAGTGTCTTTGAAAATTACAAAAACCACCCTTGAGATTTGGTTCCGTTTACATTCTAGTCTAACCGATAGTTGACTGGACGGAATTTGCTTACATTATCAAATAGTTTGCAATTACACCCCTCAGCTTTTCAAAATATTTTAGAAAGACTGAGGGATGTTAACGTAAAATGCAAGACAAAAGGCTGGGGTTGTTTGTGAAATTTAGAAATAGTGAGGTATGTGATCGTAAGAATACTTGATGATGTCAGCAATTTCCGTCAGCTCCACCGCCAGCATGTGCAAAATGTAATGCGAGTGTAACCTCAAGGGCGGGTTTTTTTCCAAAGGTAGCTGGTTTTTTTTTGCAATTTGACAAAACCTCAAGGGTAGTATTGTAATTATCCCTTTTATAAATTGCATTGATGATAAATCCTTTATTTCTAAAATTAACAAACCATAGAATTCTTTGACAGACGCCTTCCTTCCAAGTGTTGATACTTTTGGCCTTCCATCTGTGTACACCTGCCAAATACATAAACAAATTTAAAAAAAAAAACGATGACTGTTCTAAATATTCTTTCGGCTAACCTAACTGTATCGGTTATGTAAAATGTTGAAAGTAGAAGGACCAGATTCAAAACCTTGTAAATGAGTATGTGGAAAAGATTAAAGTAACGTGGCAGAAAACACGAGCATGAACAGTCAACCCATTGGAGGAAAAACAGAATGAAAGGTGTCAACTGATTGTAGACCAATTTCATCTGGAGACGAACACCGCCCTTAGCTCTCGGAATTGCGGCGGCCCTTGAAAAACGTTAAAAAGGCGATTATATAGCTAGCCAATAGCGATAAACAAAAACGTGGCACCGACCAAAACAAATCGACAATAAATGTAATGAATTTGGATGGTGACGTCTCTGACATTCCTCGTCATACGTCATAACTCATAACGTCAGCCTTAATATGTACTCAGTAAATAAAGACCCGGCAAACAAAATCAGAAATTGAAGGCATGTGCTTTTCAGCGAGTCGAGAAATGAGATTCGACTGGCGCACATTTATTACCAACGTCGAAAAGGTAAAGCAATTATTTGCAAGTAAAGAAATGTAGTCATTCATTGACAGATTCTAACTTATTATGGGATAAATGCCCAATTTTCACATAATACGGCAAAACATTCTCAAGCAAGCATTTAAATACTTTGGATTTGCATTATCATCAAGAAGACTCGCTTCACAATTTTAGATAAACATACAGAAATGATAGTGGGAAAACTGCAGAAACGGCAAAACTATAATGCATCCCAACGCGATTGCCCAAAATGAAATAGCTATTGTCTACACCTCTTTTTACAATTTAACACATGCATGTCCTTATAACATGAAGGCGCAGAGCTAAAAACTGAAAGAAAAAAAAATACAAAACAAAAAGGAAAACTAAAAACGACACAAGAAAAAAGAGAAACAAAAAAGGAAAACTTTCACATTAACAACAACTCTACAATTAATTAAGCTACAATTACAATAACACACAAACAAGGAACAACCAAGAAACCAAATGCAAGAGGAGCTCGATAAATGTGGCTTATTCATCATATTAGCTACAAAACTCATCAACATTTTAGGAAAGTCATTAAACAAGATTGTTATAAAGGCCAAGCTTCAAACTAAATAGCAGCAACATCGTTAAGCCCTCAATTTTACTCGCCCACCAAAGTTAAACAAAATAGTAATTAATTCGAAATGGAAACCCAACATAGCCAAGATAAGCTACAAAAAAAACCCAGAAATCATAATAATAAATTGACAAAAAAGAACACAAAGCTTACATAGCATTTGCATGTTGAATATCAGACTCCAAAACCTTCAGAGAGTCCTTGTAAGAACTCTTGCCCAGCTGCTGGTAATACATCGTCTCCATCTCTCTCTCCAAACTCTCTCTTTCTTCTGTTGCTCTGTTTCAGCAAGAAAGCTTTTTTTTCCTTTTCTCCCCAAAACAAGTTAAAAGACTCTATATAAGAGCTCGTTTGCAGACAAGCATAGATAAAAGCCCTCCAAGATGAGGGAAGCAAAGAACGTGGGCTTTTCTCAAGAAACCCAACAGACATCAGAAGACAACAAAATGCTGAGAAAAGAAAGAGAGAAAAAAGTAACAGAGCATTTTGTTGGATTTCTACCTTCCTAAATGGCTAAAATCCTATCTGGTGTGTCTTTTATTTCAAGACTCCAACTTTTTTCTTTAATTTCAATTATAATCACCGCTTCCGTATTTTCCGAGGACAAGGAGGCGGGTTTTGAGCTTGGCTGCTTTGGGTATGGAGTTGGCGTTGGGGTTTCAGACACAGTAGCTTATGGTGCAAGAGGAGGAATTCATGTCTTTCTTTAATTCCTATGATGCAAAAGTTGGGTTGGCCTTGTTTGTTGTTACAAATATGATGATGATGCACTATAGTTGTTGGCATCATATAATCTTCTTGCCCTTTTTTCTATGCTACTTTTCTACCAAAGCCTCTCAATTAAAGAACCATTTAATGTTTTGAGGTATCTAATTCAATATTTCTTGGGAATTGTTTAGTGACAAAAGTAAAACTATGTCAATGGATTGTGTTTTCTTGATAATAAACAAACACACACACAGGAAAAAAAAAAATGGACGGAACAAGATTCTACTCATTAGAAAATCAATTCATTGTTTAAAATAAAAACAATCAATCGATCTTATTCATTAGAACTCAGAAGAGTCCTACGATTGATTTTTTAAAAAAAGTAAAAAAGACATAATTGTTAAATATATGAAATTATAAATATCTGATTGATCTAGTAAATTTAAGAACTACGTCACTAACTATGAATTATTTTGAATTTTATGAAATACGGAATATATTATTTGATAAAGAAAATTGAAAAAATCTGAGATGGTAATTATGAAATAGCATGGTTAATTTGTAGAATATTCACCTTTTTATTTTATTACAGATTCTATGATAGTATACCAACAATTGGACTTCGTTGCTTTCGTACATAAAATAATTAGTTTCATTGTGTTAAAGAATTGAAGGTTTCCATATATTGAAGTAGTATGAAGGAAAAGTCAGAGTGGGAGCAGTTGATTAGGTAATTATTATTATCATAATTATTTATCAAAGATTGGTGGGTGAATATAATTAACTTTTCTTTTTTTGGGGTGGGGGGTCTGCTATAATTATTGTGAAAGTTAGGTATTAATTTGCCAAAGAAACCCTATGAAAGTCATATTTAATTTTGGTGGCTATAATATAGAAGCTTGTTTGTTATGAGCTGCAAGTCACATTATTTATATTTAGAGAGAGTAATATAATGCAAATTTAATGGATGAGACTGATCATTAGAATATTGTATTAAATCAGTGTGGTTAGTTGAGAATCAAGTCCGCGGACCACACCCACACACGTGGAAAGCAACGAGTCTGTAATTTATCTTACGAGTTTTGGTGAATAAATTATCCACAAGTTAGAGTTTGCAATTTGGAACCTTATTTTTTAAGTAGTTGCATTTAGCCCACAGTCTAGTTTTTTAGGCCCTTTTACCTAGGTTTACAAATTACAATGAAACCAACCCAATCATTGTTTTATATGTTTCAAAGAGAAGCAAAAATCATTCTAGATTATCACTAATGATGAAGAGAATCACTTTTTGATATCTAATATTGAAATCCAAAAGCATAAATATCAAGTCTTCAATGTGATTACAGCATTTTGGTTCAATTTTGATAAATGAGCACAAATCTACCTATACACATGAAGAACTTAATTGTGTCTTCAGAATGCGTGAATATGTATATGCACGTATAATAGCTACGTCCATATGTGGTAAAAGTTGTTCCTTTTTGTTTCCTTTTCTCTTTCAAAGATTTTAGGTGAAATATTTACGTGTGATATTTACTTTATTTACCAAATCTTTTTTTGACGAGTGGATCCGCGAGGTGGATGTTGGATCCTATTGCAAGATCCGTTATGAGAAGATGATTGTGATTATTTTTCAGTGATTCTGTTGCGATTTGTGTGGTTTCATAAAAGGGAATTTCATTCCCTTTTACTTCTGTTTTTTGGCATAATTTTCTGAGAATTGAGATTTTTTTTTCTTTGAATTTGTGAGCTAAAATGATAATTTTGAATTGATGGATTATGTAATTTTATTTGACGATTGTTCGAATGATTTTGAACTTGAGGATTTTTGTTGGTGTGAATATTTATGGATGGTATGACTGCTAATTCTTCAGTCACTACATGTGATTTTATTCTTTTCGATATTTTTTTTTCTATTTAATGAATTATTCTTAATGAATTATGGATTATTTAATGAATTGTTTTTAATGAATTCTTTTTGTTATAATTTATCCTGAACTTTTTAAGATGTGAATTTTTGCAGGTGATATGCGACCACTTGAATCTTGGCGTGAAGACGGGTTTGCCCTACATATGGCACAGCAAAGCTAGCAACCCTTTTGTCAATCTGAAAAAGGAGTACAAAGGGATTTACTGGCAGGAGGATATCATCCCGTTTTTCTAGTCGGTTACCTTTCCGAAAGAATGCGAAACCGTTCAGCAATGCTACCTCGAACTGGCCAAACAAGTGAAGGACAAGCTTTCTAACATTGATCCTTACTTCACGAAGCTGGCCGATGCTATGGTGACGTGGATCGAAGCTTGGGACGAGCTCAACCCTTCTGGAGGCGCCTCGACTAAGCTAACCAATGGCGTTGCGAAATAATAGATTTGATCATAATTTAATTATATATCGGTATTTAGTTTTTACATTACATGTTTTATTTATTGTGAGTTGGTATTTGGTTTGCCCGTTTTATAACTTAATATGATTTTTGTTGGAGTAATTTGTTGTTATGACATTATTTATATATTGAACTTATTTCCCTTCAAATAATAATTTGACTTTTTATGTTTTTGATAGTGGAAAAATCTTTAGTCTTCACATGTTTCCAATAATGCATCTCTATTATTTCTGCAATGAATTTATTAATATTCCAGGAATTTATAATTCTGTTTCAGTCTGTGTGTTGTGGATTGTGAGAGACTCATGTTGTTGTTGTTGTGTGTGCATATTTAGATTTTTTTTTTCAGAACTGGAATTAATTCGTTCTTAATTTTCTTTATAGTTTGTTTTGTGTAATGTAATGTGGTCGATTGGGATGAGGAATTTGTATCTTTTGTTTTCTTTAATTTTCAATCTGAATTAGTCTAGAGTTTACTTTTAAGGGCATGACATAACTACAAGAGGAAATTACAAGGATTACCTCTGAGTTTACTTAATTACATAAAGACCCGTAGGTTTTTGAAAATTACAAAAAAACAAACAAAAAAAAAGATTCGAGGTTTGATTTCATAAGCAAAAAACATTTCAAGCATCCCTCTTACATTTGTAAGAATATTACGGTAACCATTTACATTTAACCCATAATCAAACCTCAAGGGTAGTTTTCATAATACCGAGGGGGTATTTTGTAATTTTGAAGAATAATAGGGATGATCATAATTAAACTAGATATCCAGGAGTAATTTAGATGATCTATAATTAAACTAAATTTAAAGGGCACATTTGAAACTAATCCCTTCTATAAATGAAAATGTGTGACTAATGATCAAGAAAATCAAACAAATATTCTAATCATATTCAAACAAATCAATATACATTTATCAGATAGAAAAACAAGCAAAACCATTACAAATTTCGATCAGATTCGAAATTCACAAAAACTAATAAAATAAAATAAAACATTTTCGCTTATTATAAATTTTGTTTATTATTGCACAAAATTCTGAATCGATCGAATTAGTTTATTTTACGATCATGTAGATTATAAACATCATGAATAGGTTGAAATTTTTGTTTTTCTTTTGCTGCAAGAATTTAGTTCATTGTTTTTTTATTTATTAATTCATGGAAAATTACAATCAATTTTACACATTATTTTTTTTTTTGGGGTTTATTATTCATACAAAATTTGATCAAAGTCGGCATCCATTATTTTTTTTTCATTTTTTCGCTTCAACGTTTTCACACTTTTTTGTGTTGTGTTAATTGTTCATACAAATTCCGATTAGAGTCGAAATTCATTAAAAAAAAATCATTTTAAATATATAAGGCACCTATCGATAGTTACCTTTTAATCAGAAGTAATAATACATTTCCTAACAAATTTATTATTTTCTGTCAAATAGTATTAAAAGTAGTAAAAGTATTAATAAATTATGTTAAATATACAAATTTATTATTTTCTGCCAAATAGTATTAAANTTATGTTAAATATACAAATTTATTATTTTCTGCCAAATAGTATTAAATACTATTTTTGATATACAAATTTACTTTCTAAAATTAATAATTACTTTTGATATATTTTACATTTTTATGTCTTTATTTAACATGTCCGCATAAAGATCGGGTATTCAGACTAGTACTTTGATAAACATAAACAATAAGCCTTCAAAAAGCAATTTAAAAATATAATTTCACATACTTAATGAACGAGTTTTAGGTAATTTAATTATTTTAATAATTTTACATTAAAGGAAATGTAAAGGAAAGTCAAAATTACCTAGTTTTAGGTAATTCAATGAAAATACTATTGATCTTTTTATTTTTGAAAGTCAAAATTAAAGGAAATGATTAAGAATATCTAAATTTACTCAAACAATACATTATCTCCTAATTGAAATTTTCTTCCTTTTATTTGTCTTTTTTTTATTTTTAAGAGATATTTTTATTAATATTATCGAGAAAACGCATAATTTGAACTTATGAACTTATATTCATATTTATTCAACTTAATTAAATAATACAGTATATTAAAACCATTAGTATATATATATATATATATATTACTTCAAAATGCATAGCTAACTTTTACTAAAAGTCTACCATAACTACTATAAAATATTAATTAATTTAATGTCAAGCATTAAAAATATTTTTTAATTCAAGTTTTATTAAAAATATATAAAATATCCATAGTTTATGTTTCATTATTAACAATCTGGGTCAAAATGTTTTTGTCCAAATAAATAGTGAAAAAAGCATCGGCCAAATGTCACACTAGGCTATGCAGGTTAGGCGCCTTAGGTGGACGAAAATTGACTATAAAACAATTATTAGTGTTTTTAAGTGTAATATAATCATAGTTTTATTTATTTAAATAGTGTTTTATTTTAATTGATTATTTTCCCATTTTTAATATAATTCATGAATTTCCTTGGGTAATAATTTAACAAGATATTAGGATTTTGATAAATTATTATTTTATTGATATATTTTTGCTCATCAATTTGTACAAATATCAGAGCATCTCCAATGCAACAATGTTGAAAGTGAAAAAACTGACACATGGCAAAAAAATAATTATGTGACACATTAAAATGATTATGTGGCACATTAAATGTTTGACATTGTCAAGAGCAATGTTAAATTCTAGACATTGCTCCTAACAAAATGTCTACAATTAATTTTAAATATATCATCCAATCATGTTATTTTTCTCTCTTTATTTTTTCTAAAAATAAATAAAATAAATTATCACATATATAACATTAACATTGATGCATTGGAGAACTTTTTTTATAAAATGTCAATGTCATTTGCCACATAGAATCAATTAACACTATTGCATTAGAGATGCTCTCATTGAAAATTGTTGTCATTGTAAACTTCTTTCCAAATATATTTATATTCCAATGTCCAACGCTTTTTATACTTTTTCTATGCAATTGTAATAGATAGAGGTCATAATTGATATTTATGCATGATCAAAGTCTTTAGTATTAAATGCGTGGATAACATAATCTACCAAAGATATGTGAAAGTTTTGACATATCCTATCAATATATACCAGTTTCTAATTCATTAAGATTAGGATCTAATTGATTTGTCAATCATATCTTAGATATGCATATATAATTATAGTATCCTAAAACTAAAAATTAATGTGTATAAAGTTTTTTGAATAATCTTTAGCTAAGAATGTTCCAATATTCTAAAATTGCAAAATTACAAAAATTTATAATAATAATTATTATAAGAGCTTGAACTTCGAACTACCGTTGTTTTACCAATACACTATTTCATTTTTGTTGAAGGGAAACACAATTAGTGTGCATTCGTCAACAAGTAACTGATGTGGGATAATTTAGGTATGTGTACCCTATATAAAGGGAGTTTTTGATGAATAAGAGAACCATAATTTCTATCGTCTTCATTCGTCTCTCTTTTATGTCTTCTCCTTATACTTTCCCTTTTACACGTTATCAGTACGAAATTCTAACCTATTGAGAGTGATCGAGAATAAGCCTCCATACCCTACACATAATTTTTGTGGGTCAAGTTTCTAAGTGCAATATATGTTTAAAAAACAAGTTTCTCGAGTTTTAATCATTGGATCGAGCTCAAATTTTTACAGAACCTTTAAGACCTTTTAAATTACATTCTGAACAGTGGAGATTGGATTCGAAGATACGAGGAAGTATATATAAAATTTCGAACAGAGCAAATTTTATTTTTGGAAACTTCTGTGCAGCATCTTTCAAAATACGATTGCGAACAATAAAACCGTTGGATCAAGACAATTTTGGATATGTTATTCCAAGAATATACAGGTTCAATATGAATGGTGGAGATTTGAATATGAAGTCTGAAGAACCCGATAATGAATTTTGAACAGAGCTGATCCTGTTTCTCAGAACCGTCTGCCCAGCATATTTTAAAAATTCAATTACGCACAATCTAACCGTTACATGAAGCTGAATTTTGGATATATTATTCAAAACACGTAGAGGTTTAATTTGTATGGTGGAGATCGGATTTGAAGTTTTGTATAATCCGAAACATAAAAATAAAATTAGAAAAGAATCATGACTTTGTAACTCGAATTACCCTATTATTTATTATATGCAACTAATAAATATTTGGAAATATATGGCATGTATGTGTGTGTGTGTGTGTGTATATATATATATATATATATATATATGTGTGTGTGTGTGTGTGTGTGTGTGTGTGTGTTACCTATGATTATATGCATGCGATGTTATGTGCAATACTGAGAAACATGAAATTTTGCAATACTTTAATGATATTCATAGAGTACATAATATATTATTACTTATGCTTTTAGATGATTTCTAAGAAATCGTAAATAAAGTTATTTACACGATTAGATGAGGGATTGATCATGATTTTTCCAATATATTTAGTTAATCATGAATTTTGATGAATTGGTAGATTTCATGTATGTTTATCATGAATTTCGGTGAATTGGTAGATTCATGTATGTTGGTGATTCTCTTCAAATAGATTTTATAAGCTACTTTCAATGTATGTATCATTGATTGTATATTTGAATATTTTTATGATAATGAAAGTTCATGAACGTTAAAGCATTATATAAATAAGTCTTGTGATAAAGTATATTCACATAATATTAAAGAAAAAGATATACTTCAAATTCATTATCTAAATAAATTGATTGAACTAACTCAATCTAAATACAATTTAATATACTCAAAAGAAACTGAGTATTACCATCATTGGTTTGATGTGGAAACTAGAATAACTACAATTCCACAATAATACCATCCATCAACCCCCAATTGACAAAAAATCATCAAACTTAGTCAAAGTCAACTCTCTAATGAACTTGAGACTTCATATTGACCCCAAATCTTATATTGGAAACGTATGTAGTTTCAAAATCTCAATAAACTTTGGGATGTACTCTAAATGAATATTTTGGGATTTTATGAAACACTATTTCCAAGCCTAAAAATTTAGTGAAAAGAAATTTATTTGCTTGCCAAAAAGGGTCAATGACTTTGATATGTTGCGACTAATAATACGTCTTACCATATGTGAAAAAGAAAGTCACTTTAAATGACAATAATAAATTGAGAGATACGATCTCACTCTATTTTTCCCACTTGAGCAAACATACAGATGCACTTGTATAATATTAATTATAATAATAAGTCATTGAGAGACATGACATTATTTTTCATAATACCAATGTTAGACCTCCGGATAAAGAAATTTCTTGAGGCTAAATAGGATCGATTTGAATAGAAAATAACCTCAATGTAAAGGGGAAGAGACATGTTGCTCCCTACCTATGTGGGAAGAATGAACCACAGTGTAAGATATGTAAGAGTTTGTGATATTTATTGGTCATGGTAGAAGTCATGGAGGTTCCCCCAATAACCTTTCGTAGTCAATTGATATCCTCTATTTTGATTGATGGAAATATAATCAATCATTCACATTAGACTATTGCATTTGGTCTTAAAATTTATTTTGATTTAGATTTATGTGATGTGGTCTGATTTAATTATTTTTGATTTATTGGTAAATTTTGTATTTCATTCTAAAGCATTGAATGTACTTGCGTTTATTTACCACACATTCACATACAAGGTTCATGAGAATATTATTAGATATAATGTTATATCTAGTAAATAATGTAAAATATTAGAATGAGAAGTATTTCATTCATCTCTGGAGGAATGTCAGAATTTGTCGAGGAATAGACAATTATTCACTAAATTGATATTTATATGTGACAAAGTCTTGAGGCCTGGTGGCACATTGACTAAAGTCATAAAAGCTCAGTATGGACCAAGAGCGGAACGAACCTTGTTAAGTTTGATGATATTCATGTTGATGATTATCATTAAGAAGTAGATTATGAGAATGGAACTATACTTTTAATTTATGTGGAAGAAAGTACATTTTAGAGTCAATCTAGTAATTTTACTTTACTACTTTTTGATTATTAAGTCATAAGATGTGACCAACGAAGAGCTTTTGGACACTAACTCATTCAAGTTTTGACACGACTGGCATGGATTCTTTGGTCGTCGTGATATGATGGTCTATAGTATAAGAAATTAACATGGGCATCTTTCATTTTGAGTGAAACACAAAATGAGATAGAAATTTAATGCACAGTATAGTGTCGAACTAATGTTGTTCAATTACAACTAGTGCATTATAAAGTACTAGGAGCACTACGTACATTCATATCTCAAAGATACATCACTCATTATTTCAAAACTTGTTCATTAGCAAAATTATATGATTACCTGCATTTGATAAAGATACAAAGTATAATATTTCATTCTTATACTTGATAATTGTTTATACATGCGGACACAACCATTCAAAATGCGGATCATTCAAGTATTGTATAGTTTTGGTCGATGCTTCGGCACGTATTGTCCATAAAAATGTTGTATTAGTAAAACTTCTAGCACATTTAATATGATTGAGGACTCGCCATCCTTATAAACACCCAATCTCATAAAACTAGAGAGTTTACATCAAAAGTACTTTATGTCTATTGCATTTTAATAAAGATCGATGTACTGGATCTTGTACCCTAATGTGCATATATAATAAGGTCTCAAAGAAGACACCATCACAAAGAATATAGATGGTGACTAAGACAATATTTATGCGCACTCATTTGTCTTTGCACAGGGTTATGCAATATTGCACGCAACTCTTACTTATTCGTTTATGAACCCCTGCTAACCAGATATTTTGTGTACCACTTGGTAACTGGATATAAGCCTGATAATTCATATCTACGCATATTTGATTAAGTATTATATGTGCCTATTGCGCCCCCACATCACATTCATATGAGTTTTTAAAGACGATTAAGTATTTATGTTGGATATGAATCTCTAACAATCATCCGCTATTTGAAACCTTTGACAGACGATCTCTTTATCGCTAAATTAGCGAATTGTCACTCTAATGAGACAGTCTTCCCGTCGTTAGGAGGAGATAAGAAAAAGTATTTTCTAATGGAACGACAGGAATGGTTTCATACTATGTCTTATTATGATCTACGCATTTCACAATGTAACGTGAAAGAAAAGTAAAGTGAACAATTGATCTTCAAAGTATAGAAGACTCAATTTCTAAAGTGACGAGATCATATATATACAAGCTGCAAATGTGTTTGCAAGGTTAAAATTCCCCATAAAGGGCACAATGTCGCAAATTAAGACATTGCAACCATACTTAGTGGAGGTGTGGTTGAGGTCGTGACTCCCAAAAGGAACAGGGGGAGGTCACTTGGTTCGATCAATACTCGCCCAAGGAATAAGAGGGCATGTATAGCACAACTTTAATTGATCATCAATGAATATAATGACTCTCATGAGATTATTGCTTACTATACTTATATCCATGAATCATTACTGGAGAACGCTCCAAAGTTTATTATGATTCTAGTGAATAAAGAAATCTCAATGTACAATATGAGTTTATATGAGTTGATGGAAATATCTTCTACATACATTGATGATATATAAATTGTTGCTCAAGGAATCATAGAGCACAATAGTATCGAAACACACTCTATTGAAATATCAATATAGAGCAAATTGACCTAATTCTAAAGAATCAATCCAGGTAGAACTAAATTCACTGACAACAAGACAGGTGTTTGGTCTAGTAGTGCTAACCTCACCAAGTGTAAAGCCTGTAGGACACAAACAAAGTTTTGTCGGAAAGCGAAATGAGAAAAATAAACCCATGAGATGCAAATCTATACTCGAAGCACAAAGTTTCTCAATACGCCTTGGAATTGACTATGGGGATGTACTCTCCCATAATAGATGTTATAATTCAGAAGAACTGAGAATGCAGCTTATACCTGTGGTTACATCATATCTCAATGAGGATCGTGATTTAGAGATATATATATACGAAAATACTTGCTAGCCTTTCATTGTCAAGGCAAGTGACTCTAAGCCACATAGTACATTTGCAATTAAATTAAAACACTCACTTTATGGGTTGAAACAATCCAGATGGATGTGGTATAACCGTCTAAGTAACTACTTGATTGGAAAAAAAATAATCTATGCCCTTGCGTATTTATAAATAAAATAAGTTTCAAATTTTCGATTATCACTACAAAAAAAAATCGCAATTTCCGAGGGATTTTTCCCTCGGTTTTAAGGAAAAATCCCTCGTTTTTTGGAAAACCGAGGGAAAATTTCCCTGAAAAAAACACTCCTCGTAATTTTGTTTTAAGGGAATATTTCCCTCGAAAATATGAAACCGAGGGAATTTCGAGGGATATTTTCCCTCGGAAACATCTCCGTGCAATCCCTCGGAATTCCGAGGGAAATCCGAGGGAATGTTTCCCTCGGATTTTTGCTATTTCCGAGGGAAAACATATTCCTCAGTTTTCCGAGGGATTTGTTTCCCTCGGAAATAGCAAAAATCCGAGGGAATATTTTTCCCTCGGAAAACCGAGGGATTTGTTGTCCCTCGGAATTTTGCTATTTCCGAGGGAATATTCCCTCGGTTTTTTTATTTTTTTTTAATTTCTGAGTTTTCGAGGGATTTTTCCCTCGGTTTTAATATTTTTTTAATTAATTTTTTTAATTTTAATTCCTGTTCAATTATTAAAATTCCCAAAAATTTGAAAAAAGTAATTAAATAAAAGAAAAATAAATAAACCAATTATTATAAAAAGTATTTGAAGATTTAAGAATAATTACATGCGTTCGATCGACACAGTAACAAAGTTTTTATGAACCGTAAAAATGTTCTATGGATGGGGAGGGGGGCACTACTGCTGCTGATGGGGAGGGGACAAATACTGCTAGAAACGAGCATACATCTCAGCCATCTGGGCATCCATCAGCGCCTGAAATTCCTCCTGCTGCCGGCGCTCCTCCGCACGTTGTCGCATTTCCTCGTCTGCCTGCTGCTGCAACGCCTCGACCTGCGCCCTCTGAGCCTCGACCTGCGCCTCGAGCTCTCTCGTGTGGCTCCTATCAGCCTGGGAGGAGGTGGAAGATCCGCCCTTCAATAAACCCTTAGTAGCAGCCACCATCTTCCCATACACGTTGGTGCCGTAAAGCCGTCCCTTTCTCAACCCGGCGACGCCAAGGAAAACCTGGTCCTGGTCAACCTCGTTACTCTCCTCTTGGGAAGACGCGCGTTCCTATTCCTGGGTCAGATGTCGCTCGTACTCCTCCTGAAATACAACTCGTTATTAAAATTTTACGTTAAAAATCAAAGAATAAGTTAAAAATAAGAAAGAGACTCGCATTAATATTAGTAGATCTCCTATCGACCCACGCGCCGTCTTTCTTTTGGTGCGTACGTTTAAAAAGATTGTAGCACGTAGCAGGCGCACCCGTCTCCCGCTCCTGTATTCAAATAGAATTTTCAAATAATTAACATTAAAATTAAACAAATAAATATTATATTATTATATTCTAAAATCACTTACTATATTCAAAGCATTGTTGATAGTAGATATAGCACCCCCCGTGTGCTTCGACATCCCAGTCCCCGGCCCAGCAGGCTCGCTCCTCCTGTTCTTGCTGCACTGCGCGGATTTGGCCTTGTTCTCGGGCTTATCCCACTCAACCTTCCAAGCGCTAGTTGATATCGATGATATATGAGATACGATATAATTTATATGCTATAAACAAAAAAATTCTAATTTAATAAGAAAACACATAACAGAATCGTTTACCTCAGAACCTCCTCGGTCAGGCACTCCGGCCGACCACCACCATGGGAGTAAATATGCTGCTTATACTCGTTAAGCTTCTTCCCGTAAAGGTCCCCTATCATCGGAAAAAATACATTCCGTATGTCTTTCTCACTATACTCCTCCGGGTCCCAATAACAAACCTCCTGCAAAATAAAAAAATAATTACAATTCAATTGAAACATATGATTGTGTTTTACGGTAAATACTAACAAATTTGGACACAAAATAATAATTACCTTAAACATCTCCCACCAGAACGCCTTAGTCTCCTTAGGGACCGCCTTATAGCACCACCCGGCGGGATGGAGATCCCTCTCAAAGATCGTACAGAGTATAGTGGACACCCTCCCCCCTGTGCTGTGCAACCTGTATTCAATTGTGTTTTTATTTTTTGATGAATAAAATTTAATCATAATGATAATTATAATTTTAAAATCATTGATTTACTTACTTCGCCCCTGCAATATAAACCTGAACCATACCCCTCTGCGGTGCGACCAACTGCCGTCGGGTTCATGATGTACCCACGTCGGACGGGGTCTGTGATGGTGTATGCGACGTCGGCGTCTGCGTCGGGGTCAATGTCGCCGAATGATCACTACCGAGACCCATGTAGTTGGTGTCGAAATCAGCTAAACGATTATCCGATCCTATATCTGATCGACCTACGCTACCGGATCCTCGACGCAACGGCATCTGATAAAATTATTCGATAATAATATGATCATTTTACATAATACCAGTATATATTAGACAACAAACGTATTAATAAATCTAAATTTAAAAAAGTGTGTTTTACAATAAGAATAAATTAAATATATTTCAACCAAACTAATCACTTTCGCTATTAAATGTATCATCAAACTCTTCTTCATCCGTATCTTGATCTGTATCTTGATCGGTAAGTAACTCTTCTTCTGTATCATCATTTGTCTCGTTATTACCAAGTTCCTCCACGTAATTATCATTGAGGTCGTGCAACTGAAAATCGACATCGTCGAGTTGAATCGGACTGCGTGTATCTATAGCTTCCTCTTGAAATGATTCTTCTAGTAGAGGCTCGATAAACTCACCATTTGATCTCGCCTTGATTTTACACAATGCCCACTAGTCCAATTTGTCTCGTCTCAAACTTGGGTATGCACAGTAGTATACTTGTGCAGCTTGGGAAGCAAGTACAAAAGGTTCATATCGATTGAACCTACGTTTATGATTGATATCAACAATCTTATAATTTGGATGGACTTTTGTGCCTGCACTTGTTGGATCGAACAATTCGCAATTGAACAATAGTGTGTTTTTCTTCATTCGGCCTGTGTATTCGAGCCGCACAATTTCTATGAGACGACCGTAATAATCATATTCGGTGGCCCCAATAGTTGACCCTTTAATACATAYTCCACTGCTCGATGTTGCTTTGTTAGATCCGTGCTCCAATGTGTGAAATCTATAACCATTTATCTTACATCCGGTATACATTTTCACACATCTTGATGGACCCTCAGCTAGACTCCTAATGTTCTCGTCGATCACATTGTTCGAACGATCTCTAGCCTATGACATTGACAAATTATTTTTAATTTTGGAAATATATTATATAAATAGATACCATAATTATATGATATGAATCTCGGTATCGAACGCCTTACATAATGTTTGAACCAATTGGCAAATTCATTTTCCAATTGTTCGTTGATCCGATCTTCATTAATGTTTGGGTGGAGACGTTGAATGMTCTTCGTGTAAATACTACATATAACGTTACACAATTCAGGAAAAAGTATTAGTACATTTATATATATGTATAAATTGACATTATAAATTGGAATGAGTATTCATACCTAACATATTCTTCGACCTCCACAGAATTTAGCAACACGTAGATCCTTGCGGCGTTGTATTTTTTTTTTCGCTTAGAAATCTTTTTCCCTTTGTTCCAAACGTCTCTCCACATTTTTTAAACACCGARGGAATTTCATCACCGTCATCGACACAATTCTGACCGTCGTCATTTCTAGGCATATTTGTTTTTTTAGTTGAAACGTGATCTTCAAAATAGTACAAACTAGAATTTGAAGCCTCGTCGACCAGATATGCATTTGCTATCGACCCTTTGACACTCGCCTTATTTTTCACGCTGTTCTTTAGTTTGCGAAGATACCTCTCGAATGGGTACATCCATCTATACTGTACTGGGCCAGCAATTCTCGCTTCATACGCAAGATGAACGGGCAGATGCTCCATCGAGTCAAAAAAACTTGGAGGGAAGATCAGTTCCATTTGGCACAATATTAATGGAATGTCACGCTCAAGTCGACTCATATCTTCGGTGCGAATGACTGTTGATGTGAGATCTTTGAAAAACAAACTCAATTCGGTTAGAGCCTTCCACACGTTCGGAGGAAGCAGTTCACGAAAGGCTATTGGTATCAACCTCTGCATGAATACATGACAATCATGACTCTTCATCCCAATCAGATGAGATTCCTTCTTGTCGATGCAACGCCCCAAATTTGATGCGTACCCATCTGGAAATCGAAGAGATTTCACCCAATCACAAACGGCAGCTTTCGACGGCTTGTCAAGTGTGTAATAGGCTTTAGGACACTTTCCTGACCCATCTGGCGCCAACTCTAGGTGATTAAAATACTCATTCAACTCTTCCCTAGATTTACGCGTGTCTTTGGTCTTCCCTTTGATATTCATCACCGTATTGAAAACATTGTCAAACACATTCTTTTCGATGTGCATAACATCTAAATTATGACGAATTAGATTTATCCTCCAATATGGCAGATCCCAGAAAATGCTTCGTTTTCTCCAACTAGACGTTCGGGATATTTGCACGTTAACTCGTGCTGCATCCAATTCGGTGACTTTCAGAAGCCCCAATCTTTCTATTTCTGCCAAAATTTCTATCCCTGAGCGCACTTCTGGCGGTGGAGTCTCGACAGATCTTCTTTTTCTAAATCGTCGTTTATCTTTTCGAAAACGGTGATCATACTCAAAGAATTTTCGGTGATTGTCGAACCACGATTGCTTCCCACTGTACTTAAGAGTGAAGGCGTCCGACGGTTCCATACAGTAAGGACAAGCTTTTTGACCGGTCGTACTCCATCCGGACAACATAGAATACGCAGGGAAATCGCTGATTGTCCACATAAGGGCTGCTCGCAATTGAAAATTTTGTTTCTTAGATATATCGTACGAGGGATCCCCAACCGTCCACAACTGATTCAATTCATGGATTAGGGGTTACAGAAACACATCAAGTTTGTCTTTTGGATTCTTTGGCCATGGTACAAGAACGCTCAGGAACATGAACTGTTCTTTCATGCACATCCAAGGAGGCAAGTTGTAGGGTGTGACTATGACGGGCCACGATGAGTATTGTGATCCAAAGATTCCAAATGGTTGAAAACCATCTGTACAAAGACCCAATCTCACGTTTCGACTTTCAGCCGCAAAGCTTGGATTAGTGTCGTTGAAATGTTTCCAAGCTTCTGAGTCGAATGGATGGCGCATAACATTATCTTCAACCACGTGTTCAGCATGCCATCTCATATCTTTCGCTGTGGCATTAGATGCGTACAACCTCTGCAGACGAGGAGTTAATGGAAAATAGTACATCTTCTTATACGCGACACGAGCCTTTTGTCGTTTTGTTTTTCCATGCGGAACAGGTTTAAACCGAGGTTCATTGCAGAATTTGCAACTTGTCAGATCAGAATCGTCTCCCCAGTAGATCATACAATTATTCTTCCAGCAGTCTATCTTCTCGACCAGTAAGCCCATACCCTTTAACAACTTCTTGCTGTTGTAGAATTTATCGGGTACGAGATTGTCTTTCGGTACAATCTCCTTGATTAATTCACTCAATTAATCATAACACTTTTGAGACAATTCGAAATTTAGTATTAAACTCTATATTTGATACTAAATCTCAAACGGGTCTAAGGAATATTGGAATAATTCAAAACTTAGTTTCAAATTTTTCTATTTGATATTAATTCTCAAACAAGTGATCTATATGAATCGCATCACTTCGCCAAGGTTCCAAATAAGAAATTACCACCGTCACATTTTTGAAAAATATTTTGAAAACATAAATAAAACCACGTGCCACCCTATCACGTTTTTAGAAAAAACTTTGAAAACCCACTATTGGAGGGACAACACCTCCCGAACGGCGCCGTAACCCACGTCAACATCCGACGGTATACAACCAACAACACCAATGATAATAATATATATAAACAAAATTAAACCTCGGCCGATCACCACGGCCTCCCATGCATGAACAATATATATGCAATTTTTTCTTAAATACCGGCCGATCACCACGGCCTCCCATGCATGAGCAATATATATACAATATAATGGGTGAATAAACCCTAAATTTGAAAGCAAACCCTAATAATCTAATGATAAACCCTAATACAAGATTGCTTCTAGCTAGGTAGATTCTGAAGTAGACACGTTTTCTATAAAGAGTCACACAGCACTCGAATACAGGCTATCGCTTTCCTCGACCACCCTCACCATGTCTGCTCCAAAAATCAACCAGCTCCTTGCTAGCATGGTCACTCAAAACAGACGTCTTCATCGACTGTATCTACTGCTGAATTATAGATGTTTGGAGCCAACATGAGGAGGGCGTTTGAGGAGGCCAATCTCTGTACGGATTTTGTGTGCGCTCTTTACAGACAAGTCTACTCAAGAATCTACACAAGCTTATTTATTACTAAATTGACCCCTAATTAATTGATTATTCCTAAATTGGACTCTAATTAATTGATTATTCCTAAATTGAAATATAATTATGTAATTATTACTAAATTGCACCCTAATTATGTAATAATTACTAAAATGGCCCCTAATTAATTGATTATTCCTTATTTGAACCCTAATTATGTAATTATTACTAAATTGGACCCTAGTTATGTAATTATTATTAAATTGGACTCTAATTAATTGATTATTCCTAAACTGAACCCTAATTATGTAATTATTACTAAATTGGACCCTAATTATGTAATTATTACTAAATTGGACTCTAATTAATTGATTATTCCTAAATTGAACCCTAATTATGTAATTATTACTAAATTGACCTAATTATTATTGTTCTAATTGAACCCTAATTAATTGATTATTCCTAATTTGAACCCTAATTATGTAATAATTACTAAATTGACCCTAATTATGTAATTATTACTAAATTGAACTCTAATTATGTAATTATTCCTAATTTGAACCCTAATTATGTAATTATTACTAATTTGAACCTTACTTATGTAATTATTCCTAAATTGGACCCTAATTATGTAATTATTACTAAATTGGCCTCTAATTAAACCTTAATTGCATGATTGTGTCGAAAACCACTAATTCAATTCCAATTATATAATAAGCCCAGATTTCTATCCTAATTACAAATTATACCCTAATAATAATCATAAATCTAACCCTAAAATTATATAAATTACAAAAACATAAAAAAGAGGATGTGGGGTTACCTTTGATGGCTGGAGAAGACGGCGGTGGTGGCCGGAGAAGAAGGCGGCGGCGGCGGCGGGCAGTGAAGGCGGGCTGTGGAGCGGCGGAAGCTGGCTGCGACGGGTTGTGGCTGCACGGGCTGTGGACGGCGGAGACGTTAACGGCGCGGGCTGTGGAGGTCCACAGTGCTTCGTCGGTCATCTGTGGGCTGCGGCAGTCGGCGGGTTGTGGAGCGGCGGTGACGGCGACGGAGGGTGGACGACAAGAGGTTGGCGGCGGTCTTTCTCTTCTTTCTTCTTCTTTCTCTTCTTTCTTTTTCTTTCTTTCTGCTCAAAAACGAAGAACAGCGGGCTCGCCAGCTAATTTAATTAGGGCAATTTCCGAGGGGCATCATCCCTCGGAAAACCAAGGGAATCAATTCCTCGGAAAACCGAGGGATTTTTACTTCCCTCGAAACTTTCAAAAAATAAAAAAAAATCGAATTAAATAGAAAATATTAGAAAAAAATAGGATTTCCGGGACGCCGAGACGCACCCCTCCCCGCCCCGGTCGTGAAATGATGGGATTCGTTTCTATTTTTCACTAATTTTCATATTTTTTTGAGTTTTTTTTCATTTTTTTATTTAAAATAAAAAAAAAATAGAAAACGCGTCCTAAACGATCTACGCCCGACCCCCTAAGTTCCAAGACGCCGAAAAGCACCACTCCTCCAATATGGAAAAATCACGACACTACGTCGCTTCGCGTTTCCAACCGAAGGAGTTCATCGATCGATCGTATCTTGTTGTTGGTCGAATCCCACGACACGTGTGGACACGCACGTGCTCGTTGGTATTTTTCAATCGAATTTGGGGTCAAAACCACCCTACGTGCCTAAGATGATAGGATCGGTTTCGTTTTTACAATTTTTCTATGTTTTACAATTTCTTTTATTTTTTAAGGGAATCCAAAATCCCGCGAAATTTCGAGGGATTTTTACTTCCCTCGGAAATTTCAAAAAATAAAAAAAAATCAAATTAAATAGAAAAAAATTAGAAAAAAAAATAGGATTTGTTTCCGGGACGCCGAGGCGCACCCCTCCCCACCCCGGTCGTAATTTCTTGGGTCTTCTTACTATTTTTCACTATTTTTTCGAGTTTTTTTCCATTACTCATCTAAAATCGAAAAAAAAATAGAAAACGCATGCGGAAAAATCGACGCCCGATGCCCGTGGTTCCACGACGCCGAGGCGCACCTCTCCCCGCCCCGGTCGTGAAATGATGGGATTCGTTTCTACCTTTTACTAATTCTTCTATTTTTTCGAGTTTTTTTCCATTTTTTTTATTTAAAATCGAAAAAAAAAATAGAAAACGCGTCCTAAACGATCGACGCCCGACCCCCTAAGTTCCAAGACGCCGAGACGCACCCCTCCTCAAATATGAAAAAATCACGACGCTACGTCGCCTCGCGTTTCCAGCCGATAGAGTTCATCAATCGATCGTATCTTGTTGTTGGTCGAATCCCACGACACGTGTGGACACGCACGTGCTCGTTGGTATTTTTCGATCGAATTTGGAGTCAAAACCACCCCACGTGCCTAAGATGACAGGATCGGTTTCGTTTTTATGATTTTTCTATTTATTTCTATTTTTTATGATTTTATTTATTTTTTGAAAATTCCGAGGGAATCCAAAATCCCTCGGAATTCCGAGGGATTTTTACTTCCCTCGGAAATTTCAAAAAATAAAAAAAAACGAATTAAATAGAAAAAAAATAGTATTTGTTTCCGGGACGCCGAGGCGCACCCCTCTCCGCCCCGGTCGTAATTTGTTGGGTCTTCTTACTATTTTTTACTATTTTTTTCTATTTCTTCGAGTTTTTTTCATTACTCATCTAAAATCGAAAAAAAAATAGAAAACTCGTGTGAAAAGATCGACGCCCGTGGTTCCACGATGCCGAGGCGCACCCCTCCCCGCCCCGGTCGTGAAATGGTGGGATTCGTTTCTATTTTTTACTAATTCTTCTATTTTTTCGAGTTTTTTTTCTATTTTTTTTATTTAAAATCGAAAAAAAATAGAAAACGCGTCCTAAACGATCGACGCCCGACCCCCGTGGTTCCAAGACGCCGAGACGCACCCCTCCTCCAATATGGAAAAATCACGACGCTACGTCGCTTCACGTTTCCAACCGAAGGAGTTTATCAATCGATCGTATCTTGTTGTTGGTCGAATTCCACGACACGTGTGGACACGCACGTGCTCGTTGGTATTTTTCAATCGAATTTGGGGTCAAAACCACCCCACATGCCTAAGATGATAGGATCATTTTTTCTATTTCTTACGATTTAGATGAAAAATGAAAAAAAAAACCCGAAAAAATAGTAAAAAATAGAAACAAAACCCAAAAAATTACGACCGGGCGGGGAGGGGTGCGCCTCGGTGTCCCGGAAATAAATCATATTTTTTATTATTTTTTCTGACTTTTTTTGTTTTTTTGGGTTTTTTTTAAAATATTAATTAAAATTCCGAGGGAATCCATAATCCCTCAGAGAGATTTCGAAGGAAATTTTATTCCCTCGTAAATTTAATTAATATTTTAAAAAAATAAAAATAAAACCGAGGGATATTTATTTCTCTCGGTTTAAAACCGAGGGAAGTAAACATCCCTCGGTATTCCGAGGGAATACTTCTCTTGGAATTTATTCCGTCGGTCATCCTTCGGTTTGTCCTTCGAAAATTATGGCGGCATATTTTGGCGCCCGTATTTCCGAAGGAAATTCCGAGGGAATGATATTCCCTCGAAATAAATCGAGGGATTTAAGTGTCCCTTGGTTTTCCCTCGGGAATTTCCGAGGGAAGTCAATTCCCTCGGTTTTTCCCTCGGAAAACTGCTGTTTTTTGTAGTGTATAATTGTATATGTCGATGAAAGGAACATAATATACACTCTTAATGAAATAAGAGATATCGCTAGTTATTTGAAATTTTAATTTGAGATAATGAACTATGGAAAAACTCGGTCATGTTAAGGCTTTAAACTAAAACCGAGTTTGTGAATACTAAATTCTACAGTTTGCATATATCCAAAAAATGATTAGGCAATTAAATATGGATAAGTGCAATATGTTAGCACTCCTATGATTGGTCAAAGTGAATATATAAGGAAATATCAATTTCGTCAATGGAATGACGAAGAACTGGTGGGAGCTGGAATCCCCTTCCTATGTACAATATCCGCATTATTGTATCATTATTAATACACTTGACCAAATATTACTTTCTCAAAATTGTTATCTTGATTTAACTCAAAAAAGCGCAATGTCAATGGAATAGAATCAAAATGTAATTTGATACCTAAAAGAAACCATTGACGCGAGTTTATTTTTCCCATTCATAAATATAATTGGGACTGCAGATGGTCTTGTAACCCCTATAGAAAATGTTGAGTTTACTTCTTACTGTGAAATACCAAATAGTATCGTTGATGTTGGTTACTCATTCGATCCTTGTAAAGAGATCATTATCATACATGTAGTAGTTCGTGAGTATCTATGATAAATGTTATGATCAATCATATATTTGATAATACTGGCTTGAGCTCTATCAGTGAAGAAAATGTGATAATACGAGTAATATTACCACAACTCTTCTATAACGAACAATTATGAACTTTCTCAAGTTCTATTGATAGATGTACATATCAGAGAGAGGTGTAGACTTTAGGGGGAGTCTCAACATAGGTGTGTTGTACTCTTTTTCTTTAGACCAAGTTTTTTTTTTCCCATTGGATTTTGTTACTTGACAAGGTTTTAACGAGGCAACAATAAAACACTATTTCACCCTTTGACTTGGCACAAGAGGGAGTGTTGAAGGAAAAACACAATTAGTGTGCCTTCGTCAATAAGTAACTGATGTGGGATAATTTAGATATTTGTTATATTTATGTATTATGAAAACATGTAATTGATACCCTATATAAAGGGAATCTTTGATGAATAAGAGAACCATAATTTCTACCGTCTTCATTCGTCTCTCTTTTATGTCTTCTCCTTATGCTTTTACTTTTACAATTTTCTTATTATTGTATGATGAACTAATTGTAATTTTAAATTTGAAAATATGAAAAATGATTGAGTCATATCTAACATAAGAAAATCAATTACACCTTTAGATCCAATTACACAACGGTTCACTTTTCATTAAGTTGATCTAATATATCGTCATAGACTCATAGTCCTCATAAATAATGGTCAAGTGCGTGAGTTGATTTATATTTTCAAATAACAAATTAGTTTTAATTGTCCTTAAATACAATATGAATTACAACTTTTTAATTAGTTTTAAATAAAATGAGATGATATCTTTTTTTAGTGGGATGTTAAATAACCTCCATTAATTAAAACTCACTATGAATTACACTCCCCAACAAATATTATATAGCCAAAGTTAAATAATATAAAATAACCTTCATAAATAATTAATTATTCTGAATATCGTAAATCCAATCAATTGAACCGTCTTTAATATCTAAATTGTGAATTTTGAAAAAATTGAAAAATATAATTATCTCACTAAAAAAAGATAAATAATTTCCATTATTTACAACTGAATTAGAATCAAAAGACTTCTTACACAATCCCTGGTTAACTGTATTTTAAATATCCAATGGATAATAAAAAACATAAATATTTCAGCAATCAATTTTTTAATGGTGAATTGGAGTTTTATGGAAATTAAAAGGTAATCAAAAGCTATATATTGCACCAAATAATTATTAATATTCAGGTCTTTTATAACGATAACATAATATTAGATATTAAAAATCAAATATAAATTTAGCACTTTTACGCACACACTTTCCTTATACTTATCACATGGTTCACTATAAATATGAGATATTCTTTTAGAATCAAATACACTGGTATTTTAAGCAATATCGACAATTACAATATATGATGACACATAATTCATAAAGAGGCTTGATTTTATTTTTTACAAAGGTGATTGTGTTGCTTATTTTTCTACATAATCTCTTGATTGTTCATTTGATACACCCTTTAAGATGTATCTATCATCCCCTTACAATTAGAAATGTTAGCAGATCATCCACATGGATGTACCTCGATGATCTCGAAAACTGTAACTTTCCAGTTTAAACCGTAGGATAACTTAACATATGAGGATGTATTTTTATGTGATCATATTTGAGAAAAATTACCATGGGTTTTGAGCAGTTTTTTTATTTTTGCCGTTATATAATTTTTGAGGTATGGTATATTCTTTTTCTCCCGAGTTTAATTTGAGAAAAGTTTGAATGAGTTTTAAGAACAATTCATTTTAGTTTTTGTTGAATGTTGATTGGTATTTCCGTTATTTATTTTTTTAGGATATTTTTTTTTTCTATTGGATGACTTATTTAACAAATTGTTATGATTGAGTTTTTTTTTTCTTGGTGTTATGATTCTAATATTTCATGTTTTAGTTGACTAACCTTGAATTCTTGGATATTTAGGTTATTACTTAAAATGATTTCTATTTATAAATCAAGACGATTAAGACACCAAAGTATGATGCGTGGGAAAGTGAATGATTCAGAAGAGTTGATTGAAAATTATTTTTCTAATTGAAATGATTCGTAAGAATGATATTCTATAGTCCTCTTCCAATAGTTTCAGATGTGGTTATATATGACACTATTCATTTTGAGATTACATTTTTTTACTTTATTTCTGATGATCTTCTAATATATTTATAGAGTGTTTTTGATGTCAAAATCAGATTGGTCTAATAGAACATCACATTTGAATGATCATTTATTTTATATTAATTTTTTGACTGGAAATGTAAAATTAACAAACATAGACAAAAAGGGGTTTTATCTTACACCTTAATTTCCATATATATTCCCTACATGCAAAATTAGACATAATTACTAAAATAAACATGAGGTACATACATAAAATATTCATGAAAGCTAAAACTTAATCTTAACTTAAAAAGATATATGTTGTGCAAAAGTAAATCATATAACATGAACTTAGAGAGATACTTAATATTTTTCTCTTAACAATCAAACGAGAACTTTATTTCACATGTACCATATTTTTAATTAGTATACGAGCAATACAAATTGAGACTAGTAATAGCCAAAACAATCAAGACATCCAAATCTTCTCCGATATATAATATTGTGTACAAATAGACATACTATATTTGCGAGTCACCAAAAGAATGGCGACGACAACTCTACAAATATAATGACAAAAATATTGTGTACAAAGAAGTATTTAATAATACATATTTCTTACATATAGTGATTTAATTGGTTAGAATCAATAATGACACTAAAATTTAATTAACATATTTATGCAATATGAACTCCATGACCGTGCATCGCACATGTATAAAGTACTAGTTATAAATAAGAAAGAACTATTACTTTATATTATTTTTTTATCATTCTCCCAAAATTGAAATTAATTCTTGTAAAGTGCTCATTAACTATATTGCAATTTAATACTATTCTTCTAAATCATGTACTTTAGTCTTTATGTTTTTTGTGGCGAAAACTAAAAAAATGTCCACTATATCTGCCACTTTTCAAAAAAGGACCATTTATTGGAGACAATCACAATGAGTCCATTAACTTGACCAATTAATAATTTTTAAAAAAAAGTCTATTTCTATCATTTTTCTTAAATGTTGAATAAACATATAGAATGATAATATTAGATATAGAAAATATAAAAAATGATCATAAAGCTTGTTACACGATAGATAAGGCGTCAAAAATCATCTTATGTGAATGTGTAAAAGATCTCAAAGTTCCTGTCTGTAAAATTATCGACGGGTATAATTCTCTGACGAAAGTGATTTACCGAGTAGGAAAATAATGACGAATGAAATCCGTCGGTAACAGGCTCATCGGTGGAAATATTGATATTTATGGACATATTCGGTATTGCCAATTTTTTTTAGTGTATAGTGTCATAGTATTATTATTTTGTTTATTTATTTTAAGAACTTATTATCTTTTAAATATTATTCTCTACAAAAAGTATTTTCTAAATTATTATTTCAGTTACATATTAAATAATATTTTCAATGAGTTTGTGATGCACTAATAATAATTATAGTGTATACTCACACAAAATATTATTCATTATATTAAGTACTATTGTGGATTTTCTTATTTATAATAAAATTATCGAATCATCATAAATCTAGTTGAAAATAAAGATAAAAAAAATAAGAACTCCATAAAACACACACACACGAGCCGATAGATTTGATAATAATGATGTCATCATATTTGTCTTATATGCTTTTGCTTTGATAATGATGATGTCCTTATTATTGTTATTATATTTCTTAAAATACTATTTTATTACAAACAATAAAAAAAATATTTTCAAGGAGACTTGTGATGACCCAATAATTCTTATTGGGAATAGAAAATGCACAATAGTATGCATTATAACACATATATTAGTTTATGTGAGTATGCACAATAAATATTTCTAGTGCATTGCAACCTTCGTTGAAATCAAGAAAAAAAAATACAAAAATAAAATTTTAATAAAATGATAATATTTTTAAAATAAAAAAACAAAATGACATTAGATCTTCCAGATGAATATACAACAAATTCAAACAACGAAACTAAAAAGAAAATAGTAAAGGGCAAAATTGATAAGTGACATTTTTTTCTTCAATTTAATATTTAAGAAAAGTAATAAGAAATGACTTTATTAAATGGAGGACCTTTTTTCATTAAATGATGTAAGTGACATTTTTATCATTTTCTTAAATATTAAATGGAGGACAAAAATGGCACTTATCAATTTTGCTCTTTCTCATTTTCTTTTAGGTTCATTTTTTGTATTTGTTGTATATTTATTATGATGATATAATCTCTTAATATTATAATCTTATTTGTTTATATTAAAAATATTATTATTTTAATAAAATTTTATTTTTGTATTTTTTTAATCTTGTTTTTTCTCGCTTTCAACCAAGGTTTCGATTCTTTAGTAATATTTATTGCGCATACTCAAATAAAATAATATGAGGTATATTACATACTATTATGCATTTTCTATTCACAATAAAAACTTTTGAATCAATCAAGTATCCTTGAAAATTATTTTTTTTTTTAAATATTTTGAAATATAATAATATTTTAAAAATGATAATAACAATAATAATTACATCATCATTATCAAAACTAATGTATATAAGACAAATATGATGATATCATTATCATAAAATTTATTGGCTCTAGTATGTTTGTGTATTGTGGAGTTCTTAATTTTCTATTTTCATTACGAGACTTGTGATGATTCGATAATTATATTATGAATAAAAAACACACAATAGTACTTAATATAATGAATAATATTTTATGAGAGAGTGCACTATAATTATTATTAGTGCATCACAACCTCGTTGAAAGTACTTTTTTTAATAGTTAATTGAAAAAATAATTTTACAAAATAGCTTTTTGAAGAAAACAATATTTAAAAGATAATAAATTCTTAAAATAAATAAACGAAATAATAATACTATGACACTATACACTAAAAAACCCCAGCAATATCGAAGGATGGATCCGTCGGTAAACATCAATATTTTCATTGGTAAGCCTGTTACCGGTTTCATTCGTTAATATTTTATTCCTCGGTAATTCAGTTTCGGCGACGAATTATACCCATCGATAATTTTACCGAGGGGAACTTTGAGATCTTTTACCCATTCACACAAGGCAGCTTTTGATACCTTATCCAGTATGTAACAAGCTTTATAATACTTTCCTGACGCGTCTTACTTAAGCTTGGGAATGAGACAAATATTCATTCAACTCATCTCTTGACTTCAGACTGTCTTTTGTCTTCTCCTTCATATTCATCACCGTATTGAATACATTTTTCTCTACGTACATAACATCTAAATTATGACGAATCAAATTCATGCTCACAATGACACATCCCAATAGATGCTTATTTTCCTCCGACCACTTGTCTTGGATATATTGTTGGTTATGACCAATGAAGTCAAATCTATTTTGTGTCAAAACTCCAATGAGTATTATTAGGGGCATACAATTGATTGAATAATTATGTTATGCAAATAAGAAGTTTGATTGACTACCTTTTGGAGCATGCTATACTATTCGTATTTTGGTTTGCTTCAAACCCTCCAAGCCTTCTCCAATGTTCTTCTAAATGCAATCCTTGCAAAATTGCATGTGTGGGCACTATGATAGATGGTGAATAATATGGAGATATGTAATTTTGGAAAATTCATTTTACAATCTCTTAACCAAGGAAAGAGATAAATCTTGATATACCAAATCACATGATTTATTCTTCAATCCTTCAAGGGGTGAACTTTGATGTATTTAGACTGAATTCTGGCTCATTTTATAAGTCCAATTTGAAGTCTTAGCATTGAAATCGAATAAGTAATGGTCTCTAAATCGTTTGTGACCAGATTCGCGCGGCAAATAATTGTCTTGAAAATGGCCCGTAGTAACGGACAGAGTCATGACCGCGAATGAGGTTGCAACCATTTACCGTGAATGGGGTCACGACTGGACTGCTTGGCTCTGTTGAGTCGTTGACTTTGTGGGCCTATTCCAATCTTGGTCTAATGGACTATTCTCTTCATTATTTTTCAGTCCAGTCTTTCATCTTTCATTCTCTTATGCTTCTTTAAGCCCAAATAATCCAAAAGAACTTCAAAAATCCTCAAAAATCACATGAAACAACCAAACACATAATAACGTTCAAATAATAGAATATAAATCTAAAAGACGTTAAAAACGTACAAACAATAGTTTGAACCTATTCAAATAAGTCTCAATATGTAAACAAAATCTGTGTTTTATTAGTGGACAATGCAGAATTTAGTATCAAACTCTCTATTTGATACTAAATTTCAAACGGGTATAAGGTAGAGTGTTTGAGCGCGAAAAGAAGGATACATGCACAATAATTAATTATACTGACGGATCTCGCCCGTTGGTAAAATCAATTAGTCGATAATTAATGAATTATCAACGGGGGCAAGACTCTTATTAAGTTTACTTTTTCTTTACTTCCTTCTTTCCCCATGTTTTTTTTGCGCCTGTCGACAAATCCCTGGTAGTGGCATCCTTCGACAAATCTCACTGTTAAATTATTGCGCTAATAATTGACGCTATTATTACCAACGAGACTGTCGGCGCATTTACTCTGACGGGCATAACACTTGGTAGTGTGGTCGGCATTTCTATTTTGGTCGAATCCCTTAGTGTCCATCGATAGTTCCGTTGGTAATTGTCGAGGGATTACGATCCTTGAAAACTTTCACCTGTATTTTTTCTTTCTTTTCTGTAGTGATAACCCAAAATTGAATGAATATAAAACAAATAGGAAAAAGGCAAAAAGAAAATAAGAAAGGGCGAAGGCGAATTTGGTAAGTGTCATTATTGTCCTCTATATAATATTTAAAATAAGTAAAAATGATAGAAAATAAACTATCTTCGCTCGAAATGGATAAAAATGGACATCTTTTTTTTAATTAAATGATCAAATGAATGGACTCATTTTGATTTTGATCAATGCAGTAATATTTTTTTGTAAAACGGCTAATATAGTGAATATTTCTTAAAATTTCTATTTTCTGTCATTTGGAAAGAACATACAATTTAGGGGAAATTGGCAAATAGTTATTCGAGTGGAGGTCTATTTGTCAATTAATTTTACATTCAATTTTAAGTTAAATAATACTTATTTTTTATCAAATAATCTAAAATTATGATACGAATATACCACAATACCCTTAATATGAATAAATAATAATAATAATAATAATAACAACAATAATAATTGGGGTAGCAGGTGGCTGCTGCCTACACCTACTGCCACCGGTCGGAAAAAATCTCGGCGAATTTTTTTTCGTCTATAAAATTTCTTACTATATATCCAAAATTTTCTTATTTAATGTCCAAAAGTATTTTCGGTCACCGAAAATATTTCTTACGATATGTTCACAGATTTCTTATTTAATGTTCAAATAATCACACCTGATGACAAAAACTATTTTATTTGATTGCGAAAGTTTCTTACTTGATAAGCCATTGTTGTTATATATTTCTTATTTATTATACACAATTTGTTTTTTGCCAAAAAAAATAAAAAATTCTTCCTTAATAGCAAATTATTATTATGTATTTCTTATTAATGCAACTATATATTACTTTATAGTAATATCTTAACTTTATGTTCGAAAATGTAAGAAAATTTCTTACTTTATACCTATAAAATGAGAAAGTTTATTATTTTATATTCGAAACGTAAGAAAATATTATTTTATAGTGAAATTTCTTACTTTATTTAAAAAAAAATACATCCTAATTTTATGTTAAAAAAAGTAAGAAAGATTCCTATTTTATAATGAAAATTGCATACTTTATGTACGTAAAAGTAAGAAAATTTCTTACTATATAGTGAAATTTCTTACTTTATGTTTGATGAGCAAGAAAAAAAATTGTACGAAAATCTTTTGTTGGTAAAAAAAAAAAAAATCTCGCCGGAAAAATTTTCAGCGGTGATCGCCAAAAAACTCTGTCGGCGGGGGTGGAATGGAGTAGTCGCGGTGGTTGGTTATTGATATTATTATTATATTATTTTTATTAATATTATTATTTTAATAAAGATAATTTTATAATTATATATTTAGAATTTATTAATTTAACATTTTGTATAATTAGTTAAATTATTTGACAAAATATTTTTCACATGTAATATTTGACAATAGACCTGCAATTTAATACTGCATGGAAGTGCCTTTAAGAAAAAAAAAGGAAAAAAATTCTATAAAAGGTAAGGTATAGGAAAAATACTTTCACACAATTTAGTGGTCCTATTTATACAGATAAACATTTTTTCTTGTTCAAAATCGAAAGCCGTAATGGAACCCACCAAAGGATCATAAATGACTATCAAGATTCAAGAATGGTGTCCTCCGGCGCCAACCCATGGCGGCGCGTTAATTCTTTACATTTCCTTTCCGGCTCAGGTAAAATTTTCAACTTTCATCAACCCCAATCATCATTTCTTTCAATTATCTCACAAATTGCATTTAGACGTGTTTCTGAGATGTAATGATGTGTATATATTCTGCTCTATCATTCTGTTCGCACTTTATTCCCTCAGAAAAGAAAAGGTGACTAATTAGCAATTTCTTTTAATTTAAGACTAAAACTTGTGTTTGAAATCGTATCATGCTGAGACGATATACTTTTCACTCCAAAACCTAATATTATTTTATTTTTTGGCTTGACTGTTTCAATTTTTAAGTTCCTCTTGGAAGCTGAGTCATCTTGATTAGGTCAGCCATGAGATCAAACTGATCAAAGTTGCTAAGTCAACTATGTTGACTGATGTTACATTGCACCAAAATATATTCAACCAGAATAAATGATTTTTTCTAATCATAATCCCTTTCTATAAGAACACATGGTTTATTTGTGTAATCCCTACTGCATTCCAAAATTGCCCAATGAAACATGTTGAGCATCAAAATATGTCACATGTATAAAAAACCTACATTTGCGATACAAAATTAGTAAGGGACACAGCACAATCAGATATGTAACTGTAGAATATTAACATTTCATCATGTAAGTAAAAAAAAAAAGACACAGCATTAATCAGTTTATAAAGTAAAGCTAAAAATCTTATCTAGCTGATGGGACTAATGATCCATTAGAAAGGTCGGGACTTTGTATGTCGAGAAAGCTCGTTAGTAGTGTTTTTCTGGAAGATTGTGCTTTTGAACTACCGGACGAATCTAACTTATCCGTTCCTTTCTCGATCTTCGTTGCGTCCTGTATGGCCAATATGATTTCTTGCATTCGTGGCCTCGACGAGCTGTGTTGCTCGACACATTGGATTGCTACTTCGGCTATTCTCCAAATGGATTCGACTTTGACAGTTCCTATGAGCGTTGGATCGATGATGCTGGTCACGTCTCCTTTGCGGATCAATGACCTCGCCTGTGAAAAATACGACAAATGATTGTTGTTATTATTATTATTATTATTATTATTATTATTATTTATTTATTTTTTAAATTATTATTTTTATACTGATGAAAGAAGAACTTGAAAGATGAAAGGTTTAGTATAGTTTCTTTAATTGATTTCTTTTGAGATCCTTACACTACAAAAAAACTTACAGTTTAATGAAAAATGACCAACAATTTTTCAATTTATCGAGAGAAATATTTATGTATTCACCGACAGTTTTAGATTTTGTTGGTAAATATATTACCTACAATATATAACTTTCTTAACATTTACCAGTTTCCTGTAGGTAAATTGTTTTTTTTCTGGTAGAGTTAGTTTCTCTTTTCAAAGGCATGATTATTCTTAAATGATCTAAAAGATTCATACATATTTTTAATTTTTTTAATTTTTTCCGTTTATATTGATATTTTACCCATTTTACCAGCTGCAGATGAATTCCTACTCTATTTATAATATGGACTTCGCTACAGAATTACTGCATTATCTAAAGAACAGAACTGGCAAGCAAAAAAAAAAAAAAAAAAAAAGTTACTAGTAGAATTTAATAGAGCTTACCCAGTGAACAATGCTCCAATCGGAACCATATTCCTCTGTCGACACAGGCTTTCGCCCAGATATAAGTTCCAAAAGAACAACTCCAAAACTATACACATCGCTTTTCTCAGTCAATTGTTGATTCGCGTAATACCTGGTAGAAAAACATGATCCTAGTCAGTTTCGACAATAAGGCACATTTTATACAAGCCACAGATTTTTTTTTCTTAATATGCTTACTCTGGATCAAGATAGCCCACTGTTCCTCGTGCCACGCTCGATACGTGTGTTAAATCCTCTTCGGCTTGCCTCGACAGTCCAAAATCCGATACTTTTGCTCTCATGTTTATATCCAGGAGAATGTTGCTTGTCTTCACGTCGCGATGAATTATACTAGGGTTGCATCCTGTGTGCAAGTATTCAAGACCTTTGGCCGCATCTTCAGCAATCCGGAGACGTGTCAGCCAGTCTAAGTACTTCTGGTCATCAGAATCTGTGGGCAAGTTTTTTGTTAGTTTGTTATGATTATCTATAAAGCTAAATTTAGTAGTCTTAGTGAGTTGACACGAACCATGTATATGATCCCGTAAGGTCCCATTATGCATGTACTCGTAGACGAGCATGCGCTGGTGCACTTCCTCACAGTATCCAATTAGGGGAACCAAGTTTCTGTGATGTATTCTCGACAACAGTGCGACCTGTACGTACCGTTAAACGTTGTGAGGATAACAATATGCCTGATATTAAATTTTCATCATTGTTCATTGAGAATAAAACAGTTCTCAATAGGGATGCTTTGTGGTACATTATCTGATTAATTTATATTCAGGTGGTAAAATATTATGATAATGGAGAATTTTGGGAAATTATTCAATCTTCAAAGACTAAGCGCGCCTGGCTCTGAACTGAGTCGACACGACATGTTTTGTGCTTTTTCAGCTATCCCTTATTTATTATTATTATTATTATTATTATTATTATTATTATTATTATTATTATTGTTGTTGTTGTTGTTGTTGTTGTTGTTGTTGTTGTTGTTATTACTGTTATTATTATGATTATGATTGTGATTACATTCTGACCTCACTAGAAGAAAAAAACAATTTACCTATAGAAAAACTGTCAGTAAATGTTAAGAAAACTGTAAATTGCAGGTAGTTGTCGGTAAATATTTACCAACAAAATCTAAAATATTTGGAAAATACCTACAAAATATCTGTCGGTAATTGTCAAATTTGGTAAAGTGCAAGTTTTTTTGTTGTGCTTTCCCTATGCTTAACCTTTGAAAACTCAATCTTAACTACATTATACTTTCCAGCATTATTCTTGTAAACTAATACTACACATATAGTTAATTAGCATGCAGACCACTTTTGCATGAGGCTCTACTTTATAAATTCTATGTTTTGTTCTCTTAGCTAGAAAAACACATTCATTTAAATTTTGTTAGTTTTACGGTTATGAACTGTTTAATGTGATTTTGATTAGTTCCAGAGTTTGTAATTAATGCTGATTAGTTATGTGGGCAATTTGTAAATAGGTCATTTATAAGTTGTACTACCTCTGTGACGAATTGTTTTGTTCCGTGACTAGACGAATCAGCCATGGTTTTCACAGCTACTTCCTTTCCGTCTTTCATTTTCCCATAATATACCGGCCCGAAACTCCCTTTCCCGATTTGCTTCGAAAAACCATTTGTAGCTTGTTCCAAGTCCGATAGTGGAATGTAGTATGCTACTCCTTCATTATCCATTAAAGATCCCCCTCGTGCAATTGAATAAGCACTTAAAGGCTTCGTGGTGGCACGCCATGAATTACCTGGTCGACAAAAGTAGAAGTTGTGAATAGGTAATAAATGACCTCAGAAAAAAATAAAAATATATTGAGATCAAACTGTAAGAGCGAAAAAAACCTTTCTCATTCCTCTGTGAACTTTTCTTTGCCTTAGAACGACAGAGCAGCAGTATGATTAAAATGGATAGGACGAGAATAGCTAGCATTCCAATTGAAATCCCGAGTATTAATTTGTTTCGTGTTTTTGTTACTCGTTTGAGATGGGGATTGCCTTCGTATCTGCATAAGAAAACGTACGGATCGGATTATATACGTCAGAATGCAGAAACCTTCGATTTTTGAGCATATTTTTAGCTTAAGGTTAATAGGCATTTATATAGTTATTATTTATTTATTTTTTTGTTGCACGGTTTTTGGGTTGTATTTCTTTTGAATCATAAGCAGTCACCTGAAAGTTAAGTTTCCTCTTAACAATGATAGAGGTATTTCCCCACTCAGAGAGTTGTTCTGTATGTACCTGCCAAAATCAATGCCAAGAAAATGATCATTTGAAACGTCAATAGATTTTTCAGGATACCTACTGTCAACATCTTTTGAAGAATGAAAGGTAAAAAACAAACAAAAATAGGAAAAAGGATTATTCAGGTTGCTACTTACAATTCTTGCAAGTTTCCTAGGGACGAAGGTAATGGACCGGTTAGTTGGTTGTTCTCTAGATGCCTGCATAACTCAAGTCAAGATGACACGGGAATAAAAAAAAAAAAAGGATTATATGACTTGGTTTAGAAAAACCAATTGCTCAAAGAGCTTACAGTATTTTCAAATTTACAAGGCCACTCATGTCAGGGATTGTCCCGTTAAGCGAGTTTCCATCTAGCCACCTACGAGAGTATAACATATTGATAATTGCCCTTATTAGGAATAAGTAAGCCAATAAAGAAAAACTTTAAGTTGTTCTGCAAAATCACTCTTACAGTTCTGTCAACGCGTCCATGTTCTGAATCTCTTGTGGGATTTCGCCCTTCAAATTCATACCTGACAGAAGACTGGATTTCAAGGAGTCAGCATTATAGGTTTTGAACAATAACATGATATGAGATTTAAAATTCTAGTGACTCACATTTTGGTTATCCTTGGTGGTGCTGTTGAGCTGCAAGTTACCCATTCCCAGTTTGTCGGCACACAAGGGTCACCACCTTCCTCTGCCCATCCACTTTGTGCTGGCATCGAACGCAGCGCATTGAGGCTGCTCACTTCCATGTTTAATAATAGAAACATAAAATCATTTAAATAACTAATAATTATACGTAAAAAAAAAAGGGGTGATAAAATCATATTCCTACCATCTTTTTCGTCCGTCTTTGCACCAATCTCCACGTATCTGCTAATTTCCATCGCATTTAATATCGGCCCTCGTGTAGAATCCCGGGTCTTCACAAATGCAAAAGACAGAACGAAATCCAACGTTATGTTCATGTAGCTCGGCTCATACAACGTGTAACTACCATTCGCGTTTTCGGCAATGTTGACCACCGCATTGCTATAGTCCGGCATGTAGGGCTGCTCCATTTTGAATTTCCGTGTATCGTTCGCTCCCAGATCTTCGATCTCCGCAAAATACGCGTAACCTCGTGCGTTGGCTGGAAAATCGTCTAGGTTTAGCCGGTATGTGAGGCTCCCTCTAGTGCCGACAACCGCGGTTTGCATTACTTTTACGGGCGGATATTCTCTCGTGTTTACGTTTATGTTTTTGGTTGTGTTGACTCTCTCTGTACCGGGGGCCACCCCTACGAGGAAATTGGGGCGTCGGGCGAGGTCGGATCCCCATATCCGATCATAAGGGTCGTCAGGGTACCTGAAGAAAAGATATTCATTTGATAATTTTTGAACTACTGATTTTGCATAATTAACAAACTTTTGTCACAAGCTACTTTGCCAACTTTTAACCTTATAGGTTCTTGGGTTTGAGCGCCGAAATTGATCCTCTCGGCTACTTTCAAGTAGAAATCATCTTCGTAATCGGTGGCGTACATGGACAGGTTCAACGGGCGCATCTCGAGGGTGGACATGAACGGGGCGCCCGTGGACGCGCAGCACAAGCACACGTCGATGGAGCGAGATGGCGCCCTGATGATCATTTCCTTGACGTAAACTCTAGAAGCTTCCATCACCGTCACGGTCGACCATCTTGTCGCGTCGAGGTAGAGCTGGAACTTGGGGTACGTGCCACCTGTCACCGAGGATCCGTACAGGAACGTGGCTCGGACAATGTACCGCCTCCGTTCTTCGGTGGCCAGCGTGTAGCAGTATTTCTTGGTGTCCGTCGGGAAATCGCGCCGTGTTTGGTACTGCTGCAAGTTTCCGTAAGTATTTTCGACTTGGACCGATTTGCCCTTGCCTTGGATTTCGGAGTCGGAGAGCCATGCCAGGCCGGTCGAGTTGTCGGTGTAGTTAGTTGTGGCCCCACAGTCTATGCTGATGAACTCTGCGTTTTTTGGTTGTTAGCTAATTTAAGTTTCATTTTAAAACTAAACCCAAAAAAAAAAAAGAAAAAGATATTCATGAAAGTTGAGTTACACAACTATGCTAATATAAATAACCAATTAGTCATTTTGTTTGATGAATCAGAGGAGAAGAGCTCAAGTGCTGTTTTCTTGGCATTTTTGTAATTTTATTACAGGAAGAGATGTGAAGATTAGTACTCACCTGTAACTTGGCTCAAAACGGGTGGAATTAAGCAAACAACTGTAACTAATAAGAAGTGTGAAACTAAGCCCATGTTTGAGATCAAGAAGCTGATAGAACTTTATAATTTTTTGCAGGATTTTTTTCCTTCTTTCTTCTGTATTTTGTTCTTCCGGGAATAAAGAGAACAGGTCTCTCTGAGCCTAAATTGTCACGCAACTCTTTCTTTTTCACTCACCTTTAGCTTTTCTGACTACTGAGAGTATGTGAAATGTTCATTCACATCCAATGATATTTTTTCCATTTTATTTTTAATAATTGCATTTTGCCGGTAAAAGTATGGTGAGTTGCATTTTACCCATTAAACCTTAGAAAAATTGATCCAACTTTGAACATTTCACATGCAACTCTACTGGAGCTGCTGATCCAAATTTATCATGAACACATGTTAATTTTTGATTGGTCCACAGTATAAAGTGAAAAATAAAGTTTAGAATCACTCCTATAAGGCCCACTAACAAATCATTCATTGAACTAATATATATCATAATAAATACATATACTATAAAATTAATATCATAAACAGATAAAAAACTCACGGAAAATTAATATTTTCGAGTATGAATATTGATCAAATGAGTTAATAGGTTATGAATTATCAATCTAACTTAATACTAATATTTGCCAAATTGATGAGGAAAAATGCAATTATTTATTATTTCCAAATCTACTTTTTAGCCCCGAGAAGATAAAAAGGTAGTTCAGGTTCATTTTCAAGTTTTATCTTTTGCTACTTTGGAAAAGAATCTTATTAGCATTGTGACATCGATGCAAACAATAAAAGCAAGATAAACTTTTCTATTTGCTTGTTTATTTTGTTCTTGTGTTTCTAAATTTAACATCTACAGTATATTACTAGGTTTACTAGGGTGAATTATTTAAGTGTGACATGGATGCAACGTAAAATGCAACATGGGGTCCTATGCTGCTGTGAACCTCAAAAACGCCAAACAAGAATTAATGCTGGTCCTCCTTTCATCTGCATCACAGATTTTGATTTAAGAGTGTGAATTTAAGAATATAGAATCAGCCATTGAAATAAATATTTACTTCTTAAATCAGATAACAAATGCGGAAAGCCTCTTAGCCTAGGTCTAGGATTTTAATTTTAAGACATTTAGCAATATAAACAACTTTTAGCTAGACAAAATACATTTTAGTGGTTGCAAATGTTAGTTTCAATTTTTGATTTTGCTTTAGTTAATCATAATTTTAGATTTTTAATATTACTTCTGATTTGATTTCCCCATACATAGAAGCCAAGTAAACAACTTTTTAAATAAATATTCTCTCTTAATTTAGCCAATTTCCACTCTTTTATTGCAAAAATGTTTTTTTTTTTCTCTATTTATTGAAATTTTCTATATTATTGCAATATAATATGATTTTTGGCCCAACACTCGTCCCGCTGAAATGAAAAATTATGTCCGCAGTGGCCATAAATCGTGACTATGCCCCGCTACAATGAAACAATTTCCTACGCTGGCTTTGGATGCAGAAAAAGGAACTCATGCCATGCAAAAGCATCTTTTGGATAATTGGAAAATAATTAATAATATAATAAAACAGAATATAAATATGGAAGAACATTATCGCTGTGCCGTGTCTTTAACAAACTTTTGCTTTAACAACTTTTGCTTTTGATTGCAACAAGATCTACTTTTTTCTCGTCACTTTTGGACCAAGTTGTCTTCCACTACAATATTTGACAAAGTATACTTCCTTAAGCTACTATACATTCTACCATGGCTGGTCCTTAAGCATATATTATCAGGAACTCAGGATAAATGGACCCATTGATTGCGCACCTCGTGAGTGTAGTTTTATGATTATTTTTAAGAGAAAAAGATACGACCTTGTTTGTTTTTCTTTTCCAAAGTTTCAAATATATCAAAATCTAATATCATGTTCGTTTTATTCGGTTTTCACTGCCAATTATCACATTTATAACTTTTGTAATAGTTGAGAATAATCCACCACTAACAAATATGTTAAGTCCATATACGTTTCAATACATATTCATTGGGAAGATTATTTCATCTAAATTTATTGTTTTGATTTCTGTTTTTTAAAAATCTAATTGTTTTACATAAGATTTGATATTTATCATCTTTATTATTTATCATGTATAATATTAAAATTAGATTAGAATATAATTCTATTTCCCAAATCTTATATGACAGTTATTCATTGAAACTCTGTTTATCTTATTTTTCTACTAGTAATATTTATTTGTAATTGCGTGTATCTTCTTTCATTCTTAGGGTAGGTATTGGGGGAGACCGGTCTTATAAAATGAGACCACATTTTACCATTTTTTAAATTGATCCGAATCTAAACTGCTGCCCACCCACGGACCCATGACCCAACCCACCCAAAATCGGATCCTACCCCACTACCCACCCCCGGACCCAGGAAAAAAAATCACACCGCCGGTCGCCACCGGCCACCACTGCCATTTTTTTCCGTCGTTATTTTTTTACAAATTTTATACCATTTGAATCGTCTCGTTTCCCTCGTTTCAGATTCGCAGCTGTAAATACGGTTTGATACTCCAATCACCATAAATCTGAGGTCAAAGTTACAAAATCATCAACTTTGACCTCGGATCTACAACGATTCATCGACCAAAAATTTCGATCAATTGTTACCTCACGACTCGTCTACAATACTGCCAATTCAAAAAAAAAAAAAATTCACCGGAAAAAAAATTCAAAATCTGCCAAGTTTTGGGAATTGTAAAACCAGCTAAAAGTATTACAAATTCAACAAAAAGTTAAAAACTAAAAGTATCACAAACTCAGTTTAAAGTATCACAAATTCAACTAAAAGTATCACAAAATCGAGTAAAAGTAACACGTGTTATATATTTTTTATATTTTTACATCTTTTTTTTTTGGGCAAAAATTAAAGTATCATAAAATGTCGTTAAATTATTACAAAATATAAGTGTGTTCTGTGATACTTTTAATATCTTTTCTGATACTTTTAATATATTTTGTGATACTTCATCAGATATTGTAAGAATTCATACTATTTTTGTGATACACAAATAAGTGTATTTTGTGATACTTTTAATATCTTTTCTGATACTCTTAATATATTTTGTGATACTTAATCAGATATTGTAAAAACTCATACTACTTTTGTGATACAAAATATAAGTGTGTTCTGTGATACTTTTAATATCTTTTCTGATACTTTTAATAAATTTTGTGATACTTGATCAGATATTGTAAAAATTCATACTACTTTTGTGATTCACAAATAAGTGTGTTCTGTGATACTTTTTATATCTTTTCTGATACTTTTAATATATTTTGTGATACTTGATCAGATATTGTAAAAATTCATACTACTTTTGTGATTCACAAATAAGTGTGTTCTGTGATAATTTTAATATTTCTTCTGATACTTTTAATATATTTTGTGATACTTGATCAAATATTGTAAAAATTCATAATAATTTTGTGATACAAAAATAAGTGTGTTTTGTGATACTTTTAATATCTTTTCTGAACAAAAAACACAAACTAATACACACACCGCACACCACCACCTGCATATGCGCACACACTTCCACCATCACCACGTAGACACATCAACAATGGTGGAAAAAATAGGGAGAGAATGAATGACGAGAAAAATAAAAGGCCTTCCGTTATCGGTTCTGATCTTGGCACCGTTTTGAATTTTTTTTCTAGGTAATTGTAAATTTCGGCAATGAGAATTGAATGGTAGTAGTCGTTTGATTTTAGTCCGATAAATCATCGTAGATCTGAGGTCAAAGTTGATGGATTCAAGATTTTGACATCCTATCTACGTTGATCGGATTGTAAACCCAATATCGAATTTAGAATAAGAACACATAGACGATTCAAATGATATGTTTATTTTTAATTTCTGCCACCAATGACCAGTGAATGGCGGCGGACGGCAGGCGGTGGTGTGAGGGGAACGGGATGGGAAATGAAGCAATTTCTTTCTCTTTTATACTTAGGGTTAGGGTTAGTGGTGGGTGGGTAGGTTACGGGTTGGATCGGGCAGCGAGTAGAATAAATAAATAGGCATGGTAAAAAGTGATTCATACTATGAGGCCGGTCTCACCCAAGTATTTGTCTCATTCTTATCGTAGATCTCTTTTACAAGTAAAATTTGTTATATAAAACTGAAAACTTGCTAGCAACTTGACCAAGAATTCACAATGAAATGATTAGCTTTTGAGAGTTCATAGCACTTTATTCGAACTGCAGCTTTCTATCCAGTGGGTGGATGCGACTGCGAATGTTGTTGATATATACGATATGATAACATCCTGGAGTTTGAAATATTTTTCTTTCATCTTTGATTAAAATCCAACCTCATGATTGTGAATCTTAGTTTTTGAAAGAGATCGTGCTAATTTCGATCTTATTTACTCGTTAGAGTTTTTCTGTTTTATCTTTATTTACTAGATTATAATCTTTGTAGTCATTAAAACACAATTCTTTAATAGTGAAGAGTTTTTCCCTGGTTACTCGACTATAAGAATATTAATTCTTATAGTTAAAATTTTAATACGTTGTGTTTTTATTTTCCGCTGCTTATTATTTAAACCCTGCACAATGATTAGCGTAGATTTGTCCTTATTTTTATTAGTATTTTAGTTCGTTTTTCTATTTGTTTTTGTTATAAGTTGGATGATTTAAGCTTAATTCTGTATTTTTATATTTTCAACTTATTTTACCGTATTCTGATCCTAATTGATGAGAATAGGTGATTATTCGTTATTTTTCACCTTACAGCTAAGTAATCGGAAGAGTTCAGCGCGCAAATAGATGAAGTTCGATGTTCAAAAGTGGAGAACGAGCTTTCCGGTAAACAAGTAGTAGAAAAATCGAGAAAATGAGACGTACTCTCAGTAGCGTCGATCGACGCGAGCGTCGACGCTACATCGACGTGAACCCTGCCCACGACGGTCGACACTCAGTCGACGCTAGACCGACGTAACTCTCTGAAGTGTCGATCCAAGAGTGCATCTGTTGACGCCAAGCATCTGTTGACGCCAAGTTGACGCAACTCTCTGAAGTGTCGATCCAAGACCGCGTCAGTCGACGCACCCGCCCAGTCGACGCGAGCACCCAGGAAGTGTCGACGCCGAGTTCCATCTCGCGTCGGTCGACACGACGTTGACGTGGCTACCCAGAAATGCATTTTTAGGGTTTCTTGTGCGCCAAGACATGCTATATCTATAAATACCCTTCATATTTTGGATTTTTGGAAGACACACGCCATCCTAGGGTATTTGGGCTTAGAATAAACTTATTTCTATATCTTATAACGAGATTTGAAGACCGAGATCAAGGATCGAAGAACGACGAGTCCGAGGCTTCGATTTCACATTCGGGATTCAATCTTCGCCCAAGATCAACATTTAACTCCGGAATAGCTGGAGATTTTCATCGCTTTTACTAGTTACAATAAGTTTTCTAAACTCTTAGTTAATTTCGTACTTAATTGCTTAGTTAATTTTAGATTAAATAATTAGTTCTTAATTTATTTCATGCTTGAATTTATTTTGGATATTGGATTTATATAGCTTATTTATGCGATTTGATTTATGCTTAATTCTCCGTTTTTAGATTCGTATGATACAATTGCTTCATGGCAGTTTCTTATATTCATGCTTTTAGATTCGTTGCTATTAATTCCTAGTTCTTAAGTTCGACTAGTTTAATTAATGCTCTTAGTTGGTAATCTAGTTTAAGATAATTAGTTTAATTAGTTTTAAATTCAATATTACTTTAGTTTTAATGATCAAATCAATTCGTCAAAAAAAAAAAAAAAACCGATGTACATGTATTTTATAATTGAGAAAAATGTCCAAGATACCGAACAATTGTCCTCGAGAGAATCGACTTGAGTCAAACTCACCACCCTACAAGTTCCTCGTACTCTTGCGAGCAAGCTTGCGTGTTTTTAATTTAAATATCTTAAAAGGGGTGCACAAAAGTTTGGATCAAAAATTTGGCGCCGTTGCCGGGAAACACAGGTAGGATTCAAGGATATTTTTCGTTTTATTTTCTATTTAGCCGTTATTTGTATAATTGCACTGGGTTTGGATCTTTTCCATTTGGTACGTTGATTTGTTGTCGAGTTTATGCAAGGTAGACGATCACTTCAACGTGATCTTGCACCATTCTTTGACGACATCCATCATGCGAATCCAGCAAGACCAAGACCCGTTTCCGTTCCAAAAAACGTTTCTTCGATAGCTACTAATATCGTGTGCGATGAAATTCCCGAAAATATGGCTAGAAGAGCAAATCATGAGGAAGATCACAATGAGTTGTTCGATGCATTAAACAATTAGTTACCTTTACAACCTCCACGAAGATGTGGGGGAGAGTATGGAAGCGAACCGCAATACTTTGGAGGTCATAATCAACCACCAAATAATCGGGCCCCGCTACAACTAAGACAAGGAAACGCTCAACATGACGAGGAAGTGTATGAAGATTATCCTGGCAGACCAATCCCTCGACGAGAGTTTGTAGATAAATGGTTCGATGACCAAGATTACGAAGGAGATTATGAAGCTGCCTATCATCGAGAGAGAGCACCAAGACACCCCAGAGCACCTCGACAACGAGATTTGGCACGCCTGAAGGTGGTGCCTTATGGGTCTGCTATTGTTCTTGGACCAACTACAAGGGAAGTGGAGATTAAAACGTATCAACTTAACCTACTTCCGAATTTTCACGGAAATGCCCATGAAAACCCTTTAGCATTTTTAAACTACTTTATCGATGAAGTAGGAAGATTTGTGGGTAATGGCCTTAACCGGGAGGAGATGCAAATGATTTGATTCCCCTATAGCATGAAAGACAAGGCGAAGACATGGTTACTATCCTTAGAACCAAGATCATTAACTGATTGGGAGATGATAAGCGAGAAGTTTCTTAATCAATACTATTTAGCACAAACAACGGGGCATCTTCGGAGGCAGATTGCTAACTTCGAACAAGTGGAGGGAGAATTATTTCATGAAACATGGGAGCGTTAGAAAACACTTTTACAAGCGTGCCCCCATCATAGCTACTCCCTCGAGATAATTAATCAGTTTTTCTTTGATGGGTTGTCGCCCATGGGAAAAAGTCAAGTTGAAATAGCAGCAGGAGGAGATTTCGGAGACTTAACGGCCCGCGAGGCAAAATGAGTATTGGAGAAACAGAGCAAAAAATCTAGACAAACTAACTCTCGGCCTCGTAATTAAAAGTTAATGAGATGTCCATCCCCGATCCTAATTTAGATGATGGCAAATTAGTCAAAGCGAAGTGCAAGGAGATATTTGATGAGAAATTGGCAGTATGGAAGGCCGAGCGGGCGAGCAAGGCCTCTTCAAAGAAGATGGCTGCGGCGTGTCACCAATGCGGATCCCCCGAACATTTAGCCGATATGTGCTTATTCAACAATGAACAACACGAATATGTTAACGCCCTCCAAAATTTTTCTAATCAGGGGCAGCAACCCGCTAAGAGATTCAACGCGGAATATCCACACCACATGTGCAAGCTCCATTGCCACCACCTCAGAATAATTTCCATACGCAAGGGCAGATACCTACTAAAGCTCAAATAGATGATCATTTGTTAGTTTGGCAGCAAAATCAAGTGGCTAAAACAATTAGAAACCAAGAGGGACTCGCCCAACTGGCTTCGCAAGTAAATAAGGTCGAGTCAAGGATTGATGAACTTGTTAAGACTTTACAGCAGGGGCAGAGGCATTCAGATATGATGATAGGACAACTCTCGGTGACAATGGAGACATTGTTGAACGACAAAAATAGGCTTCCGAGTCAAACGGATCAAGCCTCAGCTATTCATGTCCTGAGAAGTGGAAAAGAGGAAGATAATGACATAGAGCTAGAAAAGGAGAACGACAAGGAAGAAGCCGAAACCCAACCATAAGTAGATGCAACCAAATCGGCCGATCTAATGCATAAATCTATAAATCCAAATGTTTCGGGGCCGTTGAAGAGAAAGAATTCGACAGCAACTGAAGACCCCATCGATTCCTTCATTGCACCACCGAAGAAGTTGACTATTTATGATCATGTTCCGTTCCCAAGTTTCCTATGCCCGGCCAAGGAAAATAAAAAATTCATGGAGCTATACAATTTATTGAAGAATGTTAATATTAACCTCCCCCTGCTAGAGGTGATAAAGACAATGCCAACGTTTGTGAAGTTTTTCAAGGAGCTAGCATCAAGGGAAAGGCGTTTAGCTGCAAATCAATACGAGGCCTTGACAAGAGAAGTTGGTGCTATATTTAAGAAACCATTGCCACCCAAAGAGAAGGATCCCGGGAGTTTTTGCATAACTATTTCTCTCGGGAATGGACAAACGGCAAGGGGGATGCTCGATCTTGGAGCTAGCATAAATTTGATGCCCCACTCAATTTACGAGGAGTTTGACCTAGGGCCGCTGAAACCGACCACGATGAGGTTACAATTGGTGGATAGAACGATAAGGCTACCCTTGGGGATTGTGGAGGATGTCTTAGTACAAGTAGACAAGCTAGTTGTGCCGGTGGATTTTGTCATTATGGACGTTGGTGACGTATAAAGCAAGAATCGAGAACACGCCATTTTTAAGGACGTCCATTCATGTCTACAACACGCACGGTGATCGACGTAAACAAAGGGAGGATGACTATGTCCGTATTAGGCAAAACGGTGATGTTTTCACTTCAAGATATTCACAAGAGTCCTGCACCGTTTGTAAAGGACGGTTGTTCTACTGTTGATTTAGTAGATTCTTGCGCGAATGAACTCCTGAGCATTAGCGCGATTGGAGAGTTTGGTAATGAGGATGGCAAGGAACACTTGAGCGGGGCGCATTTGATGGATTCTCTGGGAATTGAGCTATGTGATAACGTAGATGCATTTGATGATGGATTTCCCATGAAGTTTGACGTGCCTAAAAACGAGCCGAAAGTGGAGTTGAGACCACAACGAGATCGTTCGAAGTTTGAGCCAAGAGAAGAGACGAAGCCACCGCATAATCGTTCAAGAAGTGTTTCCCTCAACCCCTACAAGAATTTTAAACGTACAAGGAACAAGGGAAAGGCACATAGAAAGGATTTGACGATGAAGAAGAAGAAGTCGAACGAGGTTTTTGATAAGGAGTTAGATGATTTGAGGTTCAAGGTTGGTCAACTAGTGCTATATAATTCCGATCGTAAGTTTGATCCAACCAATTTTACAGTCGCATGGAGTGGACCCTTTTTAATAAAGGAGATGGATGAGTATGGAGTAGCCACTATTTACGATGAGAATACAAAGACGAGATTCCAAGTCCACAAGCATCGACTTCAACTTTATTATGAGAAATATACGAAGAGTCGAGATAGAAGCAAGAAGGAGTTCGTGGACCCACCATGAGTTAGAAATTGATCAAGCAACTTGCGTCGAGCTTTTAACGTTAAACAAGCGCTTCTTGGGAGGCAACCCAAGCGTTAGTTAGTTTTCATTTTCTTTCTTTATTTTATTTTATTTTATTTTATTTTATTTCTGTTACTTTTATATTGTGTCAATTTCCGTGGTACGTTTATGTGTGTGTTGATGTGCAGAAAATACGATAAATTGCGTATTCTAGACAACCAACGGTTATATAGCGGTAGCTCGCTACCGCAAGGCCTTACTGCTAGTTCCACTCAAGGCATTAACAATGACGATCAACCGCTGAACCTACCGCTAGCCGCAGCAACTAGGGATAATGATGAGCTTATCGCTAGTAGCGTTTGCCGTCTAATTTTTACGAATTTCATTTTCGTCGATCGAGATCGCAATCCGAACCATGCTAGCCGCAGTCCGGCAACCTTTTGATGAGCTGCAACCCATCCATTTACGAAGTTGAGCCGCAATCCAGCCGTTTCAAGTCCCAAAAGACGTGCCACAGGGCACTTGCGCGTAACAATTGATCGTAATCGTGGTTTGTTTATTTATTTTGTTTATTAGACAATCCAATCTCGCGGTCTGAGACAAAGGGTAATTGCACAAGCATTATTGGAGAGACTCGACTATTGAATTTTCAGGGATGTTTTCTTATCTCCCTTGCTCTTATTTTCTTTTATATTTATGACAATCAGGAGATTGCCAAGTTTTTAGGGAGGGGGGTGGTTGAGTATGGTTATATTTAAAAAGAAAGTGCAATTTGATGTCTTTGTTTTGAATGCATAATTTTTAAATGTGATTGATTGCTATTTCTCTTGCGCTAAATTGTGTTTGTATGGCTTGCCTGTCGAAGTTAACTATGTCTGATTTGATGTTCTTGTCTTTTGAGCGTGCATAAGTGCATAACATTTTCAAAATTATTATTTATATATTGTAAAATGGTACTTGGACGCAATTGATTTTGCAAAACCTTTAAAGCAGCGTCAATTCAAACTTTTTCATGCAAAAAGCCAGTGAGTAGCCTGAGTGATTATCATCGTTTCATGTACTTGAGTGAGTTTTGACTTGATACCTCTTTGAAACCGCTGTGTGTAGTTGACTTTAAAAATGACGTTAAGGAACAGAAAAACCCCTGTTTCGGCCATATCCATATATTTTTAGCCACTATAAATTACGAATGAGCCAATTATAGCCAAATAATCCATGCCTTTAGCCATGAGTGTTTTTGAATCGACCCCTACAACCCATTAAAAGCGTGGGGTAGGAGTTCGTATTTTTATTGGTTATTAGAGTTTTGGAATTTTTATTAGGAATTTATGATTTTATGAATTTTTGTAATAAAAGACCACCATAAAAAAAAATGACCCCATAAAAAAGAATAAAAGGGGGATAAAATAAAGAAAAAGAAGGATGGTGGGTCTAGGTTGAATTTTGTTAGTCATTGCCTACGCGCTAAAAAAGGCTTGTTTATTATTGTTTATTTTCGCATGAAGCCTAATGTTTAAGAGGCAAAAGAGTTGTGATGAGAAGCACATTAAATGCTTCAATTGTGTTTAAGTGGTTTGAGCTTACAATCGGTTTACGAGTTTCGAGTTGAGGAATAGCCTATGTCGAAGGCTACGTTATGAGTGTTTAGTGAGGTTTTTCTTTTGAATGAGGTGAAGCACATTTGCTTCTTGATTAGAATAGGTTGGATGAGTATTGATCATGTTAGATCATGAGTTAGCCACACGACTTATATATTCCACACTTGTCCCAAGGGCCTTACACTACAACCCGAAAAGACCTTTTCCGACTCTTAGTTTTGACAACACACTTAATTTGCGATTGAAAAGAGATTGATTTTTCATGCTTATTTATTGTGCATGTATTTGTATGATTTTAGTGTATACACGTCCCATGAAGCGATGCTTGAGTGCTTTTGAGCGAACACCCATATATATTTCCCTTTTGAGAGGATGCAGGATTTTGATTTTGAAGCGACGATGTAATAAAGGTGAAGTGTTTGACGTTGCGTGACTTGTATCTATATTTTCAAAATTATGTATGTAGCACGACACGACTCATTGCTTGGACTGATTTTCATACTTGTTGTACTTTGAATTTATCGTTTGTTCGAGGACGAACAAACCAATTAAGCGTGTGGTAGTTGATTAGCGTAGATTTGTCCTTATTTTTATTAGTATTGTAGTTCGTTTTTCTATTTGTTTTTGGTATAAGTTGGATGATTTAAGCTTAATTCTGTATTCTTATATTTCCAGCTTATTTTACCATATTTTGATCATAATTGATGAGAATAGGTGATTATTTGTTGTTTTTCACCTTACAGCTAAGTAACTGGAAGAGTTCAGCGAGCAAATAGATGAAGTTCGATGTTCAAAAGTGGAGAACGAGCTTTCCGGTGAACAAGTAGTAGAAAAATCGAGAAAATGACACGTACTCTCAGTAGCGTCGATCAACGCGAGCGTCGATGCTACATCGACGTGGACCCCGCACACGACGGTCGACACTCAGTTGACTTTAGGCCGACGTAACTCTCTGAAGCGTCGATTCAAGAGTGCGTCTGTCGACGCCAAGTCGACGCAACTCTCTGAAGCGTCGATCCAAGACCGCGTCAGTCGATGCTCCCGCCCAGTCGACGCGAGCACCCAGGCAGTGTCGACGCCAAGTTCCAGCTCACGTCGGTCGACGCGACGTCGACGTGGCTGCCCAGAAATGCGTTTTAGGGTTTCTTGTGCGCCAAGACATGCTATATCTATAAATACCCTTCATATTTCGGATTTTTAGAAGACGCACGCCATCCTAGGGTATTTGGGCTTAGAATAAACTTATCTCCATATCTTATAACGAGATTTGAAGACCGAGATCAAGGATCGAAGAACGACGAGTCCGAGGCTTCGATTTCACATTCGGGATTCAATCTTCGCCCAAGATCAACGTTTAACTCCGGAATAGCTGGAGATTTTCATCGCTTTTACTAGTTACAATAAGTTTTCTAAACTCTTAGTTAATTTCGTACTTAATTGCTTAGTTAATTCTATATTAAATAATTAGTTCTTAATTTATTTCATGCTTGAATTTATTTTGGATATTGGATTTATATAGCTTATTTATGCGATTTGATTTATGCTTAATTCTCCGTTTTTAGATTCGTATGATACAATTGCTTCATGGCAGTTTCTTATATTCATGCTTTTAGATTCGTTGCTATTAATTCCTAGTTCTTAAGTTCGACTAGTTTAATTAATGCTCTTAGTTGGTAATCTAGTTTAAGATAATTAGTTTAATTAGTTTTAAATTCAATATTGCTTTAGTTTTAATGATCAAATCAATTCGTCAAAAAAAAAAAAAAAACCGATGTACATGTATTTTATAATTGAGAAAAATGTCCAAGATACCGAACAATTGTCCTCGAGAGAATCGACTTGAGTCAAACTCACCACCCTACAAGTTCCTCGTACTCTTGCGAGCAAGCTTGCGTGTTTTTAATTTAAATATCTTAAAAGGGGTGCACAAAAGTTTGGATCACACAACACACATATGTTTTATTATTGTTATTTTGAATTTGAGACCTAAAATTCTTTCAAGTGACATTAGAGCCAGCACTCGATTTCACTAAGTGTTGACCCTCTGTTTTGCAAACTAATGGATTCAAAATTCGGTGGGGCTAGTTATCGCCTTCATATTCTTGATGATACTAACTATGACACCTGAAATGTCAAAATACGTATCCACATCAAATCAATTGATAAACAAACATGGTGTATGATCTTCAATAAGTGGAAACCACTGCAATTTGTTGATGAAGATAGTGACTTTAAACCATAAGATGAGATGCTATGGACAATAAATGATCGTCATTATGGTAGCATGAATTCTAAAACTTTGTCTACGATCTTTAGAGCAATAGATTCGAACACGTTTTGCATTGTCTCAAATTTTGTTGCTGCCAAAGATGCTTGGGATGCTCTTCAACTACATTGTGAGAGCTATAAGTATTAGATTGACTAGATTTTGAATGATCACTACTAAGTTTAAGAATTTATATATGGAAGAAGATAAAACTATCCCTGCATATAGTGTAAGATTACGTGATATCGCTAATGATTCAGAAACCCTTGGTGAAGCCATCTCAAAATTTAGGTTGGTTAGAAAGATGTTGCATTCTCTTCCTATTCAATTTTGACATTATAGTCTCTTTGACTGAAGAAGCTCACTATCAACCAACACTTGGCCTTGATGAACTCATTGGAATACTTCCATCATTTGATTAAAAATTGTTAAATAGATCTTTAAAATAAAAGGAAGGAATGTTGCTTTAAAGTAAACCCTTCATAGATTGACCATGTTGTTTTGAATGAGATGATTGGGATTTCTACAAAGGTAGCAAAGTCTAACTTAAGTGACGAAGACACTACTCTTATTACTAAACATTTTAAATAGTTTGTAAAATCTCGTTCTCAAAACAATTTCCTAAAAAATCGATGTCCAAATTTCCTCAAAAGTCTACACATTTGAAAAGTCCAGAGAACATTCGTTCCTTAATTAAAAGCTTTGATATTAAAACTCTTGAATCTATAAGGTGCCATGCCTATTATGGTTTTGGTCTCTTTGATAGTAAGTGTGCTAACACTTTAGATGTAAATAGTATTAATGATATCTTAAGTTAATGTAAGTATGAGAATGATACTGAACCAAATATTAAGGAATAGTCCTTCTTTGCCGTCCTATAGGAAAAATCTATCATCTCTTGTGATGTTGGTTAGGAAGTGATAAGGAATATCATTACATCTTTAGTCATATTTCTAGACAAATGTCTGTTCTTCATCTTAGAAAACTTAATACTACTACATCTCATTGTTTTAAAATTGTTCAAATAGATCTTATGGGTCTAATTAGTGTTGAGAGTATTGGTGGTAAAAGTATTCCTTTGTTCTTGTTGATGATTTGTCTCTTTATACGTGGATCTCCTTCTTACTAGAGAAATCATATGCGTTCAAGTATTTTAGAAGTTGGTACAAGAAGATTCTTAATAATACGCCATGATCACGCGACGTATCGAATTCACGCTATCGAGTGAGTGAAAACTTCTAGTCTCTCGATCACGAGAGGAAACCTAGGGTTTCAGAAAATTATATTTTTCATAAATAACAATAATAAGTTTTGGAGGTTAAATATCATCAACTCAAAAAATAGACGCGTCCTCAAATTGACTCGCAGTCCCAATAACAAGCAAGCCAAGAAAGATACGACGACTAAAATAATTAAACCCAATAACTTTAATAAATAAACATACTAAAAATAAATATCTGGACAACTAAACAAAATCACGGAACCTTTGAGGTGGCTGTCGCACCCTCGCTGATGGGGCTCAGTGGATAGCGGGTGGTGATGAAGCTCTGGGCGTATCAACTTCCTCTCCCTCAAAAATCACCTTGTCCTCAAGGTAAAAAATAGAGAAGTCATTGAGAAAGGAAGCAAGCGATTCCCAAGTGGCCATTTCCAGCGGCTGGACCTGCCATTGAACCAAGACTTGGGGCTCAATAGTGCCATCCCTGCGTATCGAGCGAGTAGAGAAGACTGTTAGAGGTACTAAAGCGGGTCTCCCCTGATCATCAAAAAGAGTTGGAGAAACTGAAGGGGGTGCGTCTCCCACATACAGCTTGAGTAAAGAAACGTGAAAAACTGGGTGCACCCGACTGTAATCTGGTAACTCCAACTTATATGCAACCTTCCTGATCCGTTGCTGCACACAGAAGGGACTAAAATATCGGTAAGATAACTTAGGTGAAATCCGATGAACCACGGTCGTCTGTCAATATGGTTGCAGTGTGACCCAAACCCAATCACCGACCGCAAACTCCTTATCCCGACGGTGAAGGTTGGATTGTTGAGCCATGCGTTATTAGACCCGGCGTAAGTGCTCCTTGAGTTCTAGAAACACCGCGTCATGCTCGAGTAACAACTCTTCAAGCGCATCCATTTTAGTTGATCCCGGAACATGCAGCGGTACCTCTAAAGGAGGATGCCCATAGATAACTTGAAAAGGGCTCATGTTGATACTCGATTGAAAACTTGTGTTATAAGAAAACTCTGCCCAGTCCAAATAATCCGCCCAATGCTCGGGTCGAGCTCCAGTCATGGCTCGGAGATATTATTCAAGTCCTTGGTTAACCATTTCTGTATATCCATCGATTTGAGGGTGGTAAGAAGAGCTGTGCTTCAAAGTAGTGCCACTGAGCTTGAATAAGTCAGCCCAGAATTTACTAAGGAAGACCGGATCGCGATTAGAAATAATGGTCGAGGGAAAACCATGAAGCTTCACAATTATATCAATAAAGAGTTGACCCACTTTCCCGGTGGTAAACCCAGTAGGAAGAGCTCCAAAATGAGTTGCTTTCGACAAACGATCGACCACCACCATAATCACAGTGAGTCCCCAAGAGGGCGGGAGATGGGTGATAAAATTCATAGTTAAGACGTTCCAAATCATAGACGAAATAGGAAGTGGTTGTAGCAAACTAGCAGGAGGCGTAGTCATGACTTTAACTTGTTGGCAAACTATACAAGAGCAAACAAACGCTTCTACATACCACCTTTGTTGAGGCCAATAGAAAATCATAGAAAGTCCCATCAGAGTTTTTTTATACTCCGCCATGGCCCGAGATGGGTGTCTCATGAAATTGACGAAGTAGCTGCTCTTTTAATTCCGACTCTTCCGCAACATAGTAACGATTCTTACAAGTAAGAAGACCGTCAACCACAACATAATCTAGTGAGAGAGCACCTCTAGCCACTTTATCATGTAATATTTTTAGTTCCTCTACTTCTTTATTTTCATGTCTCAAATTATCCAAACACTCAGCTGTAGGGTGGCTAATTATGGCTAATTCCCCTCGGTCAGCCTCAAGATTTTCATCGCCCAAAGTTGCCCGGGAGAGAGCATAGGCTACAACATTAAGTTTCCCTATCTTATACTCGATAGAAAATTCATATCCAAGTAGCTTACTGATATACTTATGTTGCTCTGGCGTATGGATCTCTTGCAATAGAATTTCTTTGATATTTATATGGTCAGTTCGAATAATAAAGAGCCGCCCCAATAGATATTTCCGCCATTTCCCTACTAAGTCGACGATGGCATACAATTCATTGATGTAAGTAGATGCTTGTCTAAGCCTCGGTCCCAACTTCTTACTATGGTAGGCGATCGGATGACCTTCCTGTAGAGGAACTGCACTAATACCACATTCCGATGCATCCATTTCAATTATAATTTCTTTATTAAAATTTGGCAAACACAAGAGCGGAGTCTCGGTCATAGCTTTCTTTAAAGCCTCAAACGCTCGTCCTGCAAGTTCATTCAAAGTGCATCCTTGCATAGTAGCTCCATTAACGGAGCAGCGATAGTGGTGTACCCTTTGACAGATTTTTGGTAGAAACCGGTGAGTCCTAAGAACCCACGTAACTGCTTCACTGTTCGTGGCTTTGACCAGCTCACCATTGACTCTATTTTTTTAGGATCCTCTCTCACGCCATCAGACCCTACGATATAGCCTAAATATTCCATCGAAGATTGACAAAAATTGCACTTGGATAGCTTAACACAAAATTGTTTAGATTGCAAGCACGTCAATACTAACCTCAAATGTTCCTTGTGGGTTTCAATATAACCACGATAAATTAGAATTTCATCGAAGAAAACAACCACAGACTTCCACAAAAAAGGCTTTAGAAGGTGCGACATAGTGGCCTGAAAAGTGGACGAAGCATTAGTGAGTCCGAAGGACATCACAAGGAACTCATAATGTCCCTCGTGAGTACGAAATGCTGTTTTGAATACATCATTGTCGTGGACTCAAAGTTGGTGATACCCAGCACGGAGGTCAAGTTTGGTAAAAGTCGTAGAACCCCCTAATTCATCTAGCAGCTCATCTATAGTTGGAATTGGAAATCTATCTTCAATCGTAACTGCATTTAGAGCTCGATAATCTACACAGAATCAAAGAGTCTCGACTTTCTTTTTTACCAACAGTACAGGTGATGAAATGAACTCTGACTTGGGCGAATAAGTCCTTGATCCAACATTTCTTGTACTAATTCTTCTATCTCTGTTTTTTGAAAATATGGATAGCGGTAAGGGCGCACATTCACCGGAGTGCTCCCCGGTTGCAAGTGAATATGGTGCTCAATAAGTCGTCAAGGTGGCAGCTCCATAGGAGTTCTAAAAACCGCTTCATACTCTCGAATGACTTCATGGACCACATCGGGAACCCTCTTAAACTCCTCTAAGTCTAGCTTAATTACACTTAGCTCAGCCACGGGAAGAATCTCAAATATTTCTGATATATTCTTTTGTTCCCATAAACTCTGCAACATGCGAAAACTAATCTCTCGATTTCCCAAACTCGAGTCTCCTTGTAAAACTATTTTTCTTTTTTTTCCCACTGGAACTCCATTCTCGACTTGGCATAATCATGAGTGCCACACCCCAACTCTTGAAGCCACTGCACCCCTAGAATAATATCCACACCATGGATGGGTAAAATGAATAAACCGAGCTTAAAATTAGTGCTTTGAATTTCCACCGGGATGCTAGAGCATTTGTTTTGGCATAGTAAGGTGTTGCCATTTCAATATACACTCGAAATCCAGGAATCGGTTGCACCTTCGACTTCAGTCTTTCCACTAACTCTGTTTTAATAAAATTATGTGTACTGCCATTATCGATAAGTACTTGAAAAGATTGTCTACCTGATGACCCTTTAAATCGAAAAGAATGTGGAAGCACCAAATAATACGCCATGATCATGCGACGTATCAAACTCACACTATCGAGTTTGAGAAAACTCCTAATCTCTCGATCACGAGAGAAAACCTAGGGTTTCAAAGAATTATATTTTTCATAAATAGTAATAATAAGCTTTGGAGGTTAAATATCCTTAACTCAAAAAATTGACATGTCCTCAAACGGACTCTCAGGCCTAATAACAAGAAGGCCAAGAAAGATACGAAGACTAACATAATTAAACCCAATAAATTTAATTAATAAACATACTAAAAATAAATATCTGGACAACTAAATAAAATCACAGTACCTTTGAGGTGTCTGTCGCACCCTCGCTGATGGGTCTCGGTGGATAGCGGGTGGTGATGAAGCTCTGGGCATATCATTTGACTTATATAACTTGAAACACGCTAAAATTTGGCTCGATTATGGTAAATAGTTTGAGATATCTATTTTACATACTTTTGTGATAGAAAAGGTGTTTCTCATGAGTTTTTGGCACCCAGAACTCCTTAGTAAAATAGGGTTGCCAAAAGGAAAAACTAGACTTTACAAGAATTTGCAAGAGTTATATTGAGCTCTAGTAATCTTGCAAAATATATTTAGGCCAAAACCCTTCATACTGCATGCCATATTGTTAATCGTTTGTATTTGAGAATGGGTATTATGACAACTTCTTATGAAAAAAAAAAAATCAGGGAATAAACCTAATCTAAAAGTTTTTCATGTTTTTTGGTGCATGTCATGTTTTGAATGATAGAGACACTTTTGAGAAATTTGATTCTAAAAGAGAAATATGTTTGTTCTTGGGATTCTCCTCAAATAGTCATGTGTATATGGCATTTAATTTACAAACAAGAATTGTTTTGGAAATTATGAATGTTGTTTTTAACAATCTTTCAGATTTAAAAAAGAAGAGTAGTTAAGACGAAGCTTCAGATTTGATAGAGATGCCAACTAATTCTGTGATTGTTCCAAATGTCATTCAAGATGTTATTAACATCAAAGATGAATCTGCCTCAGATGTCTCTACAGATGTTCAAACATCCGCAGTAACATTTGAACCTGCTGAAGCTAATTCAGATGACAATTATGCCTCACATCTGGATGATGGGGTTCTGACGAACTGAACCAAGAGTATTCCTGGAAGAATACAAAAGAACATCCCATCTACTAATGTTGAAAGTGGTGTAGGTACTCAGAAAAAGAAGACCAACTTCAGAAAAAAGGTAAAGTTGGCACGTATGTCCATATAGTGCTCCACGATAATAATTAATTGCTTTGTCTAATCTTTTGAACCTAAGAGGGTTGCTGAAGCTCTAAAAGATGAGTTTTGACTTATTGGAATTCAACAAGAACTTGATCAATTTGGTAAAAATCGATGTTTGGTACTTAGTACCTGATCCCAATGATGGTACTTAGCACAACATTCAAGTACCAATCACCATCACATTTCAAAAAATAGCCCTACTTTTCTTGAATAATTCTTAACTAACCCCTAAATTAACCATGAACCTTAAAACAACCACACTTTTCTCAATAATTAAATACACTTAATTTCAAAAATAATTCATAATTAACCCCTAAGATACACCTAATTTTCAATATAACCCTTATTATTTATATAATTTTAATTTAAACCCTATTTTTTAATAATTCATAACCAACACCTAAATTAAACCCAAAAGTAATGCTAGACTTTTAAATAAAATCCAAATAAATAAAATAATTAAATGAAACCCATTTTTTGACTAGTCCCTAATTAAACCCAACATTAACGCTAATATTTAAAATTGGCCCACATTAACAAAATATTTACAATTGAGCCACTTTTTTTGAATTAATCCCTAAATAAACACAATATAAAACGAATATTCAAAATCAACCCACATTAACAAAATAATTACAACCAAGCTCATTTTTTAATTAATCCCTAAATAAACCCAACAATAACACTAACCTAAAGTAAACCCAAATCATCACAATAATTACAATTAAGCCGCATTTTTAGAATTAATCCCAAACTCAACACTAAAAAATTCTAATTTTTGAAATCAACCATAACTTAAATATCCAAAGTCTAGTTAACCCTAATTCAACAAAAAAATATATCCTTGACACTCATTCAAAGTAAAAAAAAAAATAATACACTAATTATTTTAAATTATAAAAATAAAAAAGGGAGAAAAAAAAATAACTTGGTGGTTAGCTTGCCAGAGAAACGACGATTGGAGGCGGTTCACAGGTCTTGTGGCGAGCGGCATGCAGCAGTGTGGCGCGGTAGTGGCGACTAGCTGTGCTGGTGGCAGCATGAGTAGCAAGCGGGCAGTAAGACAAGGTGAGTAGCGATGGTGAGCGTGGGTGGCGACTGGTAGTGGATCCATATTGTCTCTCTCCCATTCATTTTTTGCTGAATTAAATTTCTCTTTGAAATGGGGGCGGCCACAACATATTATTAGGATTTTTATGATGGCCATAAGTGTCGTCGACATATTTTTTTAATATGCCGATTGGGTAATGCCCTCGGTAAGTATTTTCCCTTTTTATAATATGCCAACGGGTGACCACTCCCCTTTTTAACTAAGGATTTGTTTGAGTAATAAAAATTTATTTGTTCAAATACTCAATCTAATCACAAGTTTACGGTATAGATGTAGTATAAAGGGAACATGGTCGAATCCCATAAGGGCCATGTGACGATTTAATATTAAAAATTAATATAATCTTGATAATGTTGTTTTATCTAAATGATAGATAATGTATTTGAGTTGTGTCATTAGAAACGACATATTTAAACTAATTAAAAGTATTAACTAAGAAAGCAAAATTTATGAAATTTAGAAACGCAAGTGTTAAGAAATATTATGGGGTTTGGGATCATAATGATTTTATACTATCTATACTTTTCAATCTATCATGTATGTTTTGATTCAATTCACTTATAAGCCAATCACAATTGTAGTTTAATCTTTTTGTCAAAGTGATTAATTTATTAATTTTATGTATGAAACAACTCGTCCGTTTGAAACCAAAATTACAACTCTAAAAGGTTTTAAGTATCATTACGAATTCACCAATAATCTCAAGCCTCTCAATCTTGTTGATTGGAGTGTTTTGTGTTTGAAAGTTTATTGATAAACCTCATCCCTAGAATTATGATTTATCAAACTCTTAGTTTTAAAAGATTATCAATCACTCACAACTTTTAGAACCATAAATATTGTTAAGCACTTATAAACCAATATAATCAAAACACGAAAATAAACAAAGCTATTATAGTTGAATCAAAGGAAATATCAAAATATTATTCAATCATTATTCATACCAAACCCCAGAATAAAGGAAAACTAGCTAGAAATGTTTGTAAACTCAATCAAGAATTTTCTCGAACACTTAGTTTGCATACTGAAAATATAAAAGAAGGTAAAACCCTTTAAGAGTGTGGATCTTCCAATCGTCTTACTTGATGTTGTTTATTCTCCAAATCCCCTCTCAGACTCCCTCAACCTCAAAAATTTTTACTATCTATGGTGGATGATACTCTATGATGGTAAGTGATGTTTGTGGACAGCTTATGGGACACTTTTTTATAGTTTGAAAACAAATCTCATCCATTAACTCAAATTTAGTGGTACAAGTATTGACTACTACTCTAGTTGCTAATCATTGCCGTGAAACTAATACGAATTAAGGACCTCACTATCGACTGCTAACGGGGTCAATATTGAGTCTATGGGATCCGTTGACTCATGGGCTGCATGGGCCGACTCTAGTTGTGGCCCAGTGGATTCTTACTTCATATATCTTTGGTTATCTCTCTATTATTATCATCCTTTTGTTCTTTTGGTCCTAAATAAGCTCTGAAAATCCTACAAAATAACCAAAAATAAGTCCAAGTAATATAAAAAGAGTTAAAAGACATTATAGATGCACAACAAGGAGATGAAACGTAAATAAATAGGTCCCAATATGTGCATAAAAACCGTGTTTATCAACGTCCCCAAACTTAGAGGTTTATTCATTCTTGAAAAAACAAAAGAAGGAAAAATAGAAATAGACACACGTATGGACATGACAAATTTGATGATGATGTTGTTGCTACTAACAAGAAACTAATCACTATTTAATCTTATTCTTTTTGTCCAATCGATGATTCTCACATGGATAAGCTTTTCGCATATTCGCACAAGTTTATAAGATACGACGTGTTTATTCTCAAGATCATATTAATGCATGCATTCGAGCAAGATTTGTATATCGTGTATCTCTTCCAAAACTTGGTGTGTACGAAAGACAAGGATAATAGTAGGTCTTTATTTAAGGTTGTAATGTAGGCCCTTTGGTAAGGTGTGGAATATTTGGATAAGTGACTAAAATACGAACAAACGTGTGGAATATACCATGATTATCCTCTCTATTAAAATTTGAAGCTTTATATGACTTACCAAATTGGAAAGAAACAAAATCTTGTAATACTTAAGACTTTATGAAACAAGATTTCTCTAACCTTGAGAAATTATTTTATTATTATTTTTCACGTTGATGAGTACGGCTCATTGGACACATCCTAGAAACCACTAGTTTATTGTAATTATTTTGAAACTTTTGAGAATGCTTCTTATTAACTAAACCAAGAAAATAAAGGCTTTTAGACTCTTACCATCACAATTCTTTTTTAAAACTTTGACGTCTATTAATAAGTAAATAAACTCCTTCACCTAATAGTCAATCTACTTATGTTAACCAACATAATAAAAACTAACTCCAAAACCCGCAAAAATTTGAGAGCTTCAAAATGAGCTCGTGGCTAACATAGAATGGGAATAAAAACCTCAACGAGGCTAACTAGAGATTATTTCAAATCTATCATTCACTAGAGATAACAGCAACACAAGTTCTAAATAGATGCATACATGACTGATAAATCACATAAAGTTTCTCACAGGGCATGGAATCTTTCAAAGCAAAAGGCCAAGGATCTACATTATGATGTAACAATAGTTCAAGCATGCGCTTTTAAATATAAGTAAAATTCACATCATGAAATATTTCACATAAGAGGTCTATACAAATGCCTACTCCATCAAATAAATCAAAGATCATTTATCCACACATCCCATTTTATTCTCAACAAAATAATATTAACGTGCCAATAAAATGAAAAACAGTAAAATAAATAAAATCACAACTAATGCAGTCCTATATAAAATGCAAAAATGATAATCCATGACCAAAATAAACCGCAGTTCTATCTCCCCAAACTTATTTTCTACTATGTAGGTATAAGTTTGAAAAATAAAAAGTGGTTTATTTTGGTCCAAGCTTACCAAATTCTCAATGCCCTATCCAATTTCTGCACTCTTGATTTCATGGCCTCATATTTCTCTTCATATTTTTCACTTTTCCCTTTAAATTGTAATTCTTTTTGAACAATAGTTCAGCTCGATGCTTCAGCTTCATCACTCTCTCATCTCTTGTCAAAGGTTCTTCATCACTCTCCGATCTGCCTTTCATTTCTTCGTCACTCATCATAGGTGAGTTCACCAAAATTGGGGAATGTTCAGATCTCCCTCCATCTTCCTTTTCTTTTTTTTTTTGAATTGTGGTGCAATTGGTATCCCTCCATGTTCTTTAGTTTATATCTTTGTTTCTTCCTCAAGTTACCTTACCTTTTCAAACAGTGTTCTTTCAACAATCGAAAGATCTTTCATCAGATCCATTTTCTATAAACAATTTTTAGTTAAGTTTACTTCAAAAAAAAAAAAAAAATCTTGAAAACCAATTTCTATCATAATTTATTCGCAATCGACTCAGTGAATTCATTACATTCTCAATCATGACACTCATGCATAATTTTAAATAATCTAAAAAATTCCGAGTCCAATTGATCATCGTTATTATAAGTAACCACCAAAACTTCAATAACTTGAACTCAAGTCTACAAAATCAACAGGTTCATCCTTCATGCTTCCAAATCTCAAGGGTACAATCACTAAGGAATTCATACTTCATGTTTTTACTACATAACCACTCAAACCATTTGAAAAACTAAGCATGCATACAAAGTGTTTGATATAATTCCCCAACGTTGACTCAATCCTAAATTCATAATTTGAAATATCCTTCACCAAAATTAAAGAAATTTCATCAATATAATTTTAAATAGAATCAAGGACTAAAGTTCCAAGAGTAAATTATATCAAATTTAAAAAATTCCCAATTAACACAAACTAGAACCCTAATTCCAAAGTCAGAACTTCTATACCTTGATCTTGGATTTTGATGATGAATTGCACAAACTTAATGTAGTTTTGTGTATAAAACATAAAATTTAGAGAGTTTTACAAAGAAATTAGAGCAAGAGATATTGGTTGTTTCCGTAGAGAAAAATAGGAAAACGTTTTCTGAAGTAAATCTGGAGTTTTCAGAGTTTTTATAGACATGCGGTGTCTTGTTAGTGAACCCATTATCAACCTCTAATGGGTTCAACAACAGATGCCTGAAAAATAACACACAGTAGCGGTTCAAGTATCGGTCGATACTTTCGGTACTATGTCAGAAACTTCATTTAAAAAAATAGAAACTAAGTTACTACTAACTATGTACTGTATAACATCGGGTTGCCTCCCGACCAGCGTCTAGTTTTATGTCTTTAGCTAGACGTGCTCTTGCTTCAAGGGGCAATCAAAGTGATGAAAATGGTCGTCTCCCTTTGCCCTGTGTAGTCTGCATTGATTCTTTGCCCATTCACGATGAATGTTCCCCTTCCTACGAAATCAACTAATCGGCTTTGTTCTTCATCATCCTCTTGATTTGAAAAAGGCCAGACCATTGAGACTTCAACTTTCCTAGAAAAATTGAAGGCGGGAATTAAATAGAACAACTTTATCCCCCACTTTAAATTCCCATTTCTGAATCTTTTGTCATTGAAACGTCTAGTTATTTCCTTGTACACTCGTGAGTCCTCATATGCTTCCACTCGAAAATCATCCAACTCATTAAGTTAAATTCTTCTTTCTTTCTTTCCCGACCATCTTTAAGTCAAGATTAACTTTTTAACGGCCCAATAGGCCTTGTGCTCTAATTCGATCGGTAGGTGGAACGACTTTACATAAACCAATTGATACGATGACATCCCCAAAGGTTATTTGTACACCATTCTATATGAGCACAATGCGTCATCAATATGTATCAACCAATCTTGTCAGTTAATGCACACTTTCTCTAGAATTTGCTTGATTTCTCTATTGGCCAACTCGGCTTGGCCATTTTCTTGTGGGTGATAGGCTGTAGTTACTCGATGCTTCACTCCATATTTGTCCAATGTGACTTCCAACCATTTGTTACAAAAATGAGATCCTCCATCGCTAATTAGGGTTCTCGGTGCTCCGAAGTGAGTTATAAGGTTTCAAAAACAAACAAACAAACAAACAAAACAAAACTAACACCACTTTCGTATTTCTCATCTTTGTTGGAATTGCTTCCACCCATCGTGATACATAATCCACTACAAGAAGGATGTACTTATATCCGTATGATTCTGAAAATGGCCCCATGAAATCAACTCCCCATATGTCAAAAAGTTCAACTTCAATGATGTTAGTTAGAGGCATCTCATGTATCTTCGATATATTCCCCATCATTTGATACCTAACTAAAGTACGAACCGAATCAAAAAAAATATGTACAAATCGAAGGCCAATAAAACCCACTTTGTAAAATACTTAGCGGTTCTATTTACTGCAAAGTGGCCTTCACTCGGTGATTCATGACATTGATTTATTATATCATACCATTCTTTCTGTGTAGCACATCTCAGTATCACTACATCACCACATCTTCTAAATAAGTAAGAGTCATCCTACATTCAAAATTTAACATCATGGAGAAACTTTTTATTTTGATAGTGAGTCAAATCAGGAGGAATAACACTAACAACTAAAAAGTTGAGAAAATCAGCGTACCAAGCTGTTTTAGACTCAACATATAAAATTCGTTTATCTTGTTATTTTTTAATTAATGGGTACCTCTTCATCTTCACATTCTATTAGATTCTCTAATCGGGAGAGATGGTCACCCACTATGTTTTCACATCCTCTTTGATCTTTAACCTCTAACTCGAACTATTGGATTAAGAGAATCCATCAAATCAATCTCATTTTTTCTTATGAGAGAACCGGTCTACATAAAATACGACATTAGCAATAGATGACTAGAAATTAAGTATGGTCCTAAACCATAATTATCATGAATGTACCTTGATGGGTATGTCATTTCAGATGTAATTAACACATGGAGTATAATAAAACATTATTTTGTACTAGTTTCTTTCATTCTTCATCTAAGTGTAGTATTAATAAATATATTTTCATCATGATAATTATCGACAATCTAGAACAGTTTTCCTTTTAGATATGTTATAATGTTGTTACAAACACGCAAGTAAAAAATTATACATAACACCCGCAAAAAATAAAGAGATACATAAAATAAAAACTAAGCACCATTATTCAATATGAATATAAGTTAACCATTGTCTTCAATGACATAAACTATAGAGAATGAGTTTGAAAATACTAAGCATTCACAAAATAGTATCATGGGGACTACTTATTAAACATTTGACCATATTTTATCTTTATGTTTATATTTGTCATTGAATCAGATGTAATGGGTAATTAGATGTGTTTGGACTATGTTTTGGCATGTTTATTAGATGTAATATTATAGTGAATGCTTAATCTTTTGCAGTAATGGCTGTTATGAGGCCAATAATTAATTACTTTATAGCCTTTATTTATATTTCAGGCATTTAATAACCTCTAAGATTGGTTTATTTGTTCTCTTCTCCTAGCTTTTATTAACGAATCCCCTGTATTCGATTAATTGATTGAGAGTTGCTCAATTAATTTAAGATTTCATTTTCTAACTTCTCTGGAAAATAAGAAACATAAAAAATGGATTAATTTATCCTTCGATTAAGAAACATTACTCTCCCAATCCCAACACATGAACAACAGAACAATCACATTAGCAAATTCCCTTTCCGGTTTTAGAACTCTAAAAAAGCAAACAATATATGGCGTACAACACACATTCATTCCCAACACTAAAACCACATACACCCTAGAGACACCTTTAGCTGTTTTTGATCCAGATAATAAACCAAGTAATCAAAAGCACCGTGCACAACCAACGTTCCCGATTTCGCTTCTTCTTAACATATTCTTCAAGCTTACAATATTCAGCTGCAAGTGCTTTCAGGTTTGTTTCATGCTTCTTCACATCTAATTCAAGTCTCTTTACGTCAGCCTCCAACACTTAAACTTCAGCTTCAAATTTATTTGCTCGTCTTAAAAGTCCGGGAATAATTTGAGTAGCTCTTGGGCACAGTGGGTCCTCAAGCCATTTGAAAAACTTGCACACTTCAGGCTCCTACAACATTATTTACTCCAATCAAAATTAATGAAAATAACTCCATTAACTACAAAAAATGAAGACTATAAGAAAAATAAAGCAAAAGCACGACACACCCACACAAATATTAAGAAACGGTTATTTTAACTACAATCAATCGACCCCATGTTAACATCTTATACAACCCCCCAAATCATTATTAGCCCTAATATCTAAAAATAGGAAAGAAATTCAACACTTACACAAAATCTTGGACAACTTATATATCTCCTCCTGGGATTGAGGTCGGTCCATGATGTCCGGCAAACGACATCATCATTACAATTGCATTTTCCTCTTCCCACAGTGAACTCAGACGTTTGCCTCCATGCCATTTCCAGGTTATTGTCAAAATAGCATTCCTAGACTGAAATATGGTAGTTTTATTACAAACAGTTTTAGGAATTTTCAGATTGCACCCTAAAATTTATAAAAATTATGTTCTGTCCCTAAATTTCCAGAATTCGTAATTACTCAATCATCTTTCGCACCTTTTATCGGAGTTTAATTTTGAGATAGTAAAAATTTATACTTAAATGAACAAACAAGTCTTTCAAAAGATATAATTATAATTTAATTTCATTGCCAATAAAATTACCGTGGCGACCGCAAAAGGCAGGCAAAACGAGACTCACCGTAAAGTAGACTTTGTCTTGAAATTGATCATAACCCCCATTATCAACGACAAATGACCTCATTGATCTATCTTTCACATAATAAACAACCAAACGAGCTCCATCCATCAAAACAACCTCCTTTTCTTCATCTCCAACAAAACACAAATGCGTGAACCCAGACAAGAATCCATTACAATAAATGCTGAGTTTTGTCCAAGACCCTACAACACCATACTCTTTCATAACCCATACATCCGTTCTTTGGTCACCGGTTTCCCTATCCACCAAACAAAGACATCCCCCAAAAATCACAAGTGCATTTGTTGAAAACTCGCTAACCACATGGACACCAACAGGTGGAGTGATTTCGAAATATGCCTTGGTAACCAAATCTAAAGCAATGATTACAAACTCCAGCTTTCCCAATTCACTCATCTTATAATGCAGCCAATAGATAGCCCCATTGAAAAACATTCTGCAGGGGATGCAAGTTACTAAATTACCATAAGGAGAGGTCTTAAGCCTTTTCCAGACACCCGTTTTCACAGAGTACACATATGCACCATCGCAACGGTTAGGCACGAATGGGCCATCATAATCCAAATCGCAATAAGATAGTAAAACCACCCTATAATCATCTCTAGCACTATCATACCCGTATCCACATGTGACATGGGTAGTCTCACTCCTAACCAGAGGTGGAGGAGGTAGTCTCACCTGCTCCAGATTAACGGGGTTCACCAAAACCATCCCACCAGTTAGATTGAGTAGCAATAATAACCCATCGAATGAACCCAAAACCAATCTGTACACACCTGGAAAGTCGAGCTCTCTTGAAACGGTGCTAATGTTGCCTTTTATGATTTCGATTGAGCGAATGATGTTAAATGGGGTGATGAGAGTGAGATATTCTTGGCGGGGTGTTTCTCGAGCGAGGTGGGATTTGATGAACTGTGGGGTGGAGAGAAAGTTGCACCATTTCTTTGATAAAGACCTGAGCTTGCCTATCGATTTCGTAGGGAGGCGTAAGAATATGTCCATCAAGATTTCTTGGGGAAGATCCCATTTTTCTGTTCAAGACTTTGTAGAGGTTTGGAAGGGATAATGTTTGCTTCTGGGAGGAAGGACAGAACGCGGGATATTTTTTAAAATATTTACTATTATAGGCATCGACATTCCTAACAACCGACTTTAATTGTTAGATAAAAATTATGAGCATCGATTGGTTTTGTAAAACCGATTCATATACTCGTGAAATTCTGTAATTTGTGGGTGAGGGAGGGATTCGAACTCACGTGGTTCGTAGCCTCTGAAAAGTCTAATTTTGCCCCCAAATACACGAAAACTAGGTTTTTGAAATAAATTTCAGTCCAAAGTTTTCATATTTCACACTCCAAAAACCTACCAGAGTAATATTTTGGAATAGGAGACGATTCATTCAACCTCACCTGCTATTCGTCGTGGATTCCCCGTCGCTCGCTGTTCGCCGTAGATTCCCCATCGCTTAGTTTCACCCTCGCCTGCTACAAATTTCGCAAGAATGTATGTTTTAGTACTTGTTTAGTTCGTTAATTAACATGTTTGGTTAATGTTTAGGTGTAGAAAGTTAAATTCTCTGAGTTGGTAATTGGTGTTGGAACTAAGAATTCTTACCACAAGTATTTTCCGCTTCCGGTAGCCAAGTCGGACCTTTCAGGTAGGACTGAGACTGGTTGATTAGGTTGATCACCTTTTTAGCATAATCTGTATATATGTTGAAGACCGGACCTCTGAATTCCATCCATTTCCAATGTTTATAACAGGTTTAATTATCAAATTAAATTAGTTGCTGCTTTATGCAAAATACAAGAAAAATTAATTCACACACCCACATGAAGATCATCAGTGAACGTAATTTGAGGGATATAGAGCCTACCTGTAGTGAATTAGTGATTATGGTTGATGACATTTATTTGACGATTAATTTCACTGTCGTATTTTGAACATCCTATTCACAAGCCATCTGAACCCTCTTGAACTATATGTTATGTGGTAAGTACCTTCACAAAAGTTGTTGATATGCTTCTTAGTTGTCTGTAGCTGCTAGAATCATCCAAGTATCTATTTTCATTCTTGTACTCTGATTAAAGCATTTGGTGTCTTCACAGTAGTTGTAGATTGATGTGTTAGCTTTTATCGCCGTATAAATTATATTTTTCATCTTATGTTTTAAGAATTTTATCAACTAACGGCACAGAGTCATGACTGATTCTTCGAGCACCCAATGTGAACACGAGTCTATGAAAAGAAGATCAAGAGGATCAACAACATGCATAAAAATGAAAAACAAGCTGTCAGTCGAATTCGACGATACAAATAAACCCATCGGGAAATATGCTACCAATTTCAAAAATTACCTAGGTTCTCTAGTTCGGTCACATGTAGATATTAAAATCGACAAGTGGAAACACGCCGAGAGTGGTCTTAAGGATGTGATTTGGGAGGATTTACAGGTATATAATAATCAGCTTTTTATAGTAAATTATCTGTTAATGAGAGCATGTGTTAATATATATGTCTGTTTCTTGTTTATTCAGAAAGAGTTCAATATTGAAGGTGATGAAAGAAAAAGCACTTTCTGAAGGTTGCGGGAGTGAGGTGGACCGCTTTCAAGACGCGGTTAATGCGTGACTTCATCAAGAGGAAGCACCCAAAATATGATCATCCATCCCAGTTATATCCTTCTATTACAGATGAGCATTGGGAGAAATTCGTTAATGATCATCAATCTGAAGAATTCAAGGCATGTACAGTGTATTACCTTTAAAAAAAAAAAAGTACCAGAAATATATATCTAATATTTTCATAAATTTTTTTATTAGTAAAAAAGTAGGAAAGCTCGGGAGAGCCAGTCTCACAACCAGCATCCGCACTTTCTTAGACCCGGTGGATATGCGAGTGCGAAAGCAAAGTGGGTTGTATCAGACCCTCGTCTTCATCTTCATGTGCTTCACTCAGCTCAAGTATTGCCGTGGACGATCGCAGCTTGGATTGGGTTTGAGCAAGAATTAAGAAAGACGAAAATGGAAATTATGATATCCCGAATGAGCAAACGAAGGGGGTGGTTGATAAAATTGTAATTATATTTTTTGAAGAATATATTTTTGAAGTACTTAATGGCATGATGAAAGTGTATTAAATGGTGTTTATCATTTCTTTAAACAGGTAAAAAAGGCTCAAGAAGTTAGCGAATGGACGTTTTTACCGCAGAGGCACAATGGCATATTGAATGCGTCTTTAGGGAAGAAGGAGCACCCGGGTCGGGTGCGAGGTGTAGGTAGCCACGTGAATGTGAGGACTGTTTTTGGTTGACCGAGTCAGAAAAGTAGGAGATAAAGTGGAGTGGTGTCAGTGGACGAGGTTAGGGCGGCTCTGACACAAGAAATCACGCAGAAGATGCAGGACAAGTTTGATGATCTACAATCTCAATTCAACCGGTTGTATGATCAAGTGAATAACCAAGGTCCGCAGACTCCGGTTATTCACCACAACGTGCCATTAAAAGCTGATGAGGGGGCTGATTTCTACACGCCTACGCAAGGTGATCCACATACTAGTTGCCAATCGGTTGGTGGGACTCCATTTCCTATGGTTGAGGTATAAATTAGATAATATGTAGTGTGTTTTCACAAACCTACTCATTCATTCAGCTTGGTAGTTGATAAATAAGTAATTCTTAGTCAAGATTCATTATGATTTATCCTTTTCAGAGTCATCTTTTCATTTTTCATGTATTAGAAAATATGAAGTCTCATTTTTTGCTTTGACTTTCATTAGAGAGTAGTTCTAATTATTGCCTGTTAATGGCATTGGATCGTATTATTTCCAGAAACAAATTTTCATAATTAAAACATATTTTCACCTTTATCAAGAATGTGAATACTAGACTAAAGGGGCTGAAAGTAATTAGGTTTGTTTATATATATATATATATATATATATATATATATATATATATATATATATAAATATATAAATATATATATATATATACATACATACATATATATAATATAATCAGGTCGTTACGGTCAGGGGATTTTTGCATTTTTGCGTTGTGAATACCTGCATATACTCAGGCCATTACGGAATAACCTATAAAACTTAACTCATTATCCTCAAGTTTTAATTTGTATTCATTATTAGAATATAGTCATTTTATCCAGACCATTAACTTTAGTCTACTTTGAGTAATAGAGTCCGACTGAGTGCCGTCTGGCCCTATCCATTCTGGGGGATATAAAAGTTGTTGCCAAGGGGATGGTTTACCCAACCAACGAGGACACGATCGTGCATCATCAGAAGGTGTCACCCGGTTATGTGAAGGTTTCAGTAGATGAAGTTGTTGAGGGTGCAGCACAACTTCCTATACCGGTGACAGCTCATCCAGAAATGAAGCACGTGGGTGAAGTTTTAGGTAGCTTTTTGCAGTGGCCGGTCAGTTTGGTTCAAGCAAGAGAGGTAATATTATATGTTTTCATTTCACCAATTATTGATTTAGTCTTAGTATGCTCAATCATGGCCAAATGTACAGGAACTTACAAGGCCATATTCGAAGAAAAAGAAAACAAGTCAAATGGAGACAAGTGGTGAGCAATCTGCAACCAAACCAAGGCCACCTCTTGTTGATGAAGTTGTCTTGGAGACTTTGGGAGCTAATTTTAAAGAGCTAAACTCGTTGATTCTATCGATGCCCGTGCATGTGGACTACGTCTCTATGGACCTAGAGCGCACCATCTTCCAGCATGAAAAAGCGACGAACTTGTTCAGAATAGGGTGGATTAGTATTGCTGTTGTGCAAGTCTTTGCGCAGTACGAGCTATCTTTTTCCTTATCAATTAGTATTTAGCTTAAATTTATTTAGTTCTGAATCTACTAATGACTTACAGGTATCTTCGTGTGTTGGCTGAGAGTCTTTGCACCGGTGCCATCAGATTTCTTTGTCCAGCGCAGATCTAAAAAAAAATATTAATTGACCCGACTGTTGTGAGGTTGTACTTGGTTGATGCCTTAGATGCAATGTTTAGCATGACATTCATTCTAGCACCATACCTAGACGAGTAAGAGAGACTATTTCTTGTTCTTTTTTCCTTCACTCCTTTATAATTATTATAATTTATAAAGATAATTAATCATTATGCTTATGAAAATGTGTAGTGACCACTGGGTGCTACTAGTGATATATCCTCTCAAGAATCAGGTTTATATTTTAGATTTAAAGGCATACAAGAGGGAGTTGGGTATCAGGACACATATTAATACGTACGTAAATTTCCCCCTATATTTGTGTCTCTTATTTTTTGAAAAGGTAACTTGCTGTTCTTTTTTACAATAACATCATAAAAAATAATTCACTTTCAGGTCTTTATTATCAATGTAGTAATGTACTGTTTCTTTTTGGTGTGTAATTGTTTCATGGGAAAGTTGTTTCATAGCATAAATGTAATTTTGCTATTTCCCACAACCTGATTCTTTCTAGAGCCTACTCTGTGTGTTTCCATTCATAAAACCACTTGAAGTTTTTCATTGGATGTAATATAAGATTGGGTGGTTTATCCGATCATTTTGGTTTTAAAACTGTAAATGTTTAATATATAGGTAACAATTTCTTATTTTTATTGAAATAATACTTTACGTGTTATTAACTCCTTGAGTGCAATGATTACAATTTGCAGGGCAGTTCAGACCTATTGGACAAGAAAAGCAAAAAGAGGAAGAAACATGGTGTGGAATAATCTTCCGGTAAGTTATTTTTTAAGGTATTAACAATAAAATACTATATTTATCGGTTACCCTAGTAGGAAAGTTAGTAAACTTCTTCGACCCATTTCATTTTGACTCACCGATATATTTATTTATAGGGGGATATTGATCTGCTTTCATATGATTTTTGTAGTGTAATCAACAACCAGGAGACAATGAGTGTGGTTATTATGTCATGAGGTATATGTATGACATTTGCTATAGGTTCAGTATTAATTCTTCATTAGACAAGGTACGTGTAAAATCATTTCTTAGTAAAAATTACTGAATATTTCTAAACTCCAAACATAAACTTCATTTTTAAAATGACAAATTGAAATTTTAAATCGGAATGTGTAGGCCTCATTTGGAGTTGAACCATACGAGCAAGAACGAGTCGACGAAATTCGTGAGCTATGGGCAGAATACATTACTTGGTAAATTACTCGTATATATGTATTTCTTTCTCAGTTTTAATTACTTTTTCTTAGTTATTAAGTAATTATTTTGTAACTTGGTGCAGAACATTATGAGGAGGTTGGTGGATTTTCTCTTGATTTTCTTAGATAATGTGACTCTTATTCATTCACAGGGAAAAGCTTGGAATGGTAGATAAATAGCAGTAAAGAGGTTGTCTAAGGATTCAGGGTAGGGCAATTTGGAATTCGAGAACGAGGTGTTGTTAGTAGCCAAACTTCAACACAATAATGGAGGGAAGGCTCTTGGGATTCTCCCTTGAAGGAATCGAGATGCTTCTTATTTACGAGTCCGGTTTGTGAGCTTTGTGCTGTTGAACATGAAAGATTGTTGTCGTTTAAGTTTTTCAATTTTCATAATGACATGGTTTGGGTTTGTTGCTAATTGTGCGATGAAATAATTAGTTCAACTTGAGTTTTATTAGATAAGATGGAAATTTCTGCATTTGAATTATTTATTATTGAATAAAATACTTTTTTATATTAAATTATTTTTTGTAAATGGTAATCATCAATTTTTTGGATAGGTATTAAAATAAAATTTTTGAAATTCTGGAAATCTTTATCAAAAAATTTGTGCATTGGTTTGTGCAAACCGATGCATATAATCAGAAGCGGCATCGATTTGGATGACAACAACTGATTCTTACATGCTGTTTTTAACATTATTATACAGATCGGTTGTTGACAACCGAACCGATGCCTAAGTAAAAAATTGACATCGGTTACTTGACAACGACCGATGCCTATAAGTAAACTATAGGCATCGGTTATGTGATCAAAACCGATGCCTATGGAGAATCATGAGGCATCGGTGATTTTAGAACAACCGATGCGTATACATAAACATTAAGCATCGGTTATGAGTTAAAACCAATGCCTACAGACAGTCGTGAGGCATCGGTGAATTGAGAACAACCGATGCGTATACATAAATAATAGGAATCGGTTATTCGTCAAAATCGATGCCTATATGTACACTATAGGCACCAGTTGTTACAAAAACCGATGCCTTTAGAGAACATTAGGCATCGGTTCTTCATCAAAACCGATACCTATAGGTACACTATAGGCATCAGTTTTTTTTACAAAAAGTGATGCCTTTAGAGAACATTAGGCATCGGTTCTTCATCAAAACTGATGCCTATAGGTATACTATAGGCATCAGTTGTTTTAAAAAAAATTGATGCCTTTATAGAACATTAGGCATCAGTTCTTCATCAAAATCGATGCTTATAGATATATTATAGACATCGGTTATTTTATAAAAACCGATGCCTTTTGAGACTGTATATAGACATTAGGCATCGACTTGTGATGACTATATGAATTAGTTTTGGTCAAACAACCAAAGCCTATGTCTATTATTAGCATCGGTTGCAAAACTGATGCCTAAAGTCCATGTTATAGGCATCGGTCTAATAAGCATCCGTTGTAAAACCGATGCCTATTAGCAAAAACAACCGATGCTGTTGGGTGGTTTTTGTACTAGTGGACGCCTTGCAAGGATATCACCAGATCCGACTGGCCGAAGAGGATTGGAAACGGGTTAGTTTCATAACCCCGAGAGGAACTTATTTCTATGTGGTCATGCCGTTTATGCTCAAGAATGCAGGCACCACATATCAACAGATGGTAGATAAAATGTTCAAAACCCAGCTCGGGCGCAATATGGAATTATATGTGGACGACATGCTGGTTAAAAGTGCCAAGGCAGCCTCGTACATTGACGACCTGAAGGAAACTTTCAATACCTTGAGAAAATACAAAATGAATTGGGGTAATAGCTGGAAAGTTCCTTGGTTATATGGTCACAGAGAGGGGAATAGAACCAATCCAGAGAAAGTTAAAGCTATTATGGACATGCAACCTCCAAGAAATGTCAAGGAAATGCAGTGCCTGGCAGGGCGGATAGCGGCCCTGAGCAAGATTGTTTTGAGCTCGGTGATTTACACGTTTTTGTACGTGTTTTTGTTTCCTTCTTGTGTCGGGTTTGCATGTTTTATGCTTTCATTTATGGGTGCTAGGAGTCGATTAGGCTATTTTTGCTAGTTTTAGGTTTTTGTAGCATTTTTGCTGTTTTTATTATGTTTTCGTAGTTTTGCACTCATTTTTGTATTTTTTGTCATAGAATGATCAAGCGGAACCCGCGCACGCTTAGGGCATTCCATTCGACTTTCCATTGAACGAAAAAGTGAAGACAAGCAAGGAAAGATAGCGCGAACAAGGAACTACAATCGCTCAGACAAGAGCGAACAAAGATTGGGCGAGCGACGTTGACACTGGGTTACACATTGTCGACTGCCTCATCGCCTGACACTGTCGACTGGCTAAATCGACTGCTTACCCAGTGTCGACTGCTTGGCAGAATGACGGTGTGCGCCTGACACTGGGCTACCCAGTGTCGACTGGATTTTGGGTTTTTTTTGGCCTGACGTTTTTGCCGCTAAAGCCTCTATATAACCCCTCCAACCCTTTCTCCACCAACCTATCCCTTCCTTGGTGGTTTTGGACTTGTTCCATCTCCTCCAAGCACCATCTTCATTTCCATTGTAAACCCTAGTCTAGATTCCTTAGATTAGTTTAGTTAATTAATTAGTTGTTCTTAGTTAGTGTTGGAGAAGGTGACATCTCCATCCTTGTTGAATCTAGTGTATTGAAATTGTTCTTGGCATTTTGAAGTTGTAATCTAAACCTTGGAGTTCCTTTGAAGTAATATTGGTAGTATTCTTCTCCTTTATTATTGTGTGTTATTGAGTATGTTTTTCATTTCATGTTCTTCATGTTCATCATTTACTATTTTTGGCAATACCCCATTGAAGCTCTTATGAGTTCTTCAAGCTTTTAGCCAATTTAGGAGATTTCTTAGTTTTCATTAGAAATCATGTCAAGTTTCTTAGTTTGTTGTTGTGTTATGCTTGTAGTTTCAAAGAATTCTCTTGCATTTAAAATCCTAGTTGGTAATCCTTAGTTTAGTGTAGTTTAGCTTAGTTAGTTAGTTAGGTTTTCTTAGCAAGTGTTGGAGAAGGTGAAACCTCCTTCATTTGTGGCCTTAATTGTGTTGAAGATTTGGATTTGCTTTTGAAGGTGGTAATCTAGATTTGAAGCTTTGGTGTTTAATGCAAAATTGGTAGTAATCTTTCCGCTTTTATGTTGTGTGTTGTGTTTGTGTTGTTGTGATTTCTCTTGTGTTGGTTATTAGGTTTGGGTTTGTTTGTTCTTCATTGCATTTTAAATCCTCCTTTTAATTTTCTAGCTTGTTGATCTTTATTTCTTGCAAAACTCCATGAATGCTTTCATCTTGAAGCTTTTTACCTCTTTTAGTTAGACAAACATTTGGGTCTTTGAAAGAATATGAAGCTTTCCTCTTTAGTCAATTTGTCTTGTTCATATTAATTGCTCTTTGACTTCTCTTAAATTCTAAATGCTTTGTTTTTCCCTCCATGTTCTCTTTAAATTTACAAGCTTTCTTAGGATTAGTAGTTTTTAATTTATTTAAGGTTTTTAATTAGTGTTTAATTAATATCATTAGAATTATTACTTTCAAGCAAGCTTTTAATTCTCTTTAACCTTTGCATTAGTTAGTAATTTCAAGTTTTCATCTCAATTCAAGTTTTAGCATAAAACTCAAACCAAACCAATGACTTAATGCTTTCCTAGTGTAGATTAGTGTAACTAAGATTAACAAGGGAGTAAGTAAAAAACACCGACCGCCGATAACATCTATCCTCGAGAGACACGACTCGGGAAAACCTTACCGCTCTACAATCGACTCCGTACTATAGCAGAGACGATTTCTTAGAGTGCTAAGAAATCTTCGATCAAATTTTGGCGCCGTTGCCGGGGATAGATTAAGGCTAATGGTGTTTTTAATTACTTCTCTTGTTATCATTAGTTGGTAGTTAGTTTAGATTTTTGTTTTACTTTCGATGCCTGTAATCCTTTTTTGAGTGTTGTGCATGCTAGGTAGGCGATAGTTCGGACGAGAGGCCAATCAAATCAACTCATTTGAGAATCCGATGTCGCCCACCCACACACACCACGATCAATGGATACCTTCGCATCAAGTGTCAACCAGGCTCGCATCATCACCTTACGGCCCGCTTGATTAATCCGACTGAGGATGGCAAAATACCGAGCTAGTTTGACATATGATGACCTTTATATCCAAACTCTCGAATATCCAAATCCGTACACCACTCCGCCAAGCAATCGGGTCCCCTACCCGTATGCTTCGTGCCGTCGAGAATGGGCCCACCCTTTTGATTATTCCGGCCCAAGTCCTTCATATTCCCCACCGGTTTCATATTCCTATAATTCGAGCGCAGATCCTTATTCATCGCCTCGTGATTCTTATGATCCCTGTTTTGGCGATTCTTATGCTTCACTCGCTCCACCTTCTTCTTACCGGAGCTTCGACATGTATGCTCCACCAATTCATGATTCATATTCTTGGCGCTACGGCTTTTATGATCTACCCACCTCAATTTTGTATACTTCGAGCGATAATCCTTACGCCACACTTTCTCAAGATTCGTATATGCTCCAACTCCCGGACTTTGGGCCTCTCTCATCCGAGCTCGTGGAGGCGATTCGACAAATGGATGAATGCCTTGCTCGCATGGAGACTCAAATAGAGTAAATTTCCAACGATGTGGACAAGCCAAAACAACCTTGTGTTGACGAGATGCCCATCTTTGATGTGGTGGATCCCACTTTGCTTTATGGTAATTCGAGCTTTGACGATCTTGTGAAAGAGGGGTGCACGGAGGTGGAGTTAGAAGGTGAGGAGAAAGGGTTGGAGGTTCGCGTTACCCCTCTCGTGCTTCTTGAAGATGTCGTAGAGGAATGTGTGGGGGAGTCACCTTTGGGGTTTCCAACGACACTTGGAATGTCAAGTTCACTTGCTCTTGGCGAGGATGATGAAAGTGTGCCGATTTTGGAGGATTTGGATATAGTCGAGCCTCTTTTACCACCACCTGATGCCCTATGTCTACTTGAATAAGAGGTGGTGGAAGAGGTAGTAGTGAATGCGTTGGATCCTACTCTCTCATGCCCGACTATGACTACTACTAAAGTTGAGAGAGAGGAGATGGCGGTCGGGGAGACGAAGGAGTACGTCGACCCATTTTGCAACGATCAAGTTTTGGTGGTCGACTACTCACTCTTCCGACCTCCGAAGCAAGCCCGCGCTTTTTTTATTTTGATCTTGTGGCTTGCCCGACTTGCCCGCCTTGGTGATTTTTTTCACCCGGTGTATCTACTAGAGAACACCAAGGCGTGGCATGATCGCCACCTCTTCTTGGATCCCGGATAGCATCACTTGTATAAATTATCGAGCTATAGACGTTAATGTAGCGCTTATTGGGAGGCAACCCATTTCAAAAAAAGAAAAAAGAAAAAAAAAGAATGATGGGGTTTTATTGGCCTTCGATTTGTACATATTTTTTTTTGATTTGGTTCATTGTTTAGTTAGGTATCAAATGATGGGTAATATATCGAAGATACATGAGATACCTCTAACTAACATCATTGAAGTTGAACTTTTTGACCTATGGGGAGTCGATTTCATGGGGCCATTTTCAGAATCATAGGGATATAAGTACATTCTTCTTCTAGTACATATAAGGGTGGTGAGTCCTCAATCATACAAAATGTACTAGAAGTTTTGCAAATGCAATATTTTTATGGACTATACGTGCCGAAACATCGACCAAAACTATAAAATACTTGAATAATCCGTAATTAGAATGGTTATGTCCACATGTATCACCAATTATCAATTATAAGAATGGAATATTATACTTTGTATATTTAGCATATGCAGGTTTCAATCATACAATTTTGATAATGAACAAGTTTTGGAAAAAATGAGTGATGCATGTTTGAGAAATGAATGTATGTAGTGCTCCTAGTACTTTAGAATGCACTAGCTGTAATGTAACAGCATTAGTTCGACATTATATTGTGCATCAAATTTCTATCTCGTTTTGTGTTTCACTCAAAATAAAATATGTAATTTCTTATAATATGGACCATCACGACCAAAGAATCCATGCCAGTCGTGTCAAAACTTGAATGAGTCAGTGTCCAAAAGTTCTTTGTTGGTCATATCTTATGATTCAATAATCAAAAGTAGTAAAGTAGAATTACTACATTGACTCTAAAACGTGCTTTCTTCCACATAAATTAAAGGGAGAGTTCCCTTCTCATAATGTATTTATTAATGATCATTATCAACATGAATATCATCAAACTTAACAAGGTTCATTTCGCTTTTGGTCCATACTGAGCTTTTGTGACTTTAATCAATGTGCCACTATGCATCAAGAGTTTGCCACATATAAACACCAATTTAGTGAATAATTGTCTATTCGTCGATAAATTCTCACATTCTTTAGAGATATTTGAACGAAATACTTTTCATTCTAATTCTAGATTATTTTCTAGATACATTACACTATATCTTAATAGTTTACTCTTGAACCTTGTATGTAAATATGTGGTAAATAAACTCAAGTACATTCAATGCATCAGAATGTAATGCAATATTTACCAATAAGCCAAAAATAAATAAATAATTTAAATCTGGACACATCACATAAATCTAACTTAAAATAAATTTTAAGACCAAATACAATAGTCTTATATGAATGACTGATTATACTTCCACAAGTTCTTTGTAAAGTAAGAACCAAATAAATTTCTTCAATCAAAATAGAGGATATCCATTTACTAATCAAGGTTATTCGGAGGACCTCCATGACTTCTACCAACATTGTTTTCCATTCTTCCCACATAGGTAGGGATCAACATGTCTCTTCCCCTTTACTTTGAGGTTATTTCCACTATTCATATCGATCCTAGTTAGCCTCAAGAAATTTCCTTATCCAGAGGTCTAACATTGTATTATGAAGAATAATGTCATGTCTCTCAATGACTTACTATCATAATTAATATTATACAAGTACATCAGTATATTTGCTCAAGTGGAAGAAAAAAAATAGAGTGAGACTGTATCTCTTATGGTAAGACATGTTTTTAGTCGCAACATATCAAAGTCATTGACCCTTTTTAGCAAACAAACAATTTTTTTTCACTAAATTCGTAGGCTTGGGAGTATTGTTTAGTAGAATTCTCAAAATATTCATTTAAAGAACATCCTAAAGTTTATTGAAATTCCTCAACTACATATACTTCCATATAAGATTTGGGGTCAATATGAAGTCTCAAGTTCATTAGAGAATCGACCTTGACTTAGTTTGACAATTCTTTGTCAGTTGGGGGTTGGTGGATGATATTATTGTGGAATTGTAGTTCTTATAGTTTCCACATCAAACCAATGATGGTATTACTCAATTTTTTTTGAGTATATTAAATTGTATTTAGATTAAGTTAGCTCAGTCAATTTCTTTAGATAATTAATTTGAAGAATATCTCTTTTTTTGATATTATGTGAATATACTTTGTCACAAGACTTATTTATATAATGCTTTAACGTTCATGAACTTTCATTATCATAAAAATATTCAAATATACAATCAATGATACATACATTAAAAATATCTCTTTCTTTGATATTATGTGAATATACTTTGTCACAAGACTTATTTATACAATTCTTTCGTTCATAAACTTTCATTATCATGAAAATATACAAATGTATAATCAATAATACATATATTGAAAGTAGCTTATAAAATCGACTTTGAAGAGAATTACCAACATACATAAATCTACCAATTCATCGAGAATTATCAACATACATGAATCTATCAATTCATCGAAATTCATGAAAGTAGCTTATAAAATCAACTTGAAGAGAATCACCAACATACATGAATCTATCAATTCATCGAAATTCATGATTAACTAAATATATTGGCAAAATCATGATCAATCTCTTATCTAATCATGTAAATAAATTTATTTATGATTTCTAAATAAGAAATCATCTAAAATCACAAGTTATAATATATTACGTACTCTATGAATATCATTAAAGTATTGAAAAATTTCATCTCTGTCAATATGGTACATAACATCACATGCATATAATCATAGGTAACATAAATACATATACATGCTTTAAAAATGCGCAATAATACATACATGCCATATATCCATATAAAATATTTATTCTTTATATTTAATAAATAATAGGGTAATTCGAGTTACCTTGAAGGAAAGTCACGATTCTTTCCTAATTTTGTTTTTGCAATAGGTTTGTCCGTGATATATTTTTGATGACACGGGCCTTCAAACCCGATCTCCACCGTACATATTTAATCAATATATCTTTTAAATATTATATCCAAAATCTAGCTTCATCAAATGGTTAGATTGTGCATAATTTAATTCTTAAAAGAAACTAGGTAGACAGTTTCAGGAAACAGTATCAGCTCTGTTAGAAATTCATTATCAAATTCTTCAGACCTCGTTTTCGAATCTCCACCATCACGGTTTGATTATGAGAAATCTTGTTTTGAAAAACACTGCACAGAAAACTCCGAGAACAAAATCTGCTTTACTCAAAATTTTATATATATTTCCTAGGTATCTTAGAACCCAACGTATTTCAATAGGTCTTGAAGATTCTGTAAAAATTGTAACGCGATCCAACGGTTGAAACGTGAGAAAACGAATTTTTAAACTTACAGAGCAGTTAGATTTTCAATGGACGAGAATTGTATAATTGTTGTTTTTATTATGGAGGCTTATTTGTTCGATCACTCTCAATAGGTTAGAGTTTCGTGCCGATAACGTATAAAATGAAAAGTAGAAAAGAAGAAGATACAAAGGAGACGATGGAGACGTAGAAATTAGGGTTCTCTTATTTATCAAAGAATTAATTTATATATGGGTATTAAATACATGTTTCCATAATACATAAAGATTACAAATACCTAAATTATCCTACATCAGTTACTTATTGACGAAAGCACACTAATTGTGTTCTTCCTTCAATAATTTGCTATTTTCTTATGTGACATTTTTTTTTTAAGTTTTGTCTTCCATCATATTTGGTTGAGTTTTCTAAAAATACTTATAACTTATCCTCTCAATAATATCTTTTAGATCGTTTGATAGTTTATTCTAATAAGATCATATATTATTAGGAATAATTTTTTTTATTATTTTATTTTGTAATAAATATCTTATTTATAAATTAACATATTACTTTATTTGTGAACATAATCTTCTTAATCATAAGTAAAAATTTATTAATTATTATAATTATTTTTTAATTAGTTTATGTTTTGCTTTGTTTTTTGAAAAATTATTTTGGAAAATCTTTATTTAATTATTATTATTATAATTTACTTATTTACTTTTTTATTTTATATTTATATTTCTCAATAAATCATATTTATTGATAAATTAAACTTCAATGAATAATCTCCAACCGTCCATCTTATTAAGTGACCCTCCATCTTATTAAGTGATTTTGTCACTCCAAAAAGTTGATGTAATCTAACTTCAACACACATATATAAATTAAATCTTGATGTACGTAGCGAAAGTTACATGATAAGATTGAAACTTTAATGACTCTTAGACGGAAGAATACAAGAGAAACACGTAAACTATTAATATGAATACAGGAGGAACAAAAATTAAATACCGAGATAGAGAGAAAATTCTGAATTTTATTTAATCAATCTTCGACTGCTCTTATAAATAAATAATTAAACAAGCAAGAATAATAAAATACGAATAATTATAGTTGGGTTCAAGAGACTCCTAAACAAGCAAGAAACCTATGAATATATTAATTTCAAAATTATATGATATCTTAAAATGTTCAGAGATAATAAAATACCAATACCTAAAATATAATAAATTCTTGAAAGAGATAAATAATCTAAATATATCAAATATTCTCCTCCATCAAATCTCCAGCAGCAGTAGCAGTGGCAACGGCAGCAGATCAGGTACGCGGTGGCGCATTAGGTATCGGGTGAGGTAGTGTACAACACTTCTCACACACCGGAGGGATTTTCTCTATATTGCAGTAACAACATGCAACATCACAGGTGCTTGTGCATGCTGCTCATCATCACCCCATAAGTATAATAAAAGAAATTGATTACAATCATACAGACATAAAAGAGGAAAAGAGAGAAATTACAATCATATAGAAATAAGGAAAACAGGGTGAAAATATATTACCATGAACAATAATTTTAAATGACGAGATGTCATTGTCATTGGGGTTGATTATCATCGGAACGCGATTCACGTTAATCCCATCAGCCTTCAAAAGGGTCGCAAGTAGGACTACAACAAAAACTAGTTTTATTCTTGAATTCATGCTTGATTTCAATTCTATCAGAGATGATGGATGATTAATGCGTGATATTTTGCGTTGATGTATCTACCAATTTATAATAAAGCTACGTTTTTTGTTTCCTTAAAAACTAATTGTAAAAAAGTTTTCTTGTTTCCTTAAGTTAATTAATTAGCGTATCATTGCAAATTTGTGTACTAATTAAATTAAAAAATCCGAATAATTTCTAAAATAACCATAAGAAGTTATAAAAACTAATTATAGAATAGATTAATTTATATAAACTAATTTAATATTCAATTTAATTAGATTTGTGTAATACCAAAAGTGATGTTTTTATGTAAATATATTGTTCCCTTATAAATTTAATTAATTAGTGGATTATTTATAATATAAAATCATACCATAAGATATGTTTGCGAATCTAAATTATAAAAGAGTTCTTTTGTTTCCTTAAGTTAATTAATTAGTGAATTATTTCTAAAGTAAACTCATAAACGCAAATCTAACCTAACTAATTAATATAATATTTCTTTAATTCAAAGACTATGTATAAAAAAAAAAGTAAAAACTCGAATCTTTTTCTAAAAGATTTATTTCTAAAATAATGTAATACCATAAGAGATTGTTTTAATAAAATCTAGCGTAAATAAATGATATAAATCGAATTACTCCTAGAATAAGCAGCCCTATATATTAATGCAGAATTCTCATAATATGCGTGTATACTTCGCATGTTTCGTTTGGCAAATAAAAAGTTCTGATGCTTCGATTTGTTATGTATGATTCGAGCCTAATATGTACTTAGTTTAATTTTTTTTATTGTATTTTACCTAATTTAATAATTTCCTCTATCATATTTTTTTCCCTAACCTTTTATTTTAATTAGATTATATTTTAATTTAAAAAAAAACATGGTGTTTCGGTTGCTTATGTGTTATCCGAACCTAAAATCTACCTAATTTAATGTTTTGTTTTATTATATCTTACATAATTTAATAATTTTCTTTTATTATATTTACCCAATTCAGTATTTTTTTTATTATATTTTACCTACCTCACTATTCCCTTTATTCTCCTACTATAAAATATAAATGAATCATAAATAATTAGTAAAAAAAATCTAAATTAGTTATATTAACTAAAAGATAAATTACATATGAAAATATTTTAATTAAAAAAACTTAATTATGAAAATAATTAAATAGGTTTTGTTTATAATAGGAATTAAAATAATTTTATTTTTGGAATTCAAAATATCCTATATAGGTCAAATACGCGTTATTTTAAATTAGTCTAAGTACTAGTTTGAATACTCGCGTTTACGCGGGCAGTGTTAAAATTTTAAAATTTACCAAATTTTTTTTATTAACTTCAGAATAAACAATTTAAAGTTTGATTATTGTCCTTCATAAGTAATAAAATAATTTTTTAAAAAAATTATAAGCATTAACATTTTATTAAAATAAAAATTAAACCTCCAGATTTTTTTTTTGTAAATTTTTAAAAACTTTAGGGGTTCTTTTCATAATTAACTAAAATTTAAATAACAATAAGTAATAAGAATTAATTTTATATTTTTAAATTATATTTCAAAAAAAAAAAACCCGAAACAAACATAAGTTTAGTAACCAAGTTTTTAGGATCCTCAAATTGAAAACTGAAGCGAAATGAAATCTTCAATCGACTTTTTTTGTTTTTTGATTTTCTGCTCGCCTCTAATTACACATATCGGCTAATAATTAAATTTCCATGGCCATAATTTATAATCGATGATATATAGACGAAATCCATGTAATCAATTATATGGATCTTTGTTTTATAGAAACAAAGTCACGACCATTACAAACTTTCCCAAATAGATTTGTTCATCCGACTATATATATGTGCGTGTCTGCATTATACATATATTGGCTAGTTAATATAGTAATAATATAGTACATTACGTAATAATAATAAAAAGTATGGGCAACAAAGTTGTTCTCCTTATCGCGGCTTTAATCCTCCAAACATATAATGTGTTTGCTGTAACTGATTATAAAGTTGATGAGTTGGTTCATCAATGGTGCGCAAGGACAATAAAAAACCTATGCGTGACGTATTGAGGCCGATCCATGGAAGGAGTTTAAGCATAGCCCGAACGGATTTTGCGAGATACTTAGAGATAGTCATCTCGAACTATGTGGCGACAAATAGTAAGATCTCGGCTATACTTAATAGGACGACTGTTCCGTTCATGAGAGCATGCCTCAGCAACTACTCTATCGACTACCTCAAGACAAATGATATCTTCAAATCCCTTGATTTCTCCATTATTAATTGAGAAAAGTATCAAGACCTGGTAGTACGTACATGCTTCCTATGGATACGCTGCACCGGATTTTTATGAGAATTACTTCACGAAGGGGCCTCCCGGGACTTCGATCCGTCCGATTTAGCTACAGAAAAAATATATGCTCGAAAGAGCCACGTAAGAGAGTCATACATACTAAAAATAGAAAATGAAAAGAATTTGGAAGGAGTAAATTTCTTACCAAAAAAGATCATTTAAAGATGAAATAGAAGGTAAAAAAAAAAAAAACAGCCTTTAATCCATTTTCGTTCAAGTAACGAATTCTAGCCAACTGAGAACATTAATAAATTATCAAGTTACAAAAAAATCTTATTCTGATATTGAATTACCAAGAATTTACAAAATGGTCAAATTTTGTTGCCATAGAATGCTCACCTCCATCTAACTAAGAGGCGGCTCGAATGCCATAGATTAAGGAATGCTTGAAAATGTAATATAAATTGTGCAATTGAACTCATAGATGTTTCTCCTTGCACTGATGACTATTGTTATCTCTCTTTAACAGACGATGAAAAAAGATAAAAAATAATCAAACTTTTGTTACAGAACTTAGACAACTGACTGTTTTATAAATGCATAGCAACCTCAAACCACCTTTTTTCTCTTGTTAAAATAAATGCATAGTGTCATATTGAATTTTGAGAATTTTAGTGAGACCAACTTTTATCAAAATTTAATTGTTTCACACTAAAGTAGCACTTACCGAATCATATGAAAAATAAACAACATATCTCAATATTTTTGTGTGCACTTGGTAAAAAGAAAACAACAACAACAACTATCATTAGAAAGCTTACAATTTACACCAATTATTTGCAAAATATCAAAATAGACCGTTTATATAAAAGAGATTTATTATATACATTAGACAAAATATATACAATCAAATTAGTCAATAATAAATCTAAATTAGTATGCAATGGTACTAATATTCGCTTCGCTGCATCACAGAATGTTTTAGAACAAGAATATCAATTTCTTTTTACCCTCCACTAATAGGGAAGATAGTAGTGCCCGGTGAACCAATAGTTGCGAACATTTTTACAGAGATAATCTTATTTATTCCATTTATTATTAATAAAAGCAATTTTCTTTAAATCTCAAATAGGAAACATTGCTAATTCATTGTCTTATGAAGTAAAATTTTTTTTTTTTTAATTTCTATCTTAGATAATAAAACCATCCTATCTTGAGTTGATTCCAGAAATAAGAGATTGTAAAGTCACCATCCCAATAATAATTCACGATGAGAGGTGCTTCAAGGAACTTTAGTTGACACACCACAAGTTATTATCTCCTCAACCATTATCTCACTGCACAACTCATAGCATCTAGCTTAAGGCACCAAATAATAAAAGGAGCTTTTATTCAAGATTAACAATCATTCTTTTGCCACTGTTGTCTTCACCTGCATGAACCCAAAATTTAAATATTTCTCATCAAATTCAGAAAGAAAAAAAAAAGAAATGAAAAAAAAGAACTCCCAGCTATAGTTAGCTTCCATATTAAAATGAATACAAAATTAAAAAGGTAAATTAATTCGGTATGAAAATCGATGATCATACTAACCAATGGATTTAAAGTCAAATCAAAAAATATATAAAACATGGGTTTACCGTCCAATTGATACCAATAAGAGAATCAAACTTCGGATATCCATGTGTGGAGATTAATCCTAATAACGAACAAAAAAAAAAAAGATCAAGGATGTAGAAAATATGATCGGATTGAAGATCGAATTAAATAAAGACCAACCACATATCGAATCGGATTAAATAAAGACTTAAGTGCATAATTTCTATATTTCACTAACAAACATATAATACTGATATTTCACCAATAATTCAACACCAACTTTCGAAAACAAAAACAACCTTTATAGGTTTCAATTTCTTATCCAAATATTCAAATAATATAACATGTAACAGCCTAAATAATAAACAAAATGTAAAATTATCTCACATACAAAGTAATGGTCAAAGGGCGTCACATAAAACCCTATTCATAATGCATAAGGATGAAATATCATTATCAAATTGAACCAAATTTCTCTCAAATCGCATACTCCATAACAAAAATTTCTTCTAATTAGGATTATGAAATATCCAATGGAATCAACTGTTTATGAGCAAAGTAAAATACTTATAACTTAAAGATTATATTAACGAAACCTATACATCAAGCACATGGTGTTCTAAACAATGAATGCACTCCAGCAAATGTAAAACTAACTTCCCAACTATTTGACCAAGGAAAATAATCATGAAAAAATAGCTCAACGACCATTTTAAGCAACAAAGTCCCTTAAGTATTCCACCAAAATTAACGCCCTAGTCATTCACTTGTTTGGAATTCAACACAGAAACAGTCAACCAAATTAATGCAATATAAACATTCAAGAGAGGGAAGTGGCATATACAAATTTATTTTCCTAAGCAAATCATCAGACTCTAAAGCTATGTATTTTATTTTGATTTAAATTTGAATTCATGAAAAAAAAAAAGCTAACTATTCCGGTCTTTCACAACTTAAATTGCAAAATATGCGTACCCAAAGGAGAAGAGGATTACGCGGGCATAAACACGGGTAATCCACATGAGCAGACAATGCCACTTGGGCATCGTATTCTGCCTATCCTTCCACCCGTGCAACACCACATAGGTTGCCAATTACTAAAATCGACAACGAAAGGCCGAATAATAGAAGCCGAACAACTGCAATCGGCAGGCAAATCGCAATCTTCAACCACACATATAAACTCTCGACACTCGGCGTGTGGTTACGGAATGGGTCCATGGTGCTGGATCTGGGAACATCGAACCCATCGTGCGCCCCGATAAATGCAAGCATATTGTGACGTTCTTTGTCTTCTGATTGAAATAGGGTTCTTATTAATGGATCAATTTTTTAATAAGCGAAAAATGGGCAGCAAGATTGTAAACGGAAAAATGAAAGTTATGAGTGTGAGAGAGAGGGAAAGATAGAAATTTGCTCTGTACAGATGAAGAACGAAGAAAAAGTTGGAGAGAAAATCCTGATTAGCGGCGAGAGAGAGCAACTGGGGATAGAAAACCCTAACTTTTCTAACAAAGGGATTAAATGAAAAAAACGTTATTTTATACCAAGGAAAAAACCCAAAAAAAAGAAGTATTTTAACACATTTCATAAGAGGTTGACAGATCAGACTTTAAAAATACCAGACAATGACACATGTTATTTGAATCACCCACAAGTTTACACATCATCGATGTGTCAACAATCATTACAAAGCTTACAATTTACACCCATTATTTGCAAAATATCTCTGTTCTAAAAATCGGCCTAGCCGCCCGCCTAGGCGCTAGGCGCCACCAATCCGCCTACGATTTTCAAAAGTCGGCCAAAAAAATCGTCGGGCGCCCCAGGCGCTGCCTAGGCGCCCTCGGCGCCCAAGTCGGCGCCAGACTAGTTTTTTTTTTAAATTTTTTTTTTATGTCCTGAAACGACGTCATTTTTGGGCCTATTTTTTGATTATTTTGATTTTGTAATATATGTTATGGTATTTTTATTTAACTAATGAACTTATGGATCTATGTTGTTTTGAACTTTGAATCGAATAATAGCTTTAAACTTGTGAATTGTAACTTGTGATTATTACTTTTAGTTTTGAATTGTCATACACTTTATTGTGTAGCAGGTAGTATGTTGAATTATTAAATGATTGGATGTAAAGTTGTGAATTAGGGTATTTATTCTTAAATTCTAGGCCCCGCCTAGGCGTCCTAGGCGCTAGGCGTTGGCATGATGCTTAGCAGCCGCCTAGCGATTTTTAGAACGCTGCAAAATATCAAAATAGATTGTTTAATAAAAGAGATTTGTTGTATACATTAGATGAAATATATACAATTCGATTAGTCAATAATAAATCTAAATTAGCATGTAGTGGTTTCTAATATTTGCTTCGCTACATCAGAGAATGTTTTAGAACAAAAATATCAATTTCTTTTTACCCTCCACTAACCGGGAAGATAGTAGTGCCCGGTGAACCAATAGTTGTGAATATTTTTACAGAGATAATCTTATTTATTCCATTTATTATTAATAAAAGCAATTTTTTTAAAATCCCAAATAGGAAACATTGCTAATTCATTGTCTTATGAAGTAATTTCTTTTTTTAAATTTCTATCATAGATAATAAAACCATCCTATCCCGAGTTGATTCTAGAAATAAGAGATTGAAAAGTCACCATCCCAATAATAATTCACGATGAGAGGTTCTTCGAGGAACTTCAGTTGACACACCACAAGTTATTTCAAAGATCTCCTCTACCATTATCTCACTGCACAACTCATAACATCTAGCTTAAGACACTAAATAATAAAAGGAGCTTTTATTCAAGATTAACACTCATTCTTTTGCTACTGTTGTCTTCACCTGCATGAACTCACAATCTAAATATTTCTCATCAAATTCAGAAAGAAAAAAAAATGAAAAAAGAACTCCCAGCTTCAGTTAGCTTCCATATTAAAATGAATACAAAATTAAAAAGGTAAATTAATTCGGTATGAAAGTCGATGATCAGACTCGCCAATGGATTTAAAATCAAATCAAAAATATATAAAACATGGGTTTACCGCCCCAGTAGATACCAATGAGAGAATCAAACTTTGGATATCCACGTGTGAAGATTAATCCTAACAACGAACAAAGAAAAAAGATCAAGGATGCAGAAAATAAAATCGGATTGAAGATCGAATTAAATAAAGACCAACCACATATCGAAATCGGATTAAACAAAGACTTAAGTGTGTAATTGCTATATTTCACTAACAAACATATAATACTGATGTTTTACCAATAATTCAACACCAACTTTCGAAAACAAAAACAACCTTAATAGGTTTCAATTTCTTATCCAAATATTCAAATAATATAACAAGTAACAGCCTAAATCATAAACAAAATGTAAAATTATCTCACATACAAAGTAATGGTCAGAGGGCGTCACATAAAACCCTATTCATAATGCATAAGGATGAAATATCATTATCAAATTACACCAAATTTCTCTCTAATCGCATACTCCATAACCAAAATTCCTTCAAATAAGGATTATGAAATATCAAATGGATTCAACTGTTTATCAGCAAAGTAAAATACTTATAATTTAAAGATTATATTAACGAAACCTATAAATCAAGCACATGGTATTCTAAACAATGAATGAGCTCCATCAAATGTAAAAATAACTTCCCAACTATTTGACCAAGGAAAATAACCACGAAAAAATAGCTCAACGACCATTCTAAGCAACAAATTTCCTTAAATAGAATAATAATTATTTAATAACAAGATTATTTAATATATAAGATTATATAATAATAATAAATAAATAATTATTAATAAAATTAATATAAATATTAAAATATAAGATTATTTAATAATAATTAATTAATTGAGATTAGAAACAGGTTAAGAATGTGACATATTTTTTTTTTCTAATTATGTAAATAAAAATATAAACAAATTTAATTTAAATATTATAATATAAAATTATTTAATGATATCAATAATTAATAAATAAATTAGACATGTACAAGGCATGATTTAGATACATCATTTGAATTTGAATTTTTTTTAAAAAATAATAATAAATAAGATTATTGATGATAGATGACCAGCGGAAAAGGATTAAGAAAACACAGCTATTACATAAACAAAAGACATAATATCTAGAATCACAGGTTAACATTATTAACTGATATTGCAAAAAGACATAATATCTATAATTAATGCAGTAAAAATGTCAAATCCGGGCCCCTAAAATTTCTGGAAACGAACGAGGCGGTCTTCTCACACGCCTCATGAACAGTAGCCTCATGCACAACACTTCTCGCAGTCGGGAGGGTTCTTATATATATTGCAGTAACAACATGCAATCACACAGCCGTTTGTGCATGCTGCCCATCATCACCCAATAAACAAATTAATTAGTACTCTTCTAAAATTGCCAACAAAAAAATATAAAAAGAAGGATTAATTAGTTACAGAAAAATACTTATGAGGTTTATTCTGGCTCCACACGCACACACACAAAAAACTCTTGATCACAAATATCGGTACGTGCTAAACTTGAGTTTTTTTTTTCCTATGTGTGTGTAATACAGATAAAAGAAAGAGGGGAAGAAAATATTACGATGAACAATAATAATATCTTTAGATGACGAGATGTGATTGAAAGAAGGTAATCCCTTGCCTTTATCATTAGTTTTCCGTCTCCATATATACAAAGATTATACAAATTAGTAGGCTAAAATATAGGAAGCTAATTAAGGTTAGGGTACAATCTAGGAATCTAATTATAGCTAATTTGACTAATACAATATATAGCTAATATATTTAACATACCCCCGCAGTCGAAGCGGGAGGTGTCCGGACGCTTAGACTGTCCCGAAAATCTTCAAACAGTACTAGTGGTAAACCTTTAGTGAAGATGTCTGCTATCTGATACCGTGATGGTACATGTAAAACCCGGACTTGGCCACGGGCCACCTTTTCACGCACAAAATGAATATCCATCTCAATATGTTTGGTGCGCTGATGTTGAACCGGATTACCAGAAAGGTATATGGCACTCACATTATCACAATACACAAGCGTGGCCTTCTTAATCGGACAAAGTAACTCCAAAAGAAGATTTCGAAGCCAACAAGACTCGGACACCACATTAGCCACCCCTCGATACTCGGCCTCGGCACTAGAGCGGGAGACAGTGGGTTGTCGTTTGGACGACCATGAAACCAAGTTGTCACCCAAAAACACACAATAGCTCGATGTAGAGCGTCTCGTATCCGGACAACCTCCCCAATCCGCATTGGTATATGAGATAAGAGTAGATGTCGAGGATGGAAAGAGGTGCAAGCCGTGATGTCGAGTACCCTGAATGTACCTGACAATACGCTTAAGATCAAGCATATGAACATCTCTCGGGGCATGCATATGTAAGCAAACCTGTTGCACGGAATAAGAAATATCTGGTCTTGTAAACGTAAGATATTGGAGAGCACCTGCGAGGCTTCGGTAAAGAGTGGGGTCCTCGTACAAATCCCCAGAGACATCACTCATCTTGGATTTCGTATCAACCGGAGTGGAAGAGGATTTACAAGACGACATCCCCGCACGATCAATTATCTCCTCGGCATATTTTTGCTGTGAAAGAAACATACCATCTTTGTGTCTCGTCACTGCCACCCCAAGAAAATAACTCAACGGACAAAGGTCCTTCATAGCAAATTCGGAGCTAAGATGGTCCATAATAGAGCACCGGAGCTCATCAGAAGAAGCAGTAAGTATGATATCATCAACATACAATAAAATATAAGCCATATCAGTCCCCTTACTGTAAATAAATAGCGAGTTGTCACACTTACTATTGAAGAAACCAATGGACACAACAAAATCAGTAAATCGCTTATACCAAGCTCGGGGAGCCTGCTTAAGCCCATATAATGATTTACGTAATAGACACACATAATCTGGAAAGTTTTGATCCCGGTACCCCAATGGTTGATGCATGTATACTGTTTCCAAAATTTCACCATGAAGGAAAACATTTTTAACATCCAGCTGATGAATGGGCCATGCCTTGGATAGAGATAGAGCCAGAACCGTGCGAATAGTAGCTGGCTTGACTACTGGACTGAAAGTCTCGCCACAATCAATGCCGACCTGTTGAGTCTTCCCATCACCTACAAGACGGGCTTTATGCCTCTCAAGCACACCATTAGAATTTTCTTTATAAGTAAAAATCCACGTAGAACGAATAACATTCACTCCATTAGGACGGGGCACCAACTCCCACGTCTTATTTTTAATAAGAGCATTATATTCATCATCCATAGCTAATTTCCAATTCGGGTCACGAAGTGCCGCTATCGGATTACGGGGCAAAGGCGACCTCGAAACGAAAGTGTTTAAGGCTTGGTATTTTTTATTTGGCTTAACAATACCCCGTTGACTTCGGGTCACCATTCGGGGCTGCTGGGAAGAAGGAGAATGAGCAGGTGGGGCAGGTGGGCTGACCGAAGGTAGGGCAGGTGGGCTGAGCGAAGATGGGCTGACCGAAAGTGGACCGACAGACTGCGCTGGTGGGCCACCAGAATTCCCTGTTGGGCGTGGGCTTGCTGGAGCGAGAAGAGAGGAAGGACCAGCGCACGGGTATTGGGCTGGACGGTTTGTTGGAGCCAGACGTGGTCCTGTGGGATTTAAAATCGAGGAAGGGGCTAGGCTTGGGCTTGGGCCTGCCGGATTTCCCAATAAAGGATTAATTTCCTCATTAGGCTCGTCATGTGGTTGGACCGTATTTGTATGAGAGTGTGGCTGATTTCGTAAATGGTGAAGAGTATACGATGATATGTCATCATCCAAAAAATTATAAGAATTACGAGTAGGTGTATGCATGGTAGCAAACGGGAAGACATGTTCATCAAAAATAACATGACGACAAATGATTATTTTATTTGAATATAAATCAAAACACTTGTATCCATGATGATGTGGCGGGAATCCCAAAAATACACACGGAGTAGAACGGGGTTGCAATTTATTGATAGTAGTTGAGGGAAAGAGAGGAAAGAATAAGCAACCAAATACCCGGATATGAGAATATGAAGGATTTCTTTTATAGAGCATTTGAAGAGGAGAGGAATGACCCAAAATTTTGGACGGGAGTATATTGAGAAGATACGTAGCCATTTGCAACGCATGATGCCAAAAAGAGGGAGGAAGAGAAGCATGCACAAGAAGTGTACGAATGATATTATTTATGGTGCGAATTTTCCGTTCAGCTTTACCATTCTGAGAGGATGTATGTGGGCACGAAAGACGAAAAGACATTTCATTAGTTTTACAAAACTCCCAAAAGTTATTGTTGTCAAACTCCCTCCCATTATCGCATTGTATGGTTTTGACTTTTCTCTCAAATTGGGTGAAAATATAATTTTTAAAAACTAAAAAAGTCTGAAATACATCTGACTTCTTAGCCAATGGGAACGTCCACAAATAATTTGAATAATCATCCAAAATCAACATATAATATTTATGACCGGCAGAGCTCAAAACAGGAGAAGACCAAAGATCAGTATGAATAATATCAAACGGCAAAACTGTGCTTGAAGTAGAAGAGTTAAATGGCAATTTTATATGTTTTCCCAGCACACAAGAACGACAAATACTAAGACTAGAAATACGAGTACAGTCCACACTTTTATTGACTCGAAGAGAATTTAAAATAGAAACCCCTGGATGACCCAAACGATCATGCCAAAGTGTAGACGACAAAGCTGCAAAAGTGGAATTAGTGGCTTGATTGTTGATAGAAGAAACAGGATAAAGATCACCCTTACTCGCACACCTCATTATCGGTATTCCCGTCTGAAAATCCTTCACAGAAAACCCAAAGGGATCAAACTCAACAGTCACAGAATTATCAGTAGTAAATTTTCTAACAGATATGAGATTTTTAATAAGTTTTGGAGCATGAAGGACATTTTTTAAAGACAGGGAACGATTAGGAGAAAGCGAATTCGAGTGACCGTAACCACGAATTGGAATTGACTGTCCATTACCAACAACAATAGCATTATGATGATTGCTCAAATTAAAATAAGACGATAAAGTACCTGGTGAGGACGTCATATGAGAGGTAGCTCCGGTGTCCATGTACCACGATTGATTTGGTGGATTAAGAGTCATCGTGTGCATCGCTGATTCAATATCCGTCGGGGTGTAGGGAGTGGGCTGGCCGGCGTAAGAAGCGACATGGGCTTGAGGCTGCTGTGGATGAGAGCCCAATATTCCAGATTGTGAGCGGGGGTATTGGGCTGGATGGGTCCAGTTCTGTGTTGGAAAAGGACATGGAGGGGCGGCCCATGATTGAGGAGATGGCGCCCAGCCCCATTGCTGCCAAGGTGGTGAAGCGGCCCACTGCTGGCCCGTATACTGCTGCTGCTAGCCCGTATACCACTGCTGTTGTTGTCCACGTCCCCGGCCACCCTCATGACCATTTCTTCCCCGCTGTGCTGGTTCCGATTGTCCCCGCTGTTGCCTTTGCGACCACCAGAATTTTTCCTAGCATTGTAATACTTACCCCGAGGCTGCCCCGTCTGTTCAGACGCGGATCCATCAGAAAAATCAGAGTTTTGGGCAGCGACCATGGCTGACTCGGACCCAACCGCTGCCTCTTTCGCCATCCCAGCCTCCTCTAAAGTAAGCATAGAACGAGCCTGGTAGAAAGAGGATAATGGGTTGCTCTGCCGAATTAAAGTGCCGACACCTCGATAGGCTGTGGTGAGTCCCGAAACAAGTTGAAGGACCAACCTGTTATCCGAGACCTCTGCGCTGACATTCTTCAGTTGTTCCGCGAGCGATTTGAGCCGCTGGCAATAAGCGGAGACATTGGGAAAATTCTCCATACGCACGTGAGTGAATTCTTGTTCAAGAGTTACGGCTCGGGAATATTTGTTATCCTGGAAAATATCACGTAAGCGAGTCCAATCTTCCATCGCCGTAGTATCCAGCTCAATAATAGTATGCAAAAGGTCACTCGATATGGTGGCATAGATCCACGAGAGGACTGTTGCATCGAGGGTCGACCAGAGGTCTTTATCATCGTCGGACAAGGCCGGGGTCGACTCCTTCCCTTTATCATAGTGGATGATATGGTGTAACACCTTGTGTGACCTCGCCGTCACCTTGAAAAGTTCCGCCCACGTAGAATATTGCACATTCTCCATCTCAAGGGTGATGGAGATATGGTTCCGAATATTAGAGACCGCAAGGGCAGGATGAAAAGAATTCTTTGAGGCCGCCATAGTAGAGAGAAAGAAAAGTGGATCGGAGAAGAAGAAGATGTGGGCGGCCAAGAGTTAGAGTGCAGCGGAAGAGATCGTAAAAAACCTAATTTCTCTGATACCATGAAAGAAGGTAATCCCTTGCCTTTCTCATTAGTTTTCCATCTCCATATATACAAAGATTATACAAATTAGTAGGCTAAAATATAGGAAGCTAATTAAGGTTAGGATACAGTCTAGGAATCTAATTATAGCTAATTTGACTAATACAATATATAGCTAATATATTTAACAGTGATTGGGGTTGATTATCATCGGAACGCGATTCACGTTAATCCCATCAGCCTTCAAAAGGGTCGCAAGTAGGACTACAACAAAAACTAGTATTATCCTTGAATTCATACTTGATTTCAATTCTATTAGAGACGATGACTGATTGCGTGACATTTTGCGTTGATGTATCTACCAATTTATAATAAAGCCACGTTATTTTTTTTGTTTCATTAATTAATTAGTGTATCATTTCAAATTTGTGCATTAATTAAATTAACATATTCGAATTATTTCTAAAACAACCATAAGAAGTTATAAAAACTAATTATAGAATAAATTAATTTATATCATACTAATTTAATATTCCATTTAATTATATTTGTGTAATACCAAAAGTGATGTTTTAATGCAAATATATTGTTTCATTAATTTAATTAATTAGTGGATTATTCCTATCTTGTGTATAGAATAGATGGATTGATTCTTTTTCTATATTTTAAGGATTATTGACGTAATGCATAGTATTAAAAAAAATCACAAATTGAAACTATTTCTAAATAACTATAAGAAATTTTGAAAATTAATTTTTAATTCATGCTTGATTTGATACCAATATATATATACATTTGGATCATGTGGGAACCAATCTTTTTGTGGGAACTAGAGTCCCATATGATCATCATTAATTATATAATTAATATATTTATATTAATGAAGAAGGACATAGACATAATTCCCCAAAATACCCAATAACTTCTAATTCAGCCGTTTTTTCATGAAATTAATGACAAGTACATGCGTAGAAACAAAAAATGGAAAGAAAAATCAATTACATAATAAGAACATCAAAGATACCGTACGATCTGTTTTTGTTTACAGATCATGCATCTCATCTATTATGGGAAAAAACTTTCACGATATTTACAGAATTGATTTTCATGATTTTTTGGGGCGAATTTTTATTTTTTGAATCAGCATTTTTTCAAAAGTTTCTTGTTAGCAACAGAGGTTTTATAAACTAACATAAGAATCTAAGCACTACATGACAACCGACAATCACGATTTTTTATACGACACGACCATTCGGATTGAGATATCTCCCGGGAAGACAGAGTACTATATCCCAATTTGCGACCCCAACATGCAAATAAGCACTATTTATTTTACATGCAGGGTTCAAGTTGAAAAATGAGTAAATATATGTTTCCTATTATTGGCCTTTGTTTATGAGGTGAATTCTTACATGTTGGAAGACATTATAGACAAAAGGAACTTAGCTGTCAGTTTAGTTCAGAAGGATCATTAGAAAAACTACCTTGAGGTTTAGCCTAATTACCAAAAAAAAAAAACATAAATAAAAAATATCTTTATTTTCTAAAATTTCAAATACTCTCTGACTTGTCTACAAAGTACACTGCACCGTCAAAGAGCAACGTATTGTAATTCTACAAGATAAGTGGGTTTTTGTAATTAGATTATACTACAGGGGTAGTTTTTGTAATTATACATTTTCCAAAACGGGCCCTACGCAAAATATCAATCAACGCTCTATACGTACAAGCCCACTCCCTGACGAAACAAACTTGGGTTTCCGATACACTTGCACCAGGCACTGAATAACGTCCCCAATCTGGAAATCGCAGTAATCTTTGAGCACAAGAGCCCACACTCATTCCTTTTGCCCAGCGCGTCAACATCCCGCTGCTCCCGTTTCATGAAATATATAATGGTAAGAATCAATTACGTATAAAACACGATAAATTAGTAACCACTGTACATATATATTAGCACAACATACTGCTTATGATTAATAGCATCACCAAAAAACAGCACTATCAAAACAATAATTAAGCAATTCAAGAAAAACAGCTCTATCAAAACAATAATTAAGCAATTCAAGAAAAACAGCATTATCAAAACATATTATTAGCATTATAATAAAATATTAAACAACTTCTGTACAAATCCTTTTAGTTAATGCTAAAATGCACCAGTTCAAGTTTGGGGCTGACCTTAACATGCATGACAAAAAAAGCCGTCGTGACGATGAAGCTCAAGTGTAGAACAAACGGAAGAATAACAATAGGATCGTATCGTGGGCTGTTTGGTATATTATCACTTTTTGATAAAATAAAGCCGTCGTGACCATGAAGCTCAAGCTCAAATGAATAATAATAGTATGTTAAGTGTTTTGAGGAGTTGCACATGGATGAGAATCATATAACATATTCTTAGGCATGATGGAAATTTACTTCTCTGTGAAGGACAGGTACAAATTAATACAGTTAAATCCTCCCTCTAAAGCAAAATTAATCTTCAATTATTACAGTTCAAAAAGCATTCAAGAGAGTAGAAAAATCTGAAATGTGAAGATGGAACAAGCTTGGTATTAACCCTTTTTTCTTTAACCGTAATGCCACAAAATATAAAAAGAGGGAGAGAAAAAATATTATTAGCAATAACACAATAATATTTTTAGCAATAACACTATAATTAGCAATAACACTATAATATATTTAGAATTAACTCATAATATTTTTAGCAATAACACATAATAAAAATAGCATCATAGGAACAATGTAGACAAAAAGAAGCAATTTATTTTTTCGATAAATTCTTACTAACATACTGCTTATTATTATTTTTTAAGTATATCATGCCATGTACATTTTAGATCGTTATAATGCATTAGGAAAATCCCGAAAGCTAAAGCAGTTTAATGATGTATGTATTTGCTCTTTTCAGTTCATTTAAATTCAAATTAATGATACCCATTGTAACGCTATATTTTTGCATTAACTATTGGTTAACTTGCAATATTGAACTGCTCAATAAAGCCAAGCAAAACCTTTAGTTGGCTTAACTTTCACTTGTTGTCTCTTGAGTTTTATTTTCAGTAAGAAAATAACTGCTATGGTTACTTACAGCTTTTAAATAGCTCAACCAAGATTCTAGGTTAGCTTTTCTCTTAAATATATTGAAGAGACCATGACACCATGTATAAAAGCATTTGCACTAAGAATTACTCAAGAAAACATGATTTTGTTGAGAAATTTATTTTTGGCAATAATTCCTATTTTGTTATTTGCCTTTCTTGGGCACAAAATAAGTTAAGAAACTAGATTTAGGGATATATTGTGTTTCCTAGTTTATGTTTAAGACTTTATTCGTTTTCTACATTGTGTTTAGGATTTGTATTAGGTATTTACCAAGTTTAGGATTCTATATTTGTCTATTTAAGACAAGGGGATTCCTAAAGCTTGGGATTGATTTTTACGCACGGGATTTTGGAGAGGAGATTAACGCAAGACAAAGACGCACGACGAGCAAGAAAGAAGAACACGAAGAACTACTTGAGCCATTGATCGTGATTAACAAGATCTTCGAAGTTGCGTGACCAACGGAGAAGATCTTTCCATTCCGGCAACAAGTATTTAGTATCAAGTTTATTGATATTTAGTTTTCATATATTACTTTATATTTTTGTATTGAGCGTGAACAAGAGAGTAATATAGTTTTCAGGTTTGTACACCCAAGTTCACAAGTACTTTAACTTGTGAACTGAATTTGTTATATCGTGTTCTTATCATTTTATTCCGCTGCATATTTTATATTTTACTCTGGTCGATGTTGCTAACCAGTGTTGTTAAACATTGACTAATAACATCGTAAATCTGAGAATTATTCTTAAAACCATAGACCTTCAAATTTTACAATTGGCATCTAGAGCGGGTTACTTAACCTTTTAAGTACTAATCCTTATTTGTCTAGGTACTATAGATACTCCGAGGAAGAAGAGCATGGTTGCTACAGAGGATGTCAATGATTACGAGTCAACTGAACCTGATCCATCCTTATTTACCAATGTTGTGTGGTACGACGACGTCCATGTTGGTTTGCTTGAAGACAAGATCGTGTGCCTGAATGTCGAGACCACTGATGACCTTGAGGAATACGAGCAGCTGAGTATTGATCACCAGAAATTGTTTGTTAGTTGGGGAAAACAGTTACTCAAGGCCAAAGATCTCGTGAAAGAAGTAGAAAAGCTAACCAAATAAAAGGATGATCAGCTTGACATAATTGTTCGCTTGGAAACGTCGCTCACCAAGAAGGATGTTGAGCTAGAAAAGGTGAAAATCGAGTTGAAGGAGGCCCAAGAAACCCTCACAAATCTCAACAAAGGCAAGGCCATGGTGGATGAGATTCTGGAATCGAGTATCCCGAATTGTTCAAAACACGGGATTAGATACAAGCATGTTCAAAAGCCAGTTTCAAGTCAAAAGGTGAAGTCGACCAAACGCCACAAGAGAAGAAGAAGACAATATGTATGCCATCATTGTGGTAAACCAGGTCACATACGACCATATTGCTGGAAGCTTATTGGAAAGCAATCTCATTTTAAAAGGTCAAAGTTGACTGCTGAATCCCATGTTGGTTCCCGTCTTACCAACATCAATACCAACACCAGTTTCAAACAAGTGTGGGTCAAGAAAAATAGTGTCAAGTGCAATATGACTCATACCTCCCTGAAATCTCATGTCCCTGGAGCCTGGTATTTTGATAGTGGATGCTCCAAGCATATGACAGACTCAGATGAACTACTTTCCAACATAGTCAGATTTCGAGGTGGAAAGGTAAAGTATGGTGGAGGCGCAAATGGCCAAATCATTGGCTAAAGAACTCTTCGTGTTCCCGGCATCGTAACACTGAAGAATGTGTTGTTGGTAGAAGGACTTACTGCTAACTTAATAAGCATAAGTCAACTTTGCGATGGTGGCTTTAGTGTCAAATTCAACTGTGAGAAGTGTGAAATCTATGAGGAGAATGGTCCGTGCATCCTCATTGGTCAGAGGCCTTCAGATAACTGTTATCAAATCAACAGTGATGCCTTTTTGAAATTGTCTCAACTAAGTGATGCTGAGGTGTGGCATCAAAAACTTGGGCATGTCAGTTTCAAGATGATGGAAATTTTGGTCAAAAAGGATGCTGTGATTGAACTACCTAAGCTCGAAACTAAAAACATTCCAGTTTGCGAGACATGCCAGAAAGGTAAGCAAGTCATGGTGCCACATCCAATGGTACAAAGTCTCACTACCTCATATTGTTTCGAACTCCTTCATATGGACCTTTTGGGATCACTTGAAGTTAAGAGCCTTGGTGGTAAAAGGTATGTTCTTGTGCTTGTAGATGATTTTTCCCGCTTTACTTGGGTAGAGTTTTTAAGAGAAAAATCTGAGACTTTCGAAACTTTTAAAAAACTTGCAAAAAGGTTGTGTGTAAGTTTTGGTGTGAGTATAGGTAAAATAAGGTCTGATCATGGGAAAGAATTTGAGAATGCATCCTTTTCAAAATATTGTTTCAAAGTTGGTATAACTCATGAATTTTCTTCACCCATCACCTCCCAACAAAATAAGATAGTCGAACGCAAAAATAGATCTCTTATAGAAATGTCTAGGACTATGCTTATTTCAAATGGGGTTACTAAACGTTTTTGGGCAGAAGCAATGAACACTGCATGCCATATAATTAATAGGGTGTATTTTAGACCAGGATCTTGTGTTACTCCCTATGAATTATTGATGGATAAAAAGCCAAATTTGAGTGATTTTCATATTTTTGGGTGCATTTGTTATGTGCTAAATGATAGAAATCATCTTGCTTCAAAGAGTGATAAATGTGTTTTCATGGGATACTCTCGAAATAGTCATGCATATAGAGTGTTTAATCTTAGAACGTGTTGCATGATTGAGTCAGTTAACGTCAAGTTTGATGATTTGATGAGTGGTTTTAAACTTGCTGAGGAGGATGATCTGGTTTATGATCAAAATCCTCAAAATAATGTCACACTTCCTGTAGATGAAAGTGCAGGTATTGAAAATAGAGATGCAGGTGCTGAACCCAGAAATTTGAGTGATTTTGGTAACAATGTTGATACGGGGATAACAACATCAGAACCAACATCAACTCCAGCCGCCGCAAAATCAGAATCTAATCCAAGTGTGGAGAATCCAGCTGAACCCATTGACTTGAATCAGAGAAATATTCCTTCAAGAACTCAGAAGAATCATCCTATGAGCCAAATCATTGGAGATCTCGATGAAAGAATTATAAGAAAGCGACAAATAAATTTCAAAGAGATGGTAAAGTTTGTTTGCTTGTTTACTAATTGTTCTAAAACTCGAGAATCTTTGTATTTTTCCAAAACAGAGCCCAAGCGAGTAGAGGATGTTCTTAAAGCTGGGTATATTGTAGTTGGAAGTGCTTGTACACAGTTATTGTGGATGAACCAAATGATAGAGGACTACGGTTTACATAGAAGAACATTGACTGTGCTCTGTGACAATTCCAGTGCCATTGATATCTCGAAAAATCCAATCCAACATTCTCAAATCAAACACATTGACATAAGGTACCACTTTATTCGAGACTTGGTTGAGAGGAAGATAGTTATCCTTGAGCATATAGGAACAGACAATCAGCGTGGTGACATCTTCACGAAGGCATTAGATTACGAGACCTTCTCTCGTTTGAGAAGAGATCTCGGTATGTGCATTGTCTAACCAATGTTGGTTTGTGATGTTGTGACACCCAATATCAACATTAGTCACAACATCTGTATAATTTTGCATGCATTTTTATCTTTCTTTTCATACATATTCCTAATGCATTGAGTTTGATTAAAAGTGTAATAAAGTCCTGTGTTGCAATAAAAGTGATGGCAAAAAGACCAACCTCTTCGATTAGGTGATTGTGGGGCTTGCCCGCAGAAACTGGTTTTCTCCCAGGTCCAAAAACAAAAGGTGTTAACAGCAATTGCTGAAGATCAAAAGACTCAAATCCCTTCAAGGATGAAGTAAATCTAAATACAAAAAGATCCAATCTTTAAATTTCACCTTCTTGAGAGATCTTGACGTAGTCATTAACTTGGGTTAAGGGGTAAGCTTCCATTGACTTCACCTGAGGTAATGTTGGTTAATGATATTGTCAGTAATAAAAAGCAACATTAGATCAAGTCACTGAAATCATAATGTGTTCTTTTTAACCTTTTTAGGTCATGAATTTTAGGCATCCCGTAGAACATTCATACTTTGTGAAGATGCCATCTTGCTGTGCGTTTTGTTGCTTGTGTTCTTTGTCTATCTTGAAAACTCTTAATTCTTGTTTTGAATCTTGCTAACCAATTGTTCCAGTGGTGTTATAATCAGAGGATTGGACAGGTAATAAGAGGTTAATTTGGCGCGTGAAAGATTGCTTTGCAAAGAATTTGCTCAACTATGGTGATGGTTTATAAAAATCTAGCTCTATCTCGGTTTTCTAAGTAGTTGAGATTTGTGATTTTTATTTCCAAAATTGAGATGATGGAGTAGTTGAGTTGAGATCTTGTGTCTTATTTTGAAAAAGAGTGGGGGAGTTATTTTTTTTTAACTTTACTTTGTTCATCCCCTTCTTTTATCTGTTGCTTACGACTTTTTCATATTGACAAAGTTAAGGTTTTACTTTTTCTTTCTCTCAATTTTACTGCCTACGGCACTCGATTTTGTGTTTGTGGTTGTTTCTAATTCTCTTGCAGAATGTCGAATTCACCATCACCCAGCAAAGCTCCAGAAACAGGTTGTGCGTCTAGATAATAAGAAAATTCCACCCAAAGAGAGAGTAGAAGAAGTCTTAAGTGGCCGTATCAGCCCATGTTGGTTCTGGTGTTGTGTCACCGAAACCAACATCCCCTGCAGACAAACCTGCCTCCTCTCTAAGTTTTGATTCTGACAATGTTCCATCTGCCAGTGCACCGATGTCAACAACTGCCTCCGACCACTCTGCTAGCTCTGATGAGGCTCCGTCTCAAGCCGTCGAGACTGAAGACATGGAACCAATCTCCACGAGGTTCTTGGTGAGTGAAGCTAAAGAGCTGTTCTTGGGATTTCAAAATCGAGGCATGATTGCTGAGCGCCAAATCCCCATTGATGTTTTCGTGAAGCAGACTCTGATTACCTTCTTTAGGCACCGAGGCACCTCTTCAAGCTGGTGTCATGTCTGATGTTGGTTCTGGTATTCCCAACATCAGTACCAACATGGTTCATTTTTCTGCTCCGTTTGTCCGAGCCCATATTACTTTGTTTGTTAACAGGTTGCACAACACCATGAGCTTCGAAACTCGTTTATTGAGATCCTTTTGCTTTCAGAACAAAAAGGGGGAGAAGTATGTAGAAGACGTTGTGGTTCGTTTATGTTTTATTTAGGGGGAGTTTCTAATTCAGGGGGAGTTTTTATTCTTTTGATCATTTTCATGCGTCTTGGGTATTTTGTCCAAAAAGGCAAAAGGGGGAGATTGTTGAGGAATTTATTCTTGGCAATAATTCGTATTTTTTTATTTGCCTTTCTTGGGCACAAATAAGTTAGGAAAACTAGATTTAGGAATATATTGTGTTTCCTAGTTTATGTTTAAGACTTTATTAGTTTCCTAGATTGTGTTTAGGATTTGTATTAGGTATTTACCAAGTTTAGGATTCTATGTTTGTCTATTTAAGACAAGGGGATTCCTAAAGCTTGGGATTGATTTTTACGCACGGGATTTTGGAGAGGAGATTAACGCAAGACAAAGACGCACGACGAGCAAGAAAGAAGAACACGAAGAACTACTTGGAGCCATTGATCGTGATTAACAAGCTCTTCGAAGTTGCGTGACCAACGGAGAAGATCTTGCCATTCCGGCAACAAGTATTTAGTATCAAGTTTATTGATATTTAGTTTTCACATATTACTTTATATTTTTGTATTGAGCGTGAACAAGAGAGTAATATAGTTTTCGGGTTTGTACACCCAAGTTCACAAGTACTTTAACTTGTGAACTGAATTTGTTATATCGTGTTCTTATCATTTTATTCCGTTGCATATTTTATATTTTACTCTGGTCGATGTTGCTAACCAGTGTTGTTAAACATTGACTAACAACATCGTGAATTTGAGAATTATTCTTAAAACCATAGACCTTCAAATTTTACAGATTTAATTCACAAATGCTAGGAGATTCACTTGAAATTACCAAACAATTAGAGTACAGTCAGATAAAACGCAGAAGCAATAGCCGAGCAGATTACCGATAACAGAAAGGCGATTTTAAGAGCATTAGGATCTTTAAATGTAACAAATGGGGTCTTGTACTGCCCTGGCTCTCTGTAACCACATAAAATATTATTAGCACTAGAACCACATGTAATTAGCATTCTATCAAATTGATTTTAGCGTCCAGATTAACATTCAATTAACAAGAATATTATAGCATCCAGATTAGCATTCATTGTCCAATAGCTAGCATCAATTAATAGGAATATTATAGTGTAATGTTTTTGCTTATTTCTGTAATTTTATGTTGATTTTCTGGGTTTATAATCAAGAACAGCATGGGAATTGTATTAGAGGGAGAGAGAGAGAGAGAGAGAGAGAGAGAGACTAGGAGAGGAAGATAATTCATTCATTCTCATGCATCACACATAAGTACCACGTGGGGGGACCATTTGGAGTGTACTGTTTTTGGTCCCAAAAAAAACGGAAAGCATAACAACTTAATATTCCTATTTCTACATAGCAATATAAATGGATCAAAGTGCAACTGGTCTACTAATAATAATAATGTTAGTTGGGTCGTCCCTTAACCACAAAAGATGCAACCAGCCCAATTACTAATTAAAAGGCACCTCATCATCAAATCCCGTTTCTGCCATCCAGACCCGCCTTGCTGTCGGGTTCGATTTGTTGGGATTCGATGGAGCCGTCGCGCAGCGGAAAACAAGATTTTTTTTATAAGAGGGATTTGAATCGAATTCAATTCACGACGGCCCAATTTAATTTTAATTAATTCAAACAATGTTTTTAATTGTTTTACAAATGAAACAATTTAATTTTTGTAAAATCGAACGAGCATGGTCGGTTTCTATTTAATATACTAAACATATACATAACAATTATATATATATATATATATTAATATATTAATCATATATATAATTATATATTATATACA